>JALLKU010000147.1:0-287993 GCA_023373845.1 Nibea coibor
CACCTCAAACTAGTTGGAGATGTTGTCAAGGCCTTGGTGTTGACATCTGAGAAAGAATTTCAACTTGACATCAGAGGGCGTGGCCGTGACAGCGCGTCAAAGTCAAGCGTTTGACGAAAAATGGAACTCCATTGACTTTTTGGGTAATTTTCAGGCAAATGTGTTGGGCTTTCATATACTTTCTCAGACCTGTCTGAAACCTCTTGTGGTTATTAAGAACACTATTATGCAAATTTCGGCTGCATAATTAATTAGGGGGCGGGGCAAAATCGCTCTATAGCGCCCCCTTGAATTTTTATTTCAAGCAGCCCCGCCACAGTTTTGGACACAGAGTTATGAAACCTCAGCCGAATTGTAGACAAAGTCAAGATCTACAAAAAAGTCTCTTGCTGCAATGTGCTAAAATTAACAGGGAGCGAGATATTTAAGCATGAAAATCACCATTTTTGCTGTTTCGACCTGGTTGAGAAGGGGTCATATTTAAACGAACTCCTCCTAGGGATTTTATCCAATTGACTTCAAACTTGGCAGATGTGTTCATATAGACTTTCTGAGTAAAAGTTATCAAAATCATGAATTTTGATGAAACAATGTGGGCGTGGCGCTCCATTACATTTTGACCCTTTGATACAACATTCAAACTCCATTTACTTTTTTGGCTGTTTTTTAAGGTAAAGCTGTTGTGCTTCAAGACTTTCTCAGACCTGTCTAAAACTTCTTCTGGTTGTTCAAACCAATATTGTGCAAATTTCGGCTGCATAACTAATTAGTGGGCGGTGCGAAATTGCTCTATAGCGCCCCCTTGAATTTTTCTTTCAAACAGCCCCGCCACAGTTTTGGACACAGAGTTATGAAACCTCAGCCAAATTGTAGAGGATGACAAGATCTACAAAAAAGTCTCTTGGAGCAATGGGCTAAAATTAACAGGGAGCGAGATATTTAACAATGAAAATGACAATTTTTGCTGTTTCGACCTGGTTGAGAAGGGGTCATATTTGAACGAACTCCTCCTAGGGATTTTGTCCAATTGACTTCAAACTTGGTAGTTCTCTTCATATAGACTTCCTGAGTAAAAGTTATCAAAATCATTAATTTTGAGGAAACTGTGTGGGCGTGGCGCTCCATCAAATTTGACCCATTGATCCAAATTTGGCCCCTGCAGAAGAAGCAGTCAGGAGTAAAGATTTGAGCTTCAGGGCTCAATGTCTTAGACAATAAAACAAACACAGGAGACATTTGAACAAGATACAATGTGTTTTATTGAACGTGGAACAAGTGAATGACTTATTTAATAATAATAATAATAATAATAATAATAATAATAATACATTTTATTTAGAAGCGCTTTTCAAGATATTCAAAGGCACTGTACATAAAAAGAACATCAAATCAGGAAAACAATAATGTAATCTATATGGAGATAGAGGTGAGTGCTTGTAGATGAATCCAGGAGCCATGTACAGGAATGAAGGTTTCATTCGGTGTGTGAGATAGAGCAAAGACGAAGACCAGCATGTTGGCATACTGACAGCTTCCTGGGATATAGGCAAGAGAAAGGTATGTTAAATAAGAGTATATGGATCCTAAGAACAAGCAAGAAATTAGATTGACAGTTTAACATACACAGTCAGAGGATGAGGACAACATTGGAGGTATGATCGGGTATTTGATGCTTCAGCGGTGCAGGAGGCTCAGGAACAGTTGTGATGAATCCAGGTATGCAGGCAGGTGAGTGCACGATTTTCCCAACTGTATACAGAAACACAGACTGACAAAATAGACAGACAACACCACATAGGGAAGGGGACATAGGGGGAAACACAAGGGAGGGAAATGGTCCTGTACCTGATGGTAATATGTGTATATGTATTAACCTTACAGCAAGCAAGTACACCACAGGGTGTTTATGTCCATCTCATAAATGTGTGAGTGCAAATGCAGGGCCTATAGATGTTTGAGGTTACATAGTAATAACACAAAATCTGCTAGAGCATATAAGTCACTATATATAATATAACATAACAGGTATTTCATGATCTGTTAAGAGGTTAACAATTAGTAAAAGCGTGCAGTTATTAACATGTTTAATCATAAGTTACTTAAGTAAGTCATTCATTCAAGGAAGTATGTAAGTGGTTAGTATTTCATAACATCAAGACGTTATATTTATTAATATTGTCAGTAGAAAATTTATGATGAGTTAGATGGTGACAATATAGTCATTATGTTCTAGGAGACACATGTCATGCATTCAAGGTGCAATTACATAGAGAAGAGTTGTATTGAATCAGCTGAGTCAGAGTATCCATTAGGAAACAGAAACTTCATGTTTGCATCATTTGTCAAATACAACTCAACCTATTATTAATTGTTATGAAATCATCAACATGCAATATGTATGAAAAAGGAGTATACGCTTAAATTTTTACAGTTATATTTTCACATTGCTGTGAAGGAAACTACAATGGAGTCATATTTGACTTAGCAACAATACATTTATTTCATTACATAAATAGATAAATAAATAAATAAATAAATAAATAAATAAATAGATAAATAAATAAACAAACAAACAAACACAAATAAATAAAAATCTCAACCTTTGTACTCAAATACAGCCCATTATATCATGACATACTGTGATGTTTTTACAGCTATATTTCTATATTGCAGTGTGGAAACTGCAATAGAGTCATGTTTGACTTAGCAAAGATAAAGAATTTGTTGTGAGACAAATTCTCTCCTTACCTCCGTTGCCAAACACAGCTCACCCTACGATGTACAACTCTATTTTCCCATGAAAGATTAGCATAGATATAGATCCATATTTGACTCAGCAGAGATAAGGAATCCATAGTGAAATAGAATCTCTCTCCACCTCCTTTGCCAAATACAACTTAAGACTAATTAGCAGTTATATGTTGACAACATTGTTATCAGTTCCACGTGTAAATTCACACATAATTGCATCATGATCGCTGAAGTACGTTTGCAGCACTACACAGCTCACATCAGAATGTGTTGTTTTAACATACACATGATCAATTAGTGTTCCCTTTGCTGTTGTGGCTTCTGAAACATGCTGAACAAAGCCTTTCTGTGTCATAAAGTTGCAAATAGTTTTTGACGCAACCAGGTTTTCATTGAAGTCTCCCATGACAGTAACACTTTCACTTAGTGGTTCCACGTGCTCAAGCAACTTCCCAAGATTCTTTATAAAAAGAGACATGGGATACGACGGTGGGCGATAAACAACTGCAACCAACATGTTGTTTGCAGTAAAATTGTATATCAGACATTCGATATTGACAGATGGTATTTGTATAATGTCAAAGTCCAAATTGTCTGAGGTATACATACCAACGCCACCATGTTGTTGGGCTTTGATGGCCAACAGTCTGGGGTCACTATAACACACATTCCTAGGAACACTATGAAAATGATAACCGTCAATGGTCACAGTTTCAACTGAGGGACTATCAGACAACCATGTCTCTGTAACAGCAACGCACTGAGGCTTCAAATGCTGTACACACAAAGCCAGGTCTTTTGCATGGCAGCCTAAACCATGGACATTCATTAAAAAGACGCTGAAAGCATTTGTTCCACATTTGTATGTTTGAATGTTGTTAATCAAAAACGGGGACATGCTGTTGAGTGCCTCTTTAATGCTGTCTTTACAATATATGGCTTTTTGTTCAAAGTCCTTCAGAACCAAACCAGATAAACTTCTGACACGGCTTAAAGCAACATATGCCTGTCCAGGTGCAAACACTCTGTCTAACGACACTACAGCCTCATCAATAGTAAGGCCCTGTACTTTATGTACTGTACAAGCCCAAGCAAGTTTGAGGGGGAACTGACGTCGCATACCACCTTTACAGGTGACCCGTTCCTCTTCAGCATCAATGCCAACTGAGGCTGTGTCAACACCAGGGGGATGTGCACAGCGTTTCCTCCAGAGTTTGCCAATGTCAGCATTGTCAAACTTGATGTACACTTTAAGAGGAAACGTTTTATCACTGTTTCCATAAACAATGTTTGTGACTGAGCCGCACACCCCATTGACTAAACCATCAGCAACATCAACATTTTTGAACAACATGACACGGGCTCCGTTCCCCAAAAGCAAGTCTTCCTCCAAGCAGGTATTGCGTGCATTGGAATGATGACCCTTTAACAACACAAGCTTGCCTGTTTTTTTACTATTGATATAATCCTGAGCACTGATACAGACATAATCAGGACATGTTTTCAGAAGGAATTCCAAATTATGTTCACTGACTTGTCTGTTGGTCGGAAAAATATGTAGAGCAGAGCTCTCTTCACCGGTTTCACGAGACTTAAGGAGTTGCACATCACTACCTAACATCGCAGTGCCTTTAGAGTGTGTCCTCACTCTGTTCAGCAGTTGAGCAAATTGCTCATCTTTTTGCCGAACAATTGTGTTTAACACTGCAATGTTGAAAACACCAGACCACAAATCAATACCAACATTTTGAACATAAAGTGGTTTCCCACGCACTGGAGGCAACTGAAAGAAATCTCCAACAGCAATGATAGCTATATTGCCAAACAGGGAACTGTCGCCTATTTGTTTAATTTGGCGTAACCTTCCATGGATGTAAGCCAATAGATTATGATCAACCATGGAGATTTCATCAATGATTAAAATCTGCAAGCTGCTATATTTAGCACGTAAAGAGTTCAGCTTTTCCTCACCCAGAGGTGTGTATGGTAAGCGAACATCTTTGCCAATACTAAATGTACTATGAATAGTAGTTGCATGTAAATTGTATGCGGCAATCCCTGTTGGAGCAGTCAACAAAACACAAATGTCGTCTGGGTGACGACACACTGGTGCTAGAATCCTTGTTGCCTCATACTGAATAGCCCTTATTAAATGGCTTTTACCAGTGCCAGCACCACCTGTAACAAAAATGTGGAATGGGTCTGGCTTCTTTCCCTGAGCCTGCTGCACACACCACTGTCTGACTTGATTAAAAATACCCATCTGTGTCTCATTAAGAGAGCGAAGCAACGCCAAACCGTCACTTCTGCACATGATGGAATTACTCTTTTCCAAATGACCTATCTGTTCTTGCTGAACAGCTAAGTCAGGGATATGTTCTAACTGTTCCTCGTCATTGGCTTGTGTTTCTATTCTACGTATTTCCCTACATTCTAACCTATCTAGTTCCTGTTCAGGGCACAACTCACACCAGGCATCCTCAACAATCCCATCATTGTTGATTTGCTCCTCAACATTGTCTAACTCTTCGCTTTCTACTTCAAATGTGCTTCGATTTCTGTCAACCACAGATTTGACAGATTGCATCAAATTGCCAGCACATCTCACCTGGCCATCAAGATAAAAATCTTGATAGGTCTCAAAGCCTACAGGTTTTAGCTGCCCGTCTGTGTAATATGGCATAAACAACTGCAGAATGCTTTGATAAAACAATTCTGGCTTTTTTGTTTCAGAGAACCGCACATAACGCACAACTGCAGGTTGTGTGCGGGTTCTTTTCACAATGTAACCACAATTGTTTCCAAGTTTGATCTTATTAACAGCAGTTTCGTTTTTGGACAAAACGCGATACTGCGAAGCAAACGAAGCCAAACACATGTCTTGAAAATCAACGCTACCTGGCCTGTTCTTGTATCGGTCTACAAGGTTTAGCATCCACATGTCGTCTGCACTAAAGTTATCTGAAGAAGCCCTATGTTGTAAAACCTTTAAAGGCAGACTCATTCGAACAGTGTTGTCACCCACGGGAACAAAAACAACTTTTCGAGAACACTCTTTTAGATGCATGTTTGTGAGTCTGTAAACAGCCTCCTGAGCACACACATCGCGGTTGTGGAGATAAACACTCCCCAAATTTTTCAGGCTGTCCTTTGCATCTCTGTTGCCCTCCTTTGCTGCCTCACGTTGTGCACACTGCAACAATAACCCCATTTCTTTCTCAGCTTTAGAGATATAAGAAATGATATATACAACACAGGCATACGCATCAACAACAAACTGGATGTCAATATTTGCATTCCAACACTTCAAGAGGGGTTTGCTATATTGATTGATCCAAACAGCGTTAGCCTGCCTCTTCAATACAACTTGCGTTTTACTAGCACAACGATTATAGGCAGCCTCGAAACGAGCCTGGGTAACACCTACATGCCGAAACAATTCCTCAGCTGTTTCAAAGTTAAGACTGTCATTTCTGACAGCTTCTTTGATTGCAGACATGATCTTTGCAGCAACCTCCGCTTTCATTTGAGCTAAGCTAGCCTGTCCCCTACATCTGCAAGCACACTGTGCCATCGTCTGTCCCTCAGTCGGCTTGCACGCACATGAATTTGTGTTTTCCTCGTCAGTAACACTGCGAGAAATAAACGTGCGTGCAGATGGCGGCCTGGGAAAATTGAAACGACACACAGTTTTGCCCTTTTTACAGGTTTTTGAGTGCCGTTTAGAATGCTGCTGCACAGATGTTACAGTGTCCAATAATTCTTCATCGTTGGACGGTAATTCGCATGTCACATAACGATCAATGAACTGAATTACCTCTGCATCTGTGTTTTTATCAATAATAGGAGCATTCTCAATCCAAAAGAGGCAATGGACATGTGGGGAGCCACGCTGCTGGAACTCCACCCTATAAAAGTAGTCCTTTATCTTGCCTATTGGATTTGCAGGAGACATCAGCACTTCTCTCAAGAAACAATGCCAGCGGAAGTCAAACATTCTTGCCGCAGTGACAGGATTACGCCGCAAAAGCTCGCACCTATCTGCCCATTCTAGCTGTTCTACAGTGTCTGTTCTACCTGCCTGCTTCAAAATGCTAGAAAGAAGATTTTTCCAGCGCATATCAGCTGCAGAAAAAGAACAAAACCACGTGGGGATGCCTAGCTGCCTCACACAAGCCAACAAGTCACGCTGTGCTCCCTGCCAAAAAGCCGGGGTACCTCTAAGTGGTTTTAAAAACCGATACCCATCATCAAACTCTAAAAGATTCCTCAGCGACTCCTCAGTGTTGAAGGCCTCACGACTCACTTTGTGATCCTTCCAATTTCCCTTGCCCTTTCTCAATGCAATGGACACATTTGACACAACCTTTTCAAGTTCGGACATATATTGAGCAAAAAATATATATTCAACATTTTGTGCAAAGCGTCCATCTGCATTTAAAATTCTGTTATTGAAATACCGTGACAATGTCAAACGATGCTGTCTATCATCGTGGTATGTAGGGCTACCCTTGGGAAACAACACTGGGAAACATCTGGCTTCATTACTATGATCAGTCAGAAACTTCACAGGACAGTTTCCTTCTGCTGGAGCCAAATTCAATATATCTCCAAAATACTGGTCAAGTGCTTCCTGACCAATATCAACAGGCATCAGGCAGGTGTCCTGGAACATACAGTGCTGCTGCCTGTCATGCAAAAGTTCATCATCATGCACATCAGACTGCTCAACACTATCAATCTTATCCTCACCGCCATTTGGATCTGCTTCATCAGCTTTACAAAATTCATTGAACCACTCGGCATTAAAGTTAACTTCTTTATAATAAACATTATTTTCTTTTAAATATTGCAGCGCTTGCTTAATATGTGCTGTATCTATATACTCATATTCATAATGCCCTTTATAAGTAAGCTTTCGCTTGAGCTTAACAGGCAATAAAGACCCTTCCATGGAAGTACGCGGAAGCAAATTGGTCGTTTGAATAATATTTGCTGGAACACACGTAACAGGTCCATGGACTCCATTTTGCCCACCTTTAGGCAAGGCTAACATTTTCATAAATGGAATATGCAGGGCTATCAAATGCTGCTCCAATTTATTTAAACATGCCAGTTCAAGTGGAACAGGGTCAAGTGCCAAATTGTTTTTGATGCTTTCAGCTGGCACTTGACCCTTATTAATTTTATAATGGCAGGTGTAACAGATCCAAAGCTGACTTCTAGGTGTGTTTACCCAATGACACTGTCTTTCACAATTTGTAGTGCACAAGTGTAGATAGTTTTCTGTGATGCAGTTATCTGCAATCAAACAAACGCCGGCTTTTTTTCTATAATAATCTCTCCTGCACTGCAACACCTGGTGTCTAAACAACAACCTATGGCACACACAACACACAAAATCTGGACCATCTTTAACCTTGTCTAAAAAGCTCTGCATAACAAAATCAAAATCTTCAGCCTGTATTTTCATTTGCTGCCTTTTAATTTCGACCCCTCCACTAACATGCTTCCTAAACTCAGCACTTCCATGATATTTCTTTGCACTTCTAGTTTTAATATTCTCTCTATGCGTGAGATTAACCCTATATTTGATTTTACTACGGTCTTTAGCTTTATTTTGATACGCCAAATCTTTGTGATATTTTAGTCTAGAAATTATTTTGGCTTTGTTACGAAACAAATCATTTTCATGATATTTCTTTGTGGAAATACTTTTAACTCTCTTCCTATACTCATCATTCTCTTTGTATTTTTTCTTATAAAGGTCTATCATTTTCTGCCTATATGAAATATTTTTGTATTTTGTTTTAGAAAGCTGTTTCATTCTCTCCCTATACAAATCATCCTCATTGTATTTGTTTTGACACATACTTTTGACTTTGTTCCTGTACAAACCATCTTCTTTGTATTTCCTATTCTTGTTTATTTTCATCTTTTCCCTATACAAATCATCTTCTTGGTATTTCATTCTATTTGCAGTTTTCTTTATTTCTCTATGCACCTCATTCTTCTTGTATTTCAACTTAAGACTGTCTTTAATAATATCCTTGTTTTTTTTGTATCGAATCAAACTCATTTCCCTTTTCTTTTCCTTAAACAACATATTTTGATGATACAATCTTTTAAATGTGTCTTTCTTCTTTTCCATGTGCAACACATCGCTTTGATATTTTAATTTAAATTGGGAATACAACTTTGTTTTTAAATACTTGGAGAAACAATAACTTACACTCGATTTTAAGTTAACTGTGTTACTTTTACTCTGTTTACAAGGTCTTCTGGTCATATACTGGGTGTCTAATAACTGACTATCTTTACACAACTCAAAGCACACATTTTTATCACAGTTCTGCATTTGAGGCTGATTGACGCAAACAACAACTTCATAATGACATCCATTAACATGTTGCAAGTAGATCCCTTGTTTAGACATGGCCTTATTTTTACAAGAATACTGCAGCCAGCGATCATTGTAATAAGTATAAACACTCACACCTAAGAAATCTGCAGTCGCTTGAATCTCCATCTCAGTAGCCCAACTACCAACATACCTCATTCGTGATACACTAAGATACTCATCCACAGAAGAATACTGGGATCTTAAAAAACTGCTATACTGCAAAGCATTACTTTCTACATGTCTGACAACAGCACGCCGGACTTTAAGGTGGTTTTTTTGTGTACCAGACACAGCTTGAGACACTGTGCGAAAGAAACAGTTACCATCAGCTACAATGCTGTCACTCATGCAAGGAGTTCCCAACATGCCAGGTAACGAACACATCTGTCTATCCTGCTTCTCAAAGTCTATATTTAACTGTTTGCACAAAGCTTGTGCAACTTTTTTATCAAGGGGATCAAACTGCAGCCCCTTAGAAGATACATCACAAATAAATTCTACATCTGAATTCACAGCAGTGATGTCAGAACTTTTCCTTTTTTTAAATGTAAAGTTTACATCTGCCCTCTTACGCTTAGAACTACTGCTTTCTAGAACGGACGCGGATTCAGAGTCACTGCTAGCTACAGTGTTCTCAGCACACACCACATGCTCAGACACACACTCTGAACTGTGGTCATCTGTGACAGGATTTGTCACAGAAACAGCAGCGATCTCAAAAGGCCTCTGACCAGCACCAAGAGAAACAGACAACTGGCATACATAGTTGCAAACATCTTCAAATGTTGGCAAATGTACAACAATACTTTTTCCGTTCACGTCAACCATTCCACATGCATTACGTGCATGTGAATCAACTACTGCATATCGACCATGCTCACAAATAACAGCACATGTACTGGCTGCCAACGTCAGAAAACATGTGCTGTATTTGCCAAGCATGTATTCTAACCCTTTCATTAGCGACATCCCTACACCTGCATTAACAAACTCTCCCTGATCCACGCCAACTATCCCCGTCACCCATTCACCGTATTCAAAAGTAAAGGTCTGTCCATAAAGGACTGACTGCTGAGGCAAATCGGGAACACACAACAATCTAGACTCTCCGCTAATCCTGTTACTACAGTCCAAAGATGAGTACAAATCATCGCCTAAAAACAAAACACTGTCCAAATCTTTCTTCTCCCAGTCAAAAACGCTATGAACACTATGTTTTGCTATGCTGACTAACGATACAGCCATGCACTGCACACCAGGGTTTCTTAACACAGCATTCCCCTGATGGAATGACCCCCTGACACTTTTCTCTATTTGCACAATCGAGCCATGCTGTAGCACATGCTTTAATGAAATGTCACAGACCGTATTCGTTCTTGGAGTTGGACCCAGTTGTGCAGATCCTGGTGTGGCAGGATGTGGTGGCTGTACCTGGAAAATAAAAAAACAACAGATTTTAATAACTTGAAGGATGTGTTAACGCTGTAATTAGGTAAACAAGATTTGCCCCTTTTAAATGTATTTTTTTTTACCAACTATGGTAAAACAAGTTTGTAAACTATTCAATGTACAAACCTCATCTCCACCACGGACTGTCAGCAGCACATTCACTCCTGGCTCTGACGTCAGGTCCACAGCATGGAGTGTGGCCTCATTCTGTAAAATAAAAAGCATGTCAATGAATTGTTGATTGACATGCCCAAATTTAATTGACCAAATTAAAGTACAGGCAGTGTGCTTTATGGCCATTCGCCAAAAAGGGTGATGACACTCAAACAACAAATCAATTCACAAACCTCATCCACCACAGGCGTACAAGCTGCACTGGTAGGTGTTACCACGGACAACACCTCCACATCTGACACCACCGTTGTGTCAACCTAAAGGGAAAAAAAACCACAAATGGTTATAACATGCAAATAACATCCAAAATAAGCAGGCATCTTTATCCATAACAACTTTAGCAATGTCCAACTAAAATCTCCTGATATTATTCAAACAAAAACTGAAATCACAAACCTGATCCACCACAGGCGTATGAGCGCCACTGGTAGGTGTTACCACGGACAACACCTCCACATCTGACACCACGGTGTCCACCTAAGAGAACAAAAGTATCACAAATGGTTACAACATGCAAGTAACATCCAAAATAAGCAGATATTGAGATTTATACACATAACTTCAGCAATGTCCAACTAAAATCTCCTGATATTATTCAAACAAAAACTGAAATCACAAACCTGATCCGCCACAGGCGTAGAAGCGCCACTGGATGGTGTTACCACAGCCAACACCTCCACATCTGACACCACCTGCAGAAGCAGTTAACAAACCACAATTAATATAAAAGTACAACACATATGCAGGCAGGAATACAGCCATATATACTAAATATGTTCTCATACTGTCAAACCAAAACACACACAAAACCAACAATACTGACCTCTTCTCTTGGCAGCCTTCTCCTCGCAACAAGAGTCTTGCGCTTCGGTGCCACCTTTCGCTTCTAAAATATCAAAAAAAAAAAAAAACATTTTACTGCAATGTGCTATTTTAGATACGTACATTTATTCCAATTTAGCACTGATGATGAATGCAAACACAAGCCATGCTAAAAGAAGGTAGAAAGAATGTGAATTACCTGGATGCGCACAGCAGTGTCCACCTCAGGAGAAGGGAGAAAAGACGGGCTCGTCTTCTCCACAGCGTGCAGCAAGGCTGGGCTGAACCGCACAGGAGTGAGTGGGATGAAACACTCCTTCAGCACCACCTGTAAAATGACAATAAAAGATTACTGTCAGTTTCCATAGCATAAAACCCACAAAGTAAATCCACCAACATGTAAACTTCTGTGAGATCATGTATAAATTCATCATAACATACCTTCTGCTGCAACACCTGAGCGTCCAAGGCCGCCAGCTCAGCTTCAGGCAAACTGAGCTATAAAATAAAAGAGACAAATGCTTGTGTTACACATGAATGTAGTGTTATGCCACAGATAACAGCCCAGTGTATGTGGATTTCATTAACAGTGATTCCATAAATCAAATATATATTACCTTCTGGCCTCGAACCACTGTAACCCAGCCATCTGGGTTGGCTGCTGGGCGTGGCTGTGGCTCGTGACCCGTCACGACCACCTGTGGGGCAAACCGGGGACGGTACGGACGGGTGGGAACGGCCCGCACAGGTGGCTCTGGGTCTGGCACGGCAAGCCCCCTGTCAGCTGCCTGCCAAAGAAGGTATGCGAGGATGGGCATACCAACGTTGTCGCTCAGATGTGTCTGAAAAAACAAAATTCAAGAGAAGTTACTATCATTCATTGGCAATAACGACTTATTTACATTAAACTACACAGTATATTTCCCAGCTGTATAATCTTTTGCTGCAAAAAAAGAAAAATTACTTACACCATCTCTGGCCCACAAGTCACGCTGTCGCAGAGGGAAGTTCTCTGCAATGTGGTGGAAAGGAACGCCTAAACAAATATGAATGACACTATAATTAGTACATATTACAGGTGATGAGTTCATGTAATTAACTTTACAAATGATTATTTAGTAGCATAGCTATAAATAAATCAATCTTCCAACATATCAGTGTAATTAAACTTACCCTGCTCCACACACACAGTGTGGTACGCCATGCGCAGCAGCCGCTGTTCCGCCTCTGCAACACTGAGTCGAGGCGGAAAGTCCAGCACCACAACCTGCCAAACACATGTCATGTTATTACAAAGGCCAATAATCTTAACATTGCAAAAATACACACATCGTCCACAATAAGTCTTCTAACCATAAATTCACACTTACGTTGGACCAACGGCTGCGTGCAGATTTCACCAGGGCGGCGAAATCTGCAGACGAGTCCTCCAGCCCCCTGCAAGCGGTGAGGTTGTTGCTGGGGGCCAGGACAACGACAGCATCGGGCTGGCGAGGAACCACAGCAGCCACGAGCTCGGTCCTCAGGTGCGCTGCCGTCGCCCCAGGGGTGCACATGAAGCCAAAGGACAGCGGTCCCTCTGGCATCACGACGAACCCATCCACCAAGGCACGCAGGTGGGAGTCACCGACAAGAAGAACAAACTGAAATGAAATAAATACAGGAGGAGTTGGTACATGGCAATGTATACTTAATGCATTCATTGTCTCTTAAATCATTTGGATTCGAATAATACCTTCTTGTCAGCGTGCGCAGCAGGGATGACCAACTTGTGCGGCTTGTTGGTCAGGGGCGACTCCTCCCACCTTCTCACCCTGTGGCGCTGACCGGTACCACGGACTGAAAAAAACAGGACATACAATATAACATGAGAAGTTAGTCAATATCACAGAAAAAAATAAAACCAACAAAGACAAATGCATTCAAAAATGGGAAAAGGAAGAAAACAGGCACAGGGAAAAAAACACAGGTAGTACATACCCAAAGGTACACGGTCAACAGGGTTGACGTCCACACGCCAACTCTCCTGCCTCTCCATCCTCCTCTTGGCAGCCTGAGAGCGACGGTAGCCCTTGCCACGCGGCATCTGAAACATCAGGACAACAACATGGCATTAAGCATATAGCTTAAGTGAAAAATGTCAGAACAACACTTTTATTATGTCCCATAAAATGGTGAAAAGTTGCTATTGCAACAACAACAACACAATATGTTTTCACTAAATCCACTAAACTAAACATTGAAACTACAATATATATAACTCCTATACTGAACAACATTCTTTTGTGAGGACACATCAGAAATAAATTCTACATCTGCATTAACAGGAGTGACATCAAAACCATCAATTCTTATTAATATAAAGTGTACATGTCATCATCATCACACTGCATGATCAGACAAACACACTGCACTATGAGCAACACAATGAACAACACAATATGTTTTTCACTAAATACACTAAACATGTATACTACAATAACCAATAACCACATTAAGCCTCAATATTACCACTAACATCCTAACTTATATTTAACAAAACAGGAACATACATTACATACACATGCAGCCCCTTAGAGGACACATCACAAATAAATTTTACATCTGCATTTGCTATTGCAACAATGAACAGCACAATATGTTTTCAGTAAATTCAGTAAACTAAACATGTGTACTACAACAACCAAATTATGCCTCAAAAACACTCATTTTCTTTTTTCTTCTCCATGTGCAACACATCACTTTGATATTTTGATCTAAATTGGGCATTTTAAATACTTAGAAAAACACTATCTAATTGGGCATTTTAAATACTTAGAAAACCACTATCTAATTAACACTAGATTTTAAGCTACCTATATTATTCTTATCCTGTAACAAGATATTGTGGCCATATACTGTGTGTCTAACAACTGAACATCTTTACACAACTTAAAGCAAAAATTCTATCACTATCCTGAACACAGGAGGGCGGGGGCCTCCGAATCGTGACAATAACCAATAACCACATTAAGCCACAATATTACCACTAACATCCTAACTTATATTTAACAAAACAGGAACATGCACCACACACATATCACAATGTAACATCCATATACCGTAAAAAGTGACTTACCGTGATCAAGAATGAGTGGAGCTTGACTTCTTGAAGAAAATAATCCAAAGAGCAAAAGATTCCCGCTAGTTCTGACAGACAAAGCTATCTGAAGCAACGAGTGAGATCCGGGATGCTTACGCAAACAGAACCAGCGAGCCTCACCTGAGCTCCGGCTAATATAGTGCTCACCTGGGGCGGGGCTTTGTTGAGCACCGCATTTTACCTGAAAACCAACCAGCAACCTTTGTTCATTACCACGCCCCTGAGCCTCAGTTTGAATCGTAACACAGAACAGTAACAGTCTCCGCAAGCATTGTCATCTGTTATTATACGAAGATATACGCTGCGTAAAAATATGCGCAAAAAAACACCAAGCCACAAACACACCGCTGATTTACAAACAACACGAACCCCCAGCAGGAAAAATGCAAAAATAAAACAATTACGTATTTATGTCATTTCTAAAGTGCAGCTGTGATTTAATGACTTGATAACATTTTCATGTAATCATTTAAAATGACGTCTTGTTACACTGCACGATTCGTCCCCGTAACGTCTGATGGCCCGTTTAATTTTGTAACTTATTTTTCAGGGCTATATCTGTTTGATGCTTTCTGAAGCCTATGAAACACACTCGATTTCTGAGAACTTACTCCTCTCACAATCATAACAGTTATATTGATGGCTACATATGATCAGCTGTTGTAGTGTGTCCAGCTGTGGCTTTCACTCCATCAGATCGTGAGCGAGAGACAGAGAGAGCGCCAGCGCGAAAAAAGAAACGCATCATTGATTCTGTTGATTTAGTAAACAGCGACATGTTAGATATAAACACCATAAATACTCAGCCTCCTTTGGAATTATTGAATCATAATATAACCTAATAAATCTGTCAGCTGCTTTTCAGTCCGATCCACTGGCCGGTCTCTGAGTGTAGCCTACGTTATGTGGTATGCGGGTTTTTTGTTTGATTGTTTGTTTGGAATTTACGTTTTGTTTTATTTTTTCATTTTCTGTATTTTCATTTCTGTCAATCAAATAGGTTAAATTCCACGTAAATAAACTGAACCATAAAACAACAACTTTTTCCTGAATCTCCGTTTAGAGAGGGAGAAGTACAGGTGATTATCGGCCATTATGCAGGAATGCAGGTTAAATGCAGATGATTAGCATTGTCGTTGCTCAACCTTTTCTTTGCGTTTAATGGGCAATTTGCTGTCCCAATGTCATGGACATCACATAATGCGTCCTGTTGAATATTTGATCACAGTTTGATCGTTGTGAATCTCCATTTAAACAGGAAGAAGTACAGGTGATTATCGTCCATTATGCAGGAATGCAGGTTGAATGCAACTGATTAGCATTTTCGTTGCTCAACCTTTTCTTTGCGCTTAATGGGCATTTTAATCTCCCAGTGTCATGGACATCACAGAGTCAAACATGCACCAGGTTTGTCTACTGCATACTATACAGTAGACCTGTGATTTGAGTGTTTTCATAAACAGAACAAAAACTCATTTACTGCTACTTCTTCCAAATAAAACCATTTCATTGTACGACCTTTACCAGCAGACTACATTATGATAAATACATAACTTTGTGACACATGAAAAAAAAACCCAATACAGATACATTGACAAAATGTATGAAACCATTAAGCATTATACAGAGGTGCAGTTTGTACACATGGATTGGAGAGAATGCAGACGTACTACTCAGGTAACACTGGTGTGATTTACCCGGTTCCATTTTCACTTGTAGCAGCATTACCAAATTGTAGACAAAGGAAAGATCTACAAAAAAATCTCTTGGAGTAATAGGCTAAAATGTACAATGAAAATCACAGTTTTAGGATGGCTGAGAAGGGGTCCTATTTGAAAAGACTCCTCATAGGGATTTTATCCGATTGACTTCAAACTTGGTAGGTGCGTTCACGTGGACTTCCTGAGTACAAGTTATCAAAATTATGAACTTTGATGAAATGGTGTGGACGTGGCGCTCCATCACATTTAAACATTTGTCCCAATTCTGACTAATGTATGTAGTCAACTTGCACAAACTGTTTTAAAGGCTCGCGCGTTTTCCGACTGCTGCCTTCCGACGTGCCAGCCCGTCGAGTTGCGTGGGAGTGCGAGGGCCCGTTCAACGCTGCTTGCAGCTTTAATTTTTTTCTTTCTTTTTCTTCCCCACAATGAATCGCATTTTCGACAGCCTATATGTACTCGAAAAGTTGTGAAAATTTGCCTACCCCCCCAAAGTCGGGCGTAAAATTTCATATTTTGGGGGTCTCACACATGGACGAACAAAAATGGCTCTACGGCGCCACCTACGTTTCAGTTGTCGGAGGAGCCCCTGGACACGGTTTCATCCACGTGTACGAAATTTTGTGGGACTATGTAAACTACCGAGACGCACAAAAAAGTCTCTTGGTGACCCGGGCTATCGCGAAGCGTATGGCGGCCATTTTGTTTCAAAGTTGGCGTTTTCGTGTTTTTGGAGTCATTTTCAGGGGTCGTATTTGAACGAACTCCTCCTAGAGCTTTCATCCGATCTGTTTGAAACTTGGTGTGTGTGTTCTTAAGGCCTCGACCATGAAAAGTTATCAGAAAGCGTGACTTCCAGATTTACTGCGTCAGAGGGGTGGGGCCACGAAATTTAGCGTTTTGGCTTGAAATTTCGACGTGCTATAACTTTGCCAAAAATACTCCAATCTTCACCAAACCTCAGATATATAATGGCAGTCTGGCCTAGAATACATTTCCATAAAAATATTTGGAGAATTTCACAGCGCCTCCTAGTGGCGACAGAAAAGACCACTTTTACGAAATGACGTCCAGCTCGGAAAATATTGACCATATCCACCTCAAACTAGGTGGAGATGTTGTCAAGGCCTTGGTGTTGACATCTGAGAAAGAATTTCAACTTGACATCAGAGGGCGTGGCCGTGACAGCGCGTCAAAGTCAAGCGTTCGACGAAAAATGGAACTCCATTGACTTTTTGGGTAATTTTCAGGCAAATGTGTTGGGCTTTCATATACTTTCTCAGACCTGTCTGAAACCTCTTGTGGTTATTAAGAACACTGTTATGCAAATTTCGGCTGCATAATTAATTAGGGGGCGGGGCAAAATCGCTCTATAGCGCCCCCTTGAATTTTTATTTCAAGCAGCCCCGCCACAGTTTTGGACACAGAGTTATGAAACCTCAGCCGAATTGTAGACGAAGACAAGTTCTACAAAAAAGTCTCTTGCTGCAATGTGCTAAAATTAACAGGAAGCGAGATATTTAAGCATGAAAATCACCATTTTTGCTGTTTCGACCTGGTTGAGAAGGGGTCATATTTAAACGAACTCCTCCTAGGGATTTTATCCAATTGACTTCAAACTTGGCAGATGTGTTCATATAGACTTTCTGAGTAAAAGTTATAGAGACTTCCTGAGTACAAGTTAACAAAATTATGAACTTTGATGAAATGCTGTGGGCGTGGCACTCCGTCAGATTTGACCATTTGTCCCAATTCTGACTAATGTGTGTAGTCAACTTGCACAAAACTGTTTTAAAGACTTCGCGTTTTCCGACTGCTGCCTTCCGACGTGCCAGCCCGTCGAGTTGCGTGGGAGTGCGAGGGCCCGTTCAACGCTGCTTGCAGCTTTAATTAGGGCCCGAGCACGCACTGTGTGCGAGGCCCTATTGTTTTTCAAATGTTTATTATTTTTTTTCGTTTTTATTTTTTTTCTTTTTCTTCCCCCAAGTAAATCGCATTTTTGACGGCCTATATGTCCTCAAAAAGTTATGAAAATTTGCCTACCCCCCCAAAGTCGGCCGTAAAATTACGTATTTTGGGGGTCTCACACATGGACGAGCAAAAATGGCTCTACGGCGCCACCTACGTTTCAGTTGTCGGAGGAGCTCCTCGACACGGTTTCATCCACGTGTACGAAATTTAGCGGGAGTATGTAAACTACCGAGCCGCACAAAAAAGTCTCTTGGTGACCGGGGCTATCGCGAAGCGTACGGCGGCCATTTTGTTTCAAAGTTGGCGTTTTCGTGTTTTTGGGGTCATTTTCAGGGGTCATATTTGAACGAACTCCTCCTAGAGCTTTCATCCGATCTGTTTGAAACTTGGCGTGTGTGTTCTTAAGGCCTCGACCATGAAAAGTTATCAGAAAGCGTGACTTCCAGATTTACTGCGTCAGAGGGGCGGGGCCACGAAATTTGGCGTTTTGGCGTGAAATTTCGACGTGCTATAACTTTGCCAAAAATACTCCAATCTTCACCAATCTTCAGATATATAATCACAGTCTGCCCTAGAATACATTTCCATAAAAATATTTGGAGAATTTCACAGCGCCTCCTAGTGGCGACAGAAAAGACCACTTTTACGAAATGACGTCCAGCTCGAAAAATATTGACCATATCCACCTCAAACTAGTTGGAGATGTTGTCAAGGCCTTGGTGTTGACATCTGAGAAAGAATTTCAACTTGACATCAGAGGGCGTGGCCGTGACAGCGCGTCAAAGTCAAGCGTTCGACGAAAAATGGAACTCCATTGACTTTTTGGGTAATTTTCAGGCAAATGTGTTGGGCTTTCATATACTTTCTCAGACCTGTCTGAAACCTCTTGAGGTTATTAAGACCAAAAAGATACAGAAGTCGGCTGCATAATTGATTAGGGGGCGGGGCAAAATCGCTCTATAGCGCCCCCTTGAATTTTTCTTTCAAGCAGCCCCGCCACAGTTTTGGACACAGAGTTATGAAACCTCAGCCCAATTGTAGGGGAAGACATAACCTACAAAAAAGTCTCTTGCAGCAATGTGCTAAAATTAACAGGAAGCGAGATATTTAACAATGAAAATAACCATTTTTGCTGTTTCGACCTGGTTGAGAAGGGGTCATATTTGAACAAACTCCTCCTAGGTATTTTATCCAATTGACTTCAAACTTGGTAGATGTGTTCATAGAGACTTCCTGAGTACAAGTTAACAAAATTATGAACTTTGATGAAATGCTGTGGGCGTGGCCCCAATTCTGGCTAATGTGTGTGGTCAATTGAACAAAACCCTTTGAAAGCGTCGAAGGCTCGCGCATTTTCCGCCTGCTGCCTTCCGACGTGCCAGCCCGTCGAGTTGCGCGGGAGTGCGAGGGCCCGTCCAATGCTGCTTGCAGCTTTAATTTATTTTTTTCTTTCTTATTCTTCCCCCAAGTAAATCGCATTTTTGACGGCCTATATGTCCTCAAAAAGTTATGAAAATTTGCCTACCCCCCCAAAGTCGGGCGTAAAATTACGTATTTTGGGGGTCTCGCACATGGACGAACAAAAATGGCTCTACGGCGCCACCTACGTTTCAGTTGTCGGAGGAGCCCCTGGACACGGTTTCATCCACGTGTACGAAATTTAGCGGGAGTATGTAAAGTACCGAGCCGCACAAAAAAGTCTCTTGGTGACCGGGGCTATCGCGAAGCGTACGGCGGCCATTTTGTTTCAAAGTTGGCGTTTTCGTGTTTTTGCGGTCATTTTCAGGGGTCGTATTTGAACGAACTCCTCCTACAGCTTTCATCCGATCTGTTTGAAACTTGGCGTGTGTGTTCTTAAGGCCTCGACCATGAAAAGTTATCAGAAAGCGTGACTTCCAGATTTACTGCGTCAGAGGGGCGGGGCCACGAAATTTGGCGTTTTGGCGTGAAATTTCGACGTGCTATAACTTTGCCAAAAATACTCAAATCTTCACCAAACCTCAGATATATAATGGCAGTCTGGCCTAGAATACATTTCCATAAAAATATTTGGAGATTTTCACAGCGCCTCCTAGTGGCGACAGAAAAGACCACTTTTACGAAATGACGTCCAGCTCGGAAAATATTGACCATATCCACCTCAAACTAGTTGGAGATGTTGTCAAGGCCTTGGGGTTGACATCTGAGAAAGAATTTCAACTTGACATCAGAGGGCGTGGCCGTGACGGCGCGTCAAAGTCAAGCGTTCGACGAAAAATGGAACTCCATTGACTTTTTGGGTAATTTTCAGGCAAATGTGTTGGGCTTTCATATACTTTCTCAAACCTGTCTGAAACCTGTTGTGGTTATTAAGAACACTATTATGCAAATTTCGGCTGCATAATTAATTAGGGGGCGGGGCAAAATCGCTCTATAGCGCCCCCTTGAATTTTTCTTTCAAGCAGCCCCGCCACAGTTTTGGACACAGAGTTATGAAACCTCAGCCGAATTGTAGAGGAAGACATAACCTACAAAAAAGTCTCTTGGAGCAATGGGCTAAAGTTAACAGCAAGCGAGATATTTAAGCATGAAAATCACCATTTTTGGTGTTTTGGCTGTTTGAGAAGGGGTCATATTTGAACGAACTCCTCCTAGGTATTTTATCCGATTGACTTCAAACTTGGTAGGTGCCTTCATATAGACTTCCTGAGTAAAAGTTATCAAAATCATGAATTTTGAAGGAACAGTGTGGGCGTGGCGCACCATCAAATTTGACCCAGTGATTTAACATTCGAACTCCTTTGACTTTTTGGCTGTTTTTTAAACACAGGCTGTGGTGCTTTCATATGTTTTGTCAGAGCTGTCTGAAACTTCTTGTGGTTATTAAGACCAAAAAGATGCAAAAATCGGCTGCATGTGTAATTAGGGGGCGGGGCGAAATCGCTCTATAGCGCCCCCTTGGATTTTTCTTTCAAGCAGCCCCGCCTCAGTTTTAAACTCAGAGTTATCAAATCGCAGCCAAATTGTAGAGCATGGCAAGACGTACAAAAAAGTCTCTTGGAGCAATGGGCTAAAATGAACAGGAAGCGAGATATTTAATGATGAAAATCACCATTTTTAGTATATAGATCTAGCTGAGAAGGGGTCATATTTGAATGAACTCCTCCTAGGGATTTTGTCCAATTGACTTCAAACTTGGCAGATGTCTTCATATAGCCTTCCCGAGTAAAAGTTATCAAAATCATGAATTTTGATGAAACGGTGTGGGCGTGGCGCTCCCTCAGATTTTGACCGTTTGTCCCAATTCTGGCTAATGTGCGTGGTCAACTTGCACAAACTGCTTTGAAGGCTTCGAAGGCTCACGTATTTTTCGACTGCTGCCTTCCGACGTGCCAGCCCGTCGAGTTGCGTGGGAGTGCGAGGGCCCGTTCAACGCTGCTTGCAGCTTTAATTATTAGGGCCCGAGCACGCACTGTGTGCGAGGCCCTATTGTTTTTCAAATGTTTATTATTTTTTTTTTTATTATTATTATTTTTTTCTTTCTTTTTCTTCCCCACAATGAATCGCATTTTCGACGGCCTATATGTACTCGAAAAGTTGCGAAAATTTGGCTACCCCCCCAAAGTCGGGCGAAAAATTTCATATTTTGGGGGTCTCACACATGGACGAACAAAAATGGCTCTACGGCGCCACCTACGTTTCAGTTGTCGGCGGAGCCCCTGGACACGGTTTCATCCACGCGTACGAAATTTAGTGGGAGTATGTAAACTACCGAGACGCACAAAAAAGTCTCTTGGTGACCCGGGCTATCGCGAAGCGTATGGCGGCCATTTTGTTTCAAAGTTGGCGTTTTCGTGTTTTTGGGGTCATTTTCAGGGGTCGTATTTGAACGAACTCCTCCTACAGCTTTCATCCTATCTGTTTGAAACTTGGCGTGTGTGTTCTTAAGGCCTCGACCATGAAAAGTTATCAAAATCATGAGGTTCAGACTTACTGCCTCAGAGGGGCGGGGCCACGAAATTTGGCGTTTTGGCGTGAAATTTCGACGTGCTATAACTTTGCCAAAAATACTCCAACCTTCACCAAACTTCTGATATAAAATCACAGTCTGGCCTAGAATACATTTCCATAAAAATATTTGGAGATTTTCACAGCGCCTCCTAGTGGCGACAGAAAAGACCACTTTTACGAAATGACGTCCAGCTCGGAAAATATTGACCATATCCACCTCAAACTAGTTGGAGATGTTGTCAAGGCCTTGGTGTTGACATCTGAGAAAGAATTTCAACTTGACATCAGAGGGCGTGGCCGTGACAGCGCGTCAAAGTCAAGCGTTCGACGAAAAATGGAACTCCATTGACTTTTTGGGTAATTTTCAGGCAAATGTGTTGGGCTTTCATATACTTTCTCAGACCTGTCTGAAACCTCTTGAGGTTATTAAGACCAAAAAGATACAGAAGTCGGCTGCATGATTGATTAGGGGGCGGGGCAAAATCGCTCTATAGCGCCCCCTTGAATTTTTCTTTCAAGCAGCCCCGCCACAGTTTTGGACACAGAGTTATGAAACCTCAGCCCAATTGTAGGGGAAGACATAACCTACAAAAAAGTCTCTTGCAGCAATGTGCTAAAATTAACAGGAAGCGAGATATTTAACAATGAAAATAACCATTTTTGCTGTTTCGACCTGGTTGAGAAGGGGTCATATTTGAACAAACTCCTCCTAGGTATTTTATCCAATTGACTTCAAACTTGGTAGATGTGTTCATAGAGACTTCCTGAGTACAAGTTAACAAAATTATGAACTTTGATGAAATGCTGTGGGCGTGGCCCCAATTCTGGCTAATGTGTGTGGTCAATTGAACAAAACCCTTTGAAAGCGTCAAAGGCTCGCGCGTTTTCCGACTGCTGCCTTCCGACGTGCCAGCCGGTCGAGTTGCGTGGGAGTGCGAGGGCCCGTTCAACGCTGCTTGCAGCTTTAATTATTTTTTTCTTTCTTTTTCTTCCCCACAATGAATCGCATTTTCGACAGCCTATATGTACTCGAAAAGTTACGAAAATTTGCCTACCCCCCCAAAGTCGGGCGTAAAATTACGTATTTTGGAGGTCTCGCACATGGACGAGCAAAAATGGCTCTACGGCGCCACCTACGTTTCAGTTGTCGGAGGAGCCCCTCGACACGGTTTCATCCACGTGTACGAAATTTAGCGGGAGTATGTAAAGTACCGAGCCGCACAAAAAAGTCTCTTGGTGACCGGGGCTATCACGAAGCGTACGGTGGCCATTTTGTTTCAAAGTTGGCGTTTTCGTGTTTTTGGGGTCATTTTCAGGGGTCGTATTTGAACGAACTCCTCCTACAGCTTTCATCCGATCTGTTTGAAACTTGGCGTGTGTGTTCTTAAGGCCTCGACCATGAAAAGTTATCAGAAAGCATGACTTCCAGATTTACTGCGTCAGAGGGGCGGGGCCACGAATTTTGGCGTTTTGGCGTGAAATTTCGACGTGCTATAACTTTGCCAAAAATACTCCAATCTCCACCAAACCTCAGATATATAATGGCACTCTGGCCTAGAATACATTTCCATAAAAATATTTGGAGAATTTCACAGCGCCTCCTAGTGGCAACAGAAAAGACCACTTTTACGAAATGACGTCCAGCTCGGAAAATATTGACCATATCCACCTCAAACTAGTTGGAGATGTTGTTAAGGCCTTGGTGTTGACATCTGAGAAAGAATTTCAACTTGACATCAGAGGGCGTGGCCGTGACAGCGCGTCAAAGTCAAGCGTTCGACGAAAAATGGAACTCCATTGACTTTTTGGGTAATTTTCAGGCAAATGTGTTGGGCTTTCATATACTTTCTCAGACCTGTCTGAAACCTCTTGTGGTTGTTAAGAACACTATTATGCAAAATTCGGCTGCATACTTAATGAGGGGGCGGGGCAAAATCGCTCTATAGCGCCCCCTTGAATTTTTCTTTGAGGCAGCCCCGCCTCAGTTTTGGACACAGAGTTATGAAACCTCAGCCGAATTGTAGACGAAGACAAGATCTACAAAAAAGTCTCTTGCTGCAATGTGCTAAAATTAACAGGAAGCGAGATATTTAACCATGAAAATCACCATTTTTGCTGCTTCGAGCTGATTGAGAAGGGGTCATATTTGAACGAACTCCTCCTAGGGATTTTATCCAATTCACTTCAAACTTGGCAGATGTGTTCATATAGCGTTTCCGAGTAAAAGTTATCAAAATCATGAATTTTGATGAAACGGTGTGGGCGTGGCGGTCCGTCAAATTTTGACCGTTTGTCCCAATTCTGGCTAATGTGTGTGGTCAACTTGCACAAACTGCTTTGAAGGCTTCGAAGGCTCACGTATTTTCCGACTGCTGCCTTCCGACGTGCCAGCCCGCCGAGTTGCGTGGGAGTGCGAGGGCCCGTTCAACGCTGCTTGCAGCTTTAATTAGGGCCCGAGCACGCACTGTGTGCGAGGCCCTATTGTTTTTCAAATGTTTATTATTTTTTTTCGTTTTTATTTTTTTTCTTTTTCTTCCCCCAAGTAAATCGCATTTTTGACGGCCTATATGTCCTCAAAAAGTTATGAAAATTTGCCTACCCCCCCAAAGTCGGCCGTAAAATTACGTATTTTGGGGGTCTCACACATGGACGAGCAAAAATGGCTCTACGGCGCCACCTACGTTTCAGTTGTCGGAGGAGCTCCTCGACACGGTTTCATCCACGTGTACGAAATTTAGCGGGAGTATGTAAACTACCGAGCCGCACAAAAAAGTCTCTTGGTGACCGGGGCTATCGCGAAGCGTACGGCGGCCATTTTGTTTCAAAGTTGGCGTTTTCGTGTTTTTGGGGTCATTTTCAGGGGTCATATTTGAACGAACTCCTCCTAGAGCTTTCATCCGATCTGTTTGAAACTTGGCGTGTGTGTTCTTAAGGCCTCGACCATGAAAAGTTATCAGAAAGCGTGACTTCCAGATTTACTGCGTCAGAGGGGCGGGGCCACGAAATTTGGCGTTTTGGCGTGAAATTTCGACGTGCTATAACTTTGCCAAAAATACTCCAATCTTCACCAATCTTCAGATATATAATCACAGTCTGCCCTAGAATACATTTCCATAAAAATATTTGGAGAATTTCACAGCGCCTCCTAGTGGCGACAGAAAAGACCACTTTTACGAAATGACGTCCAGCTCGAAAAATATTGACCATATCCACCTCAAACTAGTTGGAGATGTTGTCAAGGCCTTGGTGTTGACATCTGAGAAAGAATTTCAACTTGACATCAGAGGGCGTGGCCGTGACAGCGCGTCAAAGTCAAGCGTTCGACGAAAAATGGAACTCCATTGACTTTTTGGGTAATTTTCAGGCAAATGTGTTGGGCTTTCATATACTTTCTCAGACCTGTCTGAAACCTCTTGAGGTTATTAAGACCAAAAAGATACAGAAGTCGGCTGCATAATTGATTAGGGGGCGGGGCAAAATCGCTCTATAGCGCCCCCTTGAATTTTTCTTTCAAGCAGCCCCGCCACAGTTTTGGACACAGAGTTATGAAACCTCAGCCCAATTGTAGGGGAAGACATAACCTACAAAAAAGTCTCTTGCAGCAATGTGCTAAAATTAACAGGAAGCGAGATATTTAACAATGAAAATAACCATTTTTGCTGTTTCGACCTGGTTGAGAAGGGGTCATATTTGAACAAACTCCTCCTAGGTATTTTATCCAATTGACTTCAAACTTGGTAGATGTGTTCATAGAGACTTCCTGAGTACAAGTTAACAAAATTATGAACTTTGATGAAATGCTGTGGGCGTGGCCCCAATTCTGGCTAATGTGTGTGGTCAATTGAACAAAACCCTTTGAAAGCGTCGAAGGCTCGCGCATTTTCCGCCTGCTGCCTTCCGACGTGCCAGCCCGTCGAGTTGCGCGGGAGTGCGAGGGCCCGTCCAATGCTGCTTGCAGCTTTAATTTTTTTTCTTTTTCTTCCCCCAAGTAAATTGCATTTTTGACGGCCTATATGTACTCGAAAAGTTACGAAAATTTGCCTACCCCCCCAAAGTCGGGCGTAAAATTACGTATTTTGGAGGTCTCGCACATGGACGAACAAAAATGGCTCTACGGCGCCACCTACGTTTCAGTTTTCGGAGGAGCCCCTGGACACGGTTTCATCCACGTGTACGAAATTTAGCAGGAGTATGTAAAGTACCGAGACGCACAAAAAAGTCTCTTGGTGACCGGGGCTATCGCGAAGCGTACGGTTGCCATTTTGTTTCAAAGTTGGCGTTTTCGTGTTTTTGGCGTCATTTTCAGGGGTCGTATTTGAACGAACTCCTCCTACAGCTTTCATCCGATCTGTTTGAAACTTGGCATGTGTGTTCTTAAGGCCTCGACCATGAAAAGTTATCAGAAAGCGTGACTTCCAGATTTACTGCGTCAGAGGGGCGGGGCCACGAAATTTGGCGTTTTGGCGTGAAATTTCAACGTCCTATAACTTTGCCAAAAATACTCCAATCTTCACCAAACCTCAGGTATATAATGGCAGTCTGGCCTAGAATACATTTCCATAAAAATATTTGGAGATTTTCACAGCGCCTCCTAGTGGCGACAGAAAAGACCACTTTTACGAAATGACGTCCAGCTCGGAAAATATTGACCATATCCACCTCAAACTAGTTGGAGATATTGTCAAGGCCTTGGTGTTGACATCTGAGAAAGAATTTCAACTTGACATCAGAGGGCGTGGCCGTGACAGCGCGTCAAAGTCAAGTGTTTGACGAAAAATGGAACTCCATTGACTTTTTGGGTAATTTTCAGGCAAATGTGTTGGGCTTTCATATACTTTCTCAGACCTGTCTGAAACCTCTTGAGGTTATTAAGACCAAAAAGATACAGGAGTCGGCTGCATAATTGATTAGGGGGCGGGGCAAAATCGCTCTATAGCGCCCCCTTGAATTTTTCTTTCAAGCAGCCCCGCCACAGTTTTGGACACAGAGTTATGAAACCTCAGCCGAATTGTAGGGGAACACATAACCTACAAAAAAGTCTCTTGCAGCAATGTGCTAAAATTAACAGGAAGCGAGATATTTAACAATGAAAATCACCATTTTTGCTGTTTCGACCTGGTTGAGAAGGGGTCATATTTGAACAAACTCCTCCTAGGTATTTTATCCAATTGACTTCAAACTTGGTAGATGTGTTCATAGAGACTTCCTGAGTACAAGTTAACAAAATTATGAACTTTGATGAAATGCTGTGGGCGTGGTGCTCCGTCAGATTTGACCATTTGTCCCAATTCTGACTAATGTGTGTAGTCAACTTGCACAAAACTGTTTTAAAGACTTCGCGTTTTCCGACTGCTGCCTTCCGACGTGCCAGCCCGTCGAGTTGCGTGGGAGTGCGAGGGCCCGTTCAACGCTGCTTGCAGCTTTAATTAGGGCCCGAGCACGCACTGTGTGCGAGGCCCTATTGCATTTCAAATGTTTATTATTTTTTTTTTTATTTTTATTTTTCTTCTTTTTCTTTTTCTTCCGCTAAATGAATCGCATTTTCGACGGCCTATATGTACTCGAAAAGTTATGAAAATTTGGCTACCCCCCCAAAGTTGGGCGTAAAATTACGTATTTTGGGGGTCTCACACATGGACGAGCAAAAATGGCTCTACGGCGCCACCTACGTTTCAGTTGTCGGAGGAGCCCCTGGACACGGTTTCATCCACGAGCACGAAATTTAGTGGGAGTATGTAAAGTACCGAGCCGCACAAAAAAGTCTCTTGGTGACCAGGGCTATCGCGAAGCGTACAGCGGCCATTTTGTTTCAAAGTTGGCGTTTTTGTGTTTTTGGGGTCATTTTCAGGGGTCGTATTTGAACGAACTCCTCCTACAGCTTTCATCTGATCTGTTTGAAACTTGGCGTGTGTGTTCTTAAGGCCTTGACCATGAAAAGTTATCAAAATCGTGAGCTTCAGATTTACTGCGTCAGAGGGGCGGGGCCACGAAATTTGGCGTTTTGGCGTGAAATTTCGACATCCTATAACTTTGCCAAAAATACTCCAATCTTCACCAAACCTCAGATATATAATGGCAGTCTGGCCTAGAATACATTTCCATAAAAATATTTGGAGAATTTCACAGCGCCTCCTAGTGGCGACAGAAAAGACCACTTTTACGAAATGACGTCCAGCTCGGAAAATATTGACCATATCCACCTCAAACTAGGTGGAGATGTTGTCAAGGCCTTGGTGTTGACATCTGAGAAAGAATTTCAACTTGACATCAGAGGGCGTGGCCGTGACGGCGCACCAAAGTCAAGCGTTCGACGAAAAATGGAACTCCATTGACTTTTTGGGTAATTTTCAGGCAAATGTGTTGGGCTTTCATATACTTTCTCAGACCTGTCTGAAACCTCTTGTGGTTATTAAGAACACTATTATGCAAATTTCGGCTGCATAATTAATTAGGGGGCGGGGCAAAATCGCTCTATAGCGCCCCCTTGAATTTTTATTTCAAGCAGCCCCGCCACAGTTTTGGACACAGAGTTATGTCACCTTAGCCGAATTGTAGATGAAGACATGACCTACAAAAAAGTCTCTTGGCGAAATGGGCTAAAATTAACAGGGAGCGAGATATTTAACAATGAAAATCACCATTTTTGCTGTTTCGACCTGGTTGAGAAGGGGTCATATTTGAACGAACTCCTCCTAGGGACTTTGTCCAATTGACTTCAAACTTGGCAGATGTCTTCATATAGGCTTCCCGAGTAAAAGTTATCAAAATCATGAATTTTGATGAAACGGTGTGGGCGTGGCGGTCCGTCAAATTTGACTGTTTGTCCCAATTCTGGCTAATGTGTGTGGTCAATTGAACGAAACACTTTGAAAGCGTCAAAAGATCGCGCGTTTTCCGACTGCTGCCTTCCGACGTGCCAGCCTGTCGAGTTGCGTGGGAGTGCGAGGGCCCGTTCAACGCTGCTTGCAGCTTTAATTTTTAGGGCCCGAGCACGCACTGTGTGCGAGGCCCTATTGTTTTTCAAATGTTTATTATTTTTTTTTTTAGGGCCCGAGCACGCACTGTGTGCGAGGCCCTATTGTTTTTCAAATGTTTATTATTTTTTTTTTTATTATTAGGGCCCGAGCACGCACTGTGTGCGAGGCCCTATTGTTTTTCAAATGTTTATTATTTTTTTTTTAGGGCCCGAGCACGCACTGTGTGCGAGGCCCTATTGTTTTTCAAATGTTTATTATTTTTTTTTTTTTTTTTATTATTTTTCTTTTTCTTAGTCAAAATAAATCGCATTTTCGACGGCCTATATGTACTCGAAAAGTTGCGAAAATTTGGCTACCCCCCCAAAGTCGGGCGAAAAATTTCATATTTTGGGGGTCTCACACATGGACGAACAAAAATGGCTCTACGGCGCCACCTACGTTTCAGTTGTCGGAGGAGCCCCTGGACACGGTTTCATCCACGCGTACGAAATTTAGTGGGAGTATGTAAACTACCGAGACGCACAAAAAAGTCTCTTGGTGACCCGGGCTATCGCGAAGCGTATGGCGGCCATTTTGTTTCAAAGTTGGCGTTTTCGTGTTTTTGGGGTCATTTTCAGGGGTCGTATTTGAACGAACTCCTCCTACAGCTTTCATCCGATCTGTTTGAAACTTGGCGTGTGTGTTCTTAAGGCCTCGACCATGAAAAGTTATCAGAAAGCGTGACTTCCAGATTTACTGCGTCAGAGGGGCGGGGCCACGAAATTTGGCGTTTTGGCGTGAAATTTCGACGTGCTATAACTTTGCCAAAAATACTCCAATCTTCACCAAACCTCAGGTATATAATGGCAGTCTGGCCTAGAATACATTTCCATAAAAATATTTGGAGATTTTCACAGCGCCTCCTAGTGGCGACAGAAAAGACCACTTTTACGAAATGACGTCCAGCTCGGAAAATATTGACCATATCCACCTCAAACTAGTTGGAGATGTTGTCAAGGCCTTGGTGTTGACATCTGAGAAAGAATTTCAACTTGACATCAGAGGGCGTGGCCGTGACAACCCGTCAAAGTCAAGCGTTCGACGAAAAATGGAACTCCATTGACTTTTTGGGTAATTTTCAGGCAAATGTGTTGGGCTTTCATATACTTTCTCAGACCTGTCTGAAACCTCTTGTGGTTGTTAAGAACACTATTATGCAAATTTCGGTTGCATAATTAATTAGGGGGCGGGGCTAAATCGCTCTATAGCGCCCCCTTGAATTTTTCTTTGAGGCAGCCCCGCCACAGTTTTGGACACAGAGTTATGAACCCTCAGTCGAATTGTGGGCGAAGACAAGATCTACAAAAAAGTCTCTTGGAGCAATGGGCTAAAATTAACAGGGAGCGAGATATTTAACAATGAAAATCACCATTTTTGCTGTTTCAACCTGGTTGAGAAGGGGTCATATTTGAACGAACTTCTCATAGGGATTTTGTCCAATTGACTTCAAACTTGGTAGTTACGTTCATATAGACTTCCTGAGTAAAAGTTATCAAAATGATTACTTTTGATGAAATGGTGTGGGCGTGGCGGTCCATCAAATTTGACCGTTTGTCCCAATTCTGGCTAATGTGTGTGGTCAATTGAACAAAACGCTTTGAAAGCGTCAAAGGCTCGCGCATTTTCCGACTGCTGCCTTCCGACATGCCAGCCCGTCGAGTTGCGTGGGAGTGCGAGGGCCCGTTCAATGCTGCTTGCAGCTTTAATTAGGGCCCGAGCACGCACTGTGTGCGAGGCCCTATTGTTTTTCAAATGTTTATTATTTTTTTTCGTTTTTATTTTTTTTCTTTTTCTTCCCCCAAGTAAATCGCATTTTTGACGGCCTATATGTCCTCAAAAAGTTATGAAAATTTGCCTACCCCCCCAAAGTCGGCCGTAAAATTACGTATTTTGGGGGTCTCACACATGGACGAGCAAAAATGGCTCTACGGCGCCACCTACGTTTCAGTTGTCGGAGGAGCTCCTCGACACGGTTTCATCCACGTGTACGAAATTTAGCGGGAGTATGTAAACTACCGAGCCGCACAAAAAAGTCTCTTGGTGACCGGGGCTATCGCGAAGCGTACGGCGGCCATTTTGTTTCAAAGTTGGCGTTTTCGTGTTTTTGGGGTCATTTTCAGGGGTCATATTTGAACGAACTCCTCCTAGAGCTTTCATCCGATCTGTTTGAAACTTGGCGTGTGTGTTCTTAAGGCCTCGACCATGAAAAGTTATCAGAAAGCGTGACTTCCAGATTTACTGCGTCAGAGGGGCGGGGCCACGAAATTTGGCGTTTTGGCGTGAAATTTCGACGTGCTATAACTTTGCCAAAAATACTCCAATCTTCACCAATCTTCAGATATATAATCACAGTCTGCCCTAGAATACATTTCCATAAAAATATTTGGAGAATTTCACAGCGCCTCCTAGTGGCGACAGAAAAGACCACTTTTACGAAATGACGTCCAGCTCGAAAAATATTGACCATATCCACCTCAAACTAGTTGGAGATGTTGTCAAGGCCTTGGTGTTGACATCTGAGAAAGAATTTCAACTTGACATCAGAGGGCGTGGCCGTGACAGCGCGTCAAAGTCAAGCGTTCGACGAAAAATGGAACTCCATTGACTTTTTGGGTAATTTTCAGGCAAATGTGTTGGGCTTTCATATACTTTCTCAGACCTGTCTGAAACCTCTTGAGGTTATTAAGACCAAAAAGATACAGAAGTCGGCTGCATAATTGATTAGGGGGCGGGGCAAAATCGCTCTATAGCGCCCCCTTGAATTTTTCTTTCAAGCAGCCCCGCCACAGTTTTGGACACAGAGTTATGAAACCTCAGCCCAATTGTAGGGGAAGACATAACCTACAAAAAAGTCTCTTGCAGCAATGTGCTAAAATTAACAGGAAGCGAGATATTTAACAATGAAAATAACCATTTTTGCTGTTTCGACCTGGTTGAGAAGGGGTCATATTTGAACAAACTCCTCCTAGGTATTTTATCCAATTGACTTCAAACTTGGTAGATGTGTTCATAGAGACTTCCTGAGTACAAGTTAACAAAATTATGAACTTTGATGAAATGCTGTGGGCGTGGCCCCAATTCTGGCTAATGTGTGTGGTCAATTGAACAAAACCCTTTGAAAGCGTCGAAGGCTCGCGCATTTTCCGCCTGCTGCCTTCCGACGTGCCAGCCCGTCGAGTTGCGCGGGAGTGCGAGGGCCCGTCCAATGCTGCTTGCAGCTTTAATTTATTTTTTTCTTTCTTATTCTTCCCCCAAGTAAATCGCATTTTTGACGGCCTATATGTCCTCAAAAAGTTATGAAAATTTGCCTACCCCCCCAAAGTCGGGCGTAAAATTACGTATTTTGGGGGTCTCGCACATGGACGAACAAAAATGGCTCTACGGCGCCACCTACGTTTCAGTTGTCGGAGGAGCCCCTGGACACGGTTTCATCCACGTGTACGAAATTTAGCGGGAGTATGTAAAGTACCGAGCCGCACAAAAAAGTCTCTTGGTGACCGGGGCTATCGCGAAGCGTACGGCGGCCATTTTGTTTCAAAGTTGGCGTTTTCGTGTTTTTGCGGTCATTTTCAGGGGTCGTATTTGAACGAACTCCTCCTACAGCTTTCATCCGATCTGTTTGAAACTTGGCGTGTGTGTTCTTAAGGCCTCGACCATGAAAAGTTATCAGAAAGCGTGACTTCCAGATTTACTGCGTCAGAGGGGCGGGGCCACGAAATTTGGCGTTTTGGCGTGAAATTTCGACGTGCTATAACTTTGCCAAAAATACTCAAATCTTCACCAAACCTCAGATATATAATGGCAGTCTGGCCTAGAATACATTTCCATAAAAATATTTGGAGATTTTCACAGCGCCTCCTAGTGGCGACAGAAAAGACCACTTTTACGAAATGACGTCCAGCTCGGAAAATATTGACCATATCCACCTCAAACTAGTTGGAGATGTTGTCAAGGCCTTGGGGTTGACATCTGAGAAAGAATTTCAACTTGACATCAGAGGGCGTGGCCGTGACGGCGCGTCAAAGTCAAGCGTTCGACGAAAAATGGAACTCCATTGACTTTTTGGGTAATTTTCAGGCAAATGTGTTGGGCTTTCATATACTTTCTCAAACCTGTCTGAAACCTGTTGTGGTTATTAAGAACACTATTATGCAAATTTCGGCTGCATAATTAATTAGGGGGCGGGGCAAAATCGCTCTATAGCGCCCCCTTGAATTTTTCTTTCAAGCAGCCCCGCCACAGTTTTGGACACAGAGTTATGAAACCTCAGCCGAATTGTAGAGGAAGACATAACCTACAAAAAAGTCTCTTGGAGCAATGGGCTAAAGTTAACAGCAAGCGAGATATTTAAGCATGAAAATCACCATTTTTGGTGTTTTGGCTGTTTGAGAAGGGGTCATATTTGAACGAACTCCTCCTAGGTATTTTATCCGATTGACTTCAAACTTGGTAGGTGCCTTCATATAGACTTCCTGAGTAAAAGTTATCAAAATCATGAATTTTGAAGGAACAGTGTGGGCGTGGCGCACCATCAAATTTGACCCAGTGATTTAACATTCGAACTCCTTTGACTTTTTGGCTGTTTTTTAAACACAGGCTGTGGTGCTTTCATATGTTTTGTCAGAGCTGTCTGAAACTTCTTGTGGTTATTAAGACCAAAAAGATGCAAAAATCGGCTGCATGTGTAATTAGGGGGCGGGGCGAAATCGCTCTATAGCGCCCCCTTGGATTTTTCTTTCAAGCAGCCCCGCCTCAGTTTTAAACTCAGAGTTATCAAATCGCAGCCAAATTGTAGAGCATGGCAAGACGTACAAAAAAGTCTCTTGGAGCAATGGGCTAAAATGAACAGGAAGCGAGATATTTAATGATGAAAATCACCATTTTTAGTATATAGATCTAGCTGAGAAGGGGTCATATTTGAATGAACTCCTCCTAGGGATTTTGTCCAATTGACTTCAAACTTGGCAGATGTCTTCATATAGCCTTCCCGAGTAAAAGTTATCAAAATCATGAATTTTGATGAAACGGTGTGGGCGTGGCGCTCCCTCAGATTTTGACCGTTTGTCCCAATTCTGGCTAATGTGCGTGGTCAACTTGCACAAACTGCTTTGAAGGCTTCGAAGGCTCACGTATTTTTCGACTGCTGCCTTCCGACGTGCCAGCCCGTCGAGTTGCGTGGGAGTGCGAGGGCCCGTTCAACGCTGCTTGCAGCTTTAATTATTAGGGCCCGAGCACGCACTGTGTGCGAGGCCCTATTGTTTTTCAAATGTTTATTATTTTTTTTTTTATTATTATTATTTTTTTCTTTCTTTTTCTTCCCCACAATGAATCGCATTTTCGACGGCCTATATGTACTCGAAAAGTTGCGAAAATTTGGCTACCCCCCCAAAGTCGGGCGAAAAATTTCATATTTTGGGGGTCTCACACATGGACGAACAAAAATGGCTCTACGGCGCCACCTACGTTTCAGTTGTCGGCGGAGCCCCTGGACACGGTTTCATCCACGCGTACGAAATTTAGTGGGAGTATGTAAACTACCGAGACGCACAAAAAAGTCTCTTGGTGACCCGGGCTATCGCGAAGCGTATGGCGGCCATTTTGTTTCAAAGTTGGCGTTTTCGTGTTTTTGGGGTCATTTTCAGGGGTCGTATTTGAACGAACTCCTCCTACAGCTTTCATCCTATCTGTTTGAAACTTGGCGTGTGTGTTCTTAAGGCCTCGACCATGAAAAGTTATCAAAATCATGAGGTTCAGACTTACTGCCTCAGAGGGGCGGGGCCACGAAATTTGGCGTTTTGGCGTGAAATTTCGACGTGCTATAACTTTGCCAAAAATACTCCAACCTTCACCAAACTTCTGATATAAAATCACAGTCTGGCCTAGAATACATTTCCATAAAAATATTTGGAGATTTTCACAGCGCCTCCTAGTGGCGACAGAAAAGACCACTTTTACGAAATGACGTCCAGCTCGGAAAATATTGACCATATCCACCTCAAACTAGTTGGAGATGTTGTCAAGGCCTTGGTGTTGACATCTGAGAAAGAATTTCAACTTGACATCAGAGGGCGTGGCCGTGACAGCGCGTCAAAGTCAAGCGTTCGACGAAAAATGGAACTCCATTGACTTTTTGGGTAATTTTCAGGCAAATGTGTTGGGCTTTCATATACTTTCTCAGACCTGTCTGAAACCTCTTGAGGTTATTAAGACCAAAAAGATACAGAAGTCGGCTGCATGATTGATTAGGGGGCGGGGCAAAATCGCTCTATAGCGCCCCCTTGAATTTTTCTTTCAAGCAGCCCCGCCACAGTTTTGGACACAGAGTTATGAAACCTCAGCCCAATTGTAGGGGAAGACATAACCTACAAAAAAGTCTCTTGCAGCAATGTGCTAAAATTAACAGGAAGCGAGATATTTAACAATGAAAATAACCATTTTTGCTGTTTCGACCTGGTTGAGAAGGGGTCATATTTGAACAAACTCCTCCTAGGTATTTTATCCAATTGACTTCAAACTTGGTAGATGTGTTCATAGAGACTTCCTGAGTACAAGTTAACAAAATTATGAACTTTGATGAAATGCTGTGGGCGTGGCCCCAATTCTGGCTAATGTGTGTGGTCAATTGAACAAAACCCTTTGAAAGCGTCAAAGGCTCGCGCGTTTTCCGACTGCTGCCTTCCGACGTGCCAGCCGGTCGAGTTGCGTGGGAGTGCGAGGGCCCGTTCAACGCTGCTTGCAGCTTTAATTAGGGCCCGAGCACGCACTGTGTGCGAGGCCCTATTGCATTTCAAATGTTTATTTTTTTTTTTTTTATTTTTATTTTTCTTCTTTTTCTTTTTCTTCCGCTAAATGAATCGCATTTTCGACGGCCTATATGTACTCGAAAAGTTATGAAAATTTGGCTACCCCCCCAAAGTTGGGCGTAAAATTACGTATTTTGGGGGTCTCACACATGGACGAGCAAAAATGGCTCTACGGCGCCACCTACGTTTCAGTTGTCGGAGGAGCCCCTGGACACGGTTTCATCCACGAGCACGAAATTTAGTGGGAGTATGTAAAGTACCGAGCCGCACAAAAAAGTCTCTTGGTGACCAGGGCTATCGCGAAGCGTACAGCGGCCATTTTGTTTCAAAGTTGGCGTTTTTGTGTTTTTGGGGTCATTTTCAGGGGTCGTATTTGAACGAACTCCTCCTACAGCTTTCATCTGATCTGTTTGAAACTTGGCGTGTGTGTTCTTAAGGCCTTGACCATGAAAAGTTATCAAAATCGTGAGCTTCAGATTTACTGCGTCAGAGGGGCGGGGCCACGAAATTTGGCGTTTTGGCGTGAAATTTCGACGTGCTATAACTTTGCCAAAAATACTCCAATCTTCACCAAACCTCAGGTATATAATGGCAGTCTGGCCTAGAATACATTTCCATAAAAATATTTGGAGAATTTCACAGCGCCTCCTAGTGGGGACAGAAAAGACCACTTTTACAAAATGACATCCAGCTCGGAAAATATTGACCATACACACCTCAAACTAGTTGGAGATGTTGTTAAGGCCTTGGTGTTGACATCTGGGAAAGAATTTCAACTTGACATCAGAGGGCGTGGCCGTGACAGCGCGTCAAAGTCAAGCGTTCGACGAAAAATGGAACTCCATTGACTTTTTGGGTAATTTTCAGGCAAATGTGTTGGGCTTTCATATACTTTCTCAGACCTGTCTGAAACCTCTTGTGGTTATTAAGAACACTATTATGCAAATTTCGGGTGCATAATTAATTAGGGGGCGGGGCAAAATCGCTCTATAGCGCCCCCTTGAATTTTTCTTTCAAGCAGCCCCACCACAGTTTTGGACACAGAGTTATGTAACCTTAGCCGAATTGTAGACGAAGACAAGATCTACAAAAAAGTCTCTTGCTGCAATGTGCTAAAATTAACAGGAAGCGAGATATGTAAGCATGAAAATCACCATTTTTAGTACAACGATCTGGCTGAGAAGAGGTCTTATTTGAACAAACTCCTCCTAGGGATTTTGTCCAATTGACTTCAAACTTAATAGATGTGTTCATCTAGACTTCCTGAGTAAAAGTTATCAACATTATGAATTTTGTGGAAACTGTGTAGGCGTGGCGCTCCATCAAATTTGACCCTTTGATCCAAATTTGGCCCCTGCAGAAGAAGCAGTCAGCAGTAAAGATTTGAGCTTCAGGGCTCAATGTCTTAGATGATAAAACAAACACAGGAGACATTTGAACAAGATACAAAGTGTTTTATTGAATGTCGAAAAAGTGAATTACCTATTTCAAATTCAAAATGAAATGGTGTGGGCGTAAATCAAATTTTATTTGTATAACCCAAAGTCACAAACGCAAGCAAACATGCATTGATGGTAATGATGATTTTGGGGGGGGTTTGTAGATGAATCCAGGAGCCATGTACAGGAACGAAGGTTTCATTATGTGTCTGAGATAGAGCAAAGACTAAGACCAGCATGTTGGCATACTGACAGGTTCCTGGAATATAGGCAAGAGAAAGGTATGTTAAATAAGAGTATATGGATCCTAAGAACAAGCAAGAAATTAGATTGACATGTTTACCTTTACTCAGTCAGAGAGGATGAGGATGACATTGGAGGTATCAGGTGATGCATCAGCAGAGGTGTGATGAATCCAGGTATGCAGGCAGGTGAGCGCATGATTCTCCCAACTGTATACAGAAACACAGACTGACAAAATAGACAGACAACACCACATAGGGAAGGGGACATAGGGGGAAACAAAGGGAGGGAAACAGTCCTGCACCTGATAGTAATATGTATTAACCTTCCATCAAGCACGTAAACCACAGGAAATTTATGGTCATCACATAAATGTGTGAGTGCAAATGCAGGGCCTACAGACGTTTGAGGTTACACAGTCAAAACACAAAATCTGCAGGAGCACATAAGTTATATTGTATAATATAACAGGAATTTAATGATCTGTTTAAGGTAACAATTAGTAAAAGCATGGAGTTATTAACATGTCCAATAGGAAGTATAAGTTACTAGTATTTCATAACATTTATCAATATGTTATATTTATTAATATTGTTAGTAGAATATTTCTGAGTTTGATGGTGACAATATAGTCATTATGTTCTAGGAGACACTTATGTCATGCAGTTAATGTGCAATTACATAGAACAGAGTTGTACTGAATCAGCTGAGTTAGAGTATCCACTAGGAAACAGAAACTTCATGTTTGCATCATTTGTCAAGTACAACTCAAACTATTATTAATTGTTATGAAATCATCAACATGGCATGTGTCTGAAAAAACAGTATGCTGTTACATTTTTACAGCTATTTTTTCACATTGCTGTGAAGGAAACTATAATAGAGTCATAGTCAGATAAATGTATTTCATTAAATAAATAAATAAATAAATAAATAAATAAATAAAGTAATACATACATACATAAAAATCTCAATCTTCGTCCCCAAATACAGCCCATTCTATCATGACATACTGTGATGTTTTTACAGCTATATTTCTATATTGCAGTGTGGAAACTGCAATGGAGTCATGTTTGACTTAGCAAAGATAAAGAATTTGTTGTGAGACAAACTCTCTCTGTGCCTCCGTTGCCAAACGTAGCTCACCCTATGATGTACAACTCTATTTTTCCATGAAAGATTAGCATAGATATAGATCCATATTTGACTCAGCAGAGATAAGGAATCCATAGTGAAATAGAATCTCTCTCCACCTCCTTTGCCAAATACAACTTAAGACTAATTAGCAGTTATATGTTGACAACATTGTTATCAGTTCCACATGTAAATTCACACATAATTGCATCATGGTCACTGAAGTATGTGTGCAGCACGACACAGCTCACATCAGAATGTGTTGTTTTAACATACACATGATCAATTAGTGTTCCCTTTGCTGTTGTGGCTTCTGAAACATGCTGAACAAAGCCTCTATGTGTCATAAAGTTGCAAATAGTTTTAGACGCAACCAGGTTTTCATTGAAGTCTCCCATGACAGTAACACTTTCACTTAGTGGTTCCACATGCTCAAGCAACTTCCCAAGATTCTGTATAAACAGAGACATGTGATACGATGGTGGGCGATAAACAACTGCAACCAACATGTTGTTTGCAGTAAAATTGTATATCAGACATTCGATATTGACAGATGGTATTTGTATAATGTCAAAGTCCAAATTGTCTGAGGTATACATACCAACACCACCATGTTGTTGGGCTTTGATGGCCAACAGTCTGGGGTCACTATAATTGTTGATGTTGTTAAGGCCTTGGTGTTGACATCTGGGAAAGAATTTCAACTTGACATCAGAGGGCGTGGCCGTGACAGCGCGTCAAAGTCAAGCGTTCGACGAAAAATGGAACTCCATTGACTTTTTGGGTAATTTTCAGGCAAATGTGTTGGGCTTTCATATACTTTCTCAGACCTGTCTGAAACCTCTTGTGGTTGTTAAGAACACTATTATGCAAATTTCGGTTGCATAATTAATTAGGGGGCGGGGCAAAATCGCCCTATAGCGCCCCCTTGAATTTTTATTTCAAGCAGCCCCGCCACAGTTTTGGACACAGAGTTATGAAACCTCAGCCGAATTGTAGACGAAGACAAGATCTACAAAAAAGTCTCTTGCTGCAATGTGCTAAAATTAACTGGAAGCGAGATATTTAAGCATGAAAATCACCATTTTTGCTGTTTCGACCTGGTTGAGAAGGGGTCATATTTAAACGAACTCCTCCTAGGGATTTTATCCAATTGACTTCAAACTTGGCAGATGTGTTCATATAGACTTTCTGAGTAAAAGTTATCAAAATCATGAATTTTGATGAAACAATGTGGGCGTGGCGCTCCATTACATTTTGACCCTTTGATACTACATTCAAACTCCATTTACTTTTTTGGCTGTTTTTTAAGGTAAAGCTGTTGTGCTTCAATACTTTCTTAGACCTGTCTGAAATTTCTTCTGGTTGTTCAAACCAATATTGTGCAAATTTCGGCTGCATCGTTAATTAGTGGGCGGGACGAAATCGCTCTATAGCGCCCCCTTGAATTTTTCTTTCAAGCAGCCCCGCCACAGTTTTGAACACAGAGTTATGAAACCTAAGCCGAATTGTGGGCGAAGACAAGATCTACAAAAAAGTCTCTTGGAGCAATGGGCTAAAATTAACAGGAAGCGAGATATTTAACAATGAAAATAACCATTTTTGCTGTTTCGACCTGGTTGAGAAGGGGTCATATTTGAACAAACTCCTCATAGGGATTTTGTCCAATTGACTTCAAACTTGGTAGTTACGTTCATATAGACTTCCTGAGTAAAAGTTATCAAAATCATGAATTTTCATGAAACGGTGTGGGCGTGGAGCTTAATTAAATTTCACCCTTTGATACAACATTCAAACTCCATTTACTTTTTTGGCTGTTTTTTAAGGCAAAGCTGTTGTGCTTCAAAACTTTCTCAGACTTGTCTAAAACTTCTTCTGGTTGTTCAAACCAATATTGTGCAAATTTCGGCTGCATCGTTAATTAGTGGGCGGGACGAAATCGCTCTATAGCGCCCCCTTGAATTTTTCTTTCAAGCAGCCCCGCCACAGTTTTGGACACAGAGTTATGAAACCTCAGCCAAATTGTAGATGACAACATAACCCATAAAAAAGTCTCTTTGAGCAATGGGCTAAAATTAACAGGGAGCGAGATATTTAACAATAAAAATCACCATTTTTGCTGTTTCGACCTGGTCGAGAAGGGGTCATATTTGAACGAACTCCTCCTAGGGACTTTGTCCAATTGACTTCAAACTTGGCAGATGTCTTCATATAGCCTTCCCGAGTAAAAGTTATCAAAATCATGAATTTTGATGAAACGGTGTGGGCGTGGCGCTCCCTCAGATTTTGACCGTTTGTCCCAATTCTGGCTAATGTGTGTGGTCAATTGAACTAAACGCTTTGAAAGCGTCAAAGGCTCGCGCGTTTTCCGACTGCTGCCTTCCGACGTGCCAGCCCGTCGAGTTGCGTGGGAGTGCGAGGGCCCGTTCAACGCTGCTTGCAGCTTTAATTAGGGCCCGAGCACGCACTGTGTGCGAGGCCCTATTGCATTTCAAATGTTTATTATTTTTTTTTTTATTTTTATTCTTTTCTTTCTTTTTCTTCCCCACAATGAATCGCATTTTCGACAGCCTATATGTACTGGAAAAGTTGCGAAAATTTGGCTACCCCCCCCAAAGTCGGGCGTAAAATTACGTATTTTGGGGGTCTCGCACATGGACGAACAAAAATGGCTCTACGGCGCCACCTACGTTTCAGTTGTCGGAGGAGCCCCTGGACACGGTTTCATCCACGAGCACGAAATTTAGCGGGAGTATGTAAGATACCGAGACACACAAAAAAGTCTCTTGGTGACCCGGGCTATCGCGAAGCGTACGGCGGGCATTTTGTTTCAAAGTTGGCGTTTTCGTGTTTTTGGGGTCATTTTCAGGGGTCGTATTTGAACGAACTCCTCCTAGAGCTTTCATCCGATCTGTTTGAAACTTGGCGTGTGTGTTCTTAAGGCCTCGACCATGAAAAGTTATCAAAATCGTGAGGTTCAGATTTACTGCATCAGAGGGGCGGGGCCACGAAATTTGGCATTTTGGCGTGAAATTTCGACGTGCCAAAACTTTGCCAAAAATACTCCAATCTTCACCAATCTTCAGATATATAATCACAGTCTGGCCTAGAATACATTTCCATAAAAATATTTGGAGAATTTCACAGCGCCTCCTAGTGGCGACAGAAAAGACCACTTTTACGAAATGACGTCCAGCTCGGAAAATATTGCCCATATCCACCTCAAACTAGGTGGAGATGTTGTTAAGGCCTTGGTGTTGACATCTGAGAAAGAATTTCAACTTGACATCAGAGGGCATGGCCGTGACAGCGCGTCAAAGTCAAGCGTTTGACGAAAAATGGAACTCCATTGACTTTTTGGGTAATTTTCAGGCAAATGTGTTGGGCTTTCGTATACTTTCTCAGACCTGTCTGAAACCTCTTGTGGTTGTTAAGAACACTATTATGCAAATTTCGGCTGCATAATTAATTAGGGGGCGGAGCAAAATCGCTCTATAGCGCCCCCTTGGATTTTTATTTCAAGCAGCCCCGCCACAGTTTTGGACACAGAGTAATGAAACCTCAGCCGAATTGTAGATGAAGACATGACCTACAAAAAAGTCTCTTGCTGCAATGTGCTAAAATTAACAGGAAGCCAGATATTTAAGCATGAAAATCACCATTTTTGCTGTGTCGACCTGGTTGAGAAGGGGTCATATTTAAACGAACTCCTCCTAGGGATTTTATCCAATTCACTTCAAACTTGGCAGATGTGTTCATATAGACTTTCTGAGTAAAAGTTATCAAAATCATGAATTTTGATGAAACGGTGTGGGCGTGGCACTTAATTAAATTTCACCCTTTGATACAACATTCAAACTCCATTTACTTTTTTGGCTGCTTTTTAAGGCAAAGCTGTTGTGCTTCAAAACGTTCTCAGACCTGTCTAAAACTTCTTCTGGTTGTTCAAACCAATATTGTGCAAATTTCAGCTGCATCGTTAATTAGTGGGCGGGACGAAATTGCTCTATAGCGCCCCCTTGAATTTTTCTTTCAAGCAGCCCCGCCACAGTTTTGGACACAGAGTTATGAAACCTCAGCCGAATTGTAGATGAAGACATGACCTACAAAAAAGTCTCTTGGAGCAATGGGCTGAAATGAACAGGAAGCGAGATATTTAAGCATAAAAATCACCATTTTTGCTTTTTTGGCCGGTTGAGAAGGGGTCATATTTGACCGAACTCCTCATAGGGATTTTGTCCAATTGACTTCAAACTTGGTAGTTACGTTCATATAGACTTCCTGAGTAAAAGTTATCAAAATTATGAATTTTGAGAAAATTGTGTGGGCGTGGCGCTTCATTAAATTTCACCCTTTGATACAACATTCAAACTCCATTTACTTTTTTGGCTGTTTTTTAAGGCAAAGCTGTTGTGCTTCAATACTTTCTCAGACCTGGCTAAAACTTCTTTTGGTTGTTCAAACCAATATTGTGCACATTTCGGCTGCATCGTTAATTAGTGGGCGGGACAAAATCGCTCTATAGCGCCCCCTTGAATTTTTCTTTCAAGCAGCCCTGCCACAGTTTTGGACACAGAGTTATGAAACCTTAGCCGAATTGTGGGCGAAGACAAGATCTACAAAAAAGTCTCTTGGAGCAATGGGCTGAAATGAACAGGAAGCGAGATATTTAAGCATAAAAATCACCATTTTTGCTTTTTTGGCCGGTTGAGAAGGGGTCATATTTGAACGAACTCCTCATAGGGATTTTGTCCAATTGACTTCAAACTTGGTAGTTACGTTCATATAGACTTCCTGAGTAAAAGTTATCAAAATTATGAATTTTGAGAAAATTGTGTGGGCGTGGCGCTTCATTAAATTTCACCCTTTGATACAACATTCAAACTCCATTTACTTTTTTGGCTGTTTTTTAAGGCAAAGCTGTTGTGCTTCAATACTTTCTCAGACCTGGCTAAAACTTCTTCTGGTTGTTCAAACCAATATTGTGCACATTTCGGCTGCATCGTTAATTAGTGGGCGGGACAAAATCGCTCTATAGCGCCCCCTTGAATTTTTCTTTCAAGCAGCCCTGCCACAGTTTTGGACACAGAGTTATGAAACCTTAGCCGAATTGTGGGCGAAGACAAGATCTACAAAAAAGTCTCTTGGAGCAATGGGCTAAAATTAACAGGGAGCGAGATATTTAAGCATGAAAATCACCATTTTTGCTGTTTCAACCTGGTTGAGAAGGGGTCCTATTTGAACGAACTCTTCCTAGGGATTTTGTCCAATTGACTTCAAACTTTGTAGTTACGTTCATATAGACTTCCTGAGTAAAAGTTATCAAAATGATTACTTTTGATGAAATGGTGTGGAAGTGGCGGTCCGTCAAATTTGACCGTTTGTCCCAATTCTGGCTAATGTGTGTGGTCAATTGAATGAAACGCTTTGAAAGCGTCAAAGGATCGCGCGTTTTCCGACTGCTGCCTTCCGACGTGCCAGCCCGTCGAGTTGCGTGGGAGTGCGAGGGCCCGTTCAATGCTGCTTGCAGCTTTAATTAGGGCCCGAGCACGCACTGTGTGCGAGGCCCTATTGTTTTTCAAATGTTTATTATTTTTTTTTTTTTTTTTATTATTTTTCTTTTTCTTAGTCAAAATAAATTGCATTTTCGACGGCCTATATGTACTCGAAAAGTTGCGAAAATTTGGCTACCCCCCCAAAGTCGGGCGTAAAATTACGTATTTTGGGGGTCTCGCACATGGACGAACAAAAATGGCTCTACGGCGCCACCTACGTTTCAGTTGTCGGAGGAGCCCCTGGACACGGTTTCATCCACGTGTACGAAATTTAGCGGGAGTATGTAAAGTACCAAGCCGCACAAAAAAGTCTCTTGGTGACCGGGGCTATCACGAAGCGTACGGCGGGCATTTTGTTTCAAAGTTGGCGTTTTCGTGTTTTTGGGGTCATTTTCAGGGGTCGTATTTGAACGAACTCCTCCTACAGCTTTCATCCGATCTGTTTGAAACTTGGCGTGTGTGTTCTTAAGGCCTCGACCATGAAAAGTTATCAAAATCATGAGGTTCAGATTTACTGCGTCAGAGGGGCGGGGCCACGAAATTTGGCGTTTTGGCGTGAAATTTCGACGTGCTATAACTTTGCCAAAAATACTCCAATCTTCACCAATCCTCAGATATATAATCACAGTCTGCCCTAGAATACATTTCCATAAAAATATTTGGAGAATTTCACAGCGCCTCCTAGTGGCGACAGAAAAGACCAGTTTTACGAAATGACGTCCAGCTCGGAAAATATTGACCATATCCACCTCAAACTAGTTGGAGATGTTGTCAAGGCCTTGGGGTTGACATCTGAGAAAGAATTTCAACTTGACATCAGAGGGCGTGGCCGTGACGGCGCGTCAAAGTCAAGCGTTTGACGAAAAATGGAACTCCATTGACTTTTTGGGTAATTTTCAGGCAAATGTGTTGGGCTTTCATATACTTTCTCAAACCTGTCTGAAACCTGTTGTGGTTATTAAGAACACTATTATGCAAATTTCGGCTGCATAATTAATTAGGGGGCGGGGCAAAATCGCTCTACAGCGCCCCCTTGAATTTTTCTTTCAAGCAGCCCCGCCACAGTTTTGGACACAGAGTTATGAAACCTCAGCCGAATTGTAGAGGAAGACATAACCTACAAAAAAGTCTCTTGGAGCAATGGGCTAAAGTTAACAGCACGCGAGATATTTAAGCGTGAAAATCACCATTTTTACTGTTTTGGCCAGTTGAGAAGGGGTCATATTTGAACGAACTCCTCCTAGGGATTTTGTCCAATTCACTTCAAAATTGGTAGGTGTGTTCATCTAGACTTCCTGAGTAAAAGTTATCAAAATCATGAACTTCGAAGGAACAGTGTGGGCGTGGCGCACCATCAAATTTGACCCAGTGATTTAACATTCGAACTCCTTTGACTTTTTGGCTGTTTTTTAAACACAGGCTGTGGTGCTTTCATATGTTTTGTCAGAGCTGTCTGAAACTTCTTGTGGTTATTAAGACCAAAAAGATGCAAAAATCGGCTGCATGTGTAATTAGGGGGCGGGGCGAAATCGCTCTATAGCGCCCCCTTGGATTTTTATTTCAAGCAGCCCCGCCACAGTTTTGGACACAGAGTTATGAAACCTCAGCCGAATTGTAGACGAAGACAAGATCTACAAAAAAGTCTCTTGGAGCAATGGGCTAAAATTAACAGGGAGCGATATATTTAACAATGAAAATCACCATTTTCGCTGTTTCGAGCTGGTTGAGAAGGGGTCATATTTGAACGAACTCCTCCTAGGGATTTTATCCAATTGACTTCAAACTTGGTATGTGCGTTCATCTAGACTTTCTGAGTAAAAGTTATCAAAATCATGAATTTTGATGAAACGGTGTGGGCGTGGCGCTCCGTCAGATTTGACCGTTTGTCTCAATTCTGGCTAACGTGTGCGTTTGATTGAACGAAATGCTTTGAAAGCGTCAAAGGCTCGCGCGTTTTCCGACTGCTGCCTTCCGACGTGCCAGCCCGTCGAGTTGCGTGGGAGTGCGAGGGCCCGTTCAACGCTGCTTGCAGCTTTAATTATTTTTATTCTTTTTCTTCCCCCAAGTAAATCGCATTTTAGACTGCCTATATGTACTTGAAAAGTTGCGAAAATTTGCCTACCCCCCCAAAGTCGGGTGTAAAATTACGTATTTTGGAGGTCTCGCACATGGACGAACAAAAATGGCTCTACGGCGCCACCTACGTTTCAGTTGTCGGAGGAGCCCCTGGACACGGTTTCATCCACGAGCACGAAATTTTGTGGGAGTATGTAAGATACTGAGACGCACAAAAAAGTCTCTTGGTGACCCGGGCTATCGTGAAGCGTACGGCGGCCATTTTGTTTCAAAGTTGGCGTTTTCGTGTTTTTGGGGTCATTTTCAGGGGTCGTATTTGAACGAACTCCTCCTAGAGCTTTCATCCGATCTGTTTGAAACTTGGCGTGTGTGTTCTTAAGGCCTCGACCATGAAAAGTTATCAAAAGCATGACTTCCAGATTTACTGCGTCAGAGGGGCGGGGCCACGAAATTTGGCGTTTTGGCGTGAAATTTCAACGTCCTATAACTTTGCCAAAAATACTCCAATCTTCACCAAACCTCAGGTATATAATGGCAGTCTGGCCTAGAATACATTTCCATAAAAATATTTGCAGATTCTCACAGCGCCTCCTAGTGGCGACAGAAAAGACCACTTTTACGAAATGACGTCCAGCTCGGAAAATATTGACCATATCCACCTCAAACTAGTTGGAGATGTTGTCAAGGCCTTGGTGTTGACATCTGAGAAAGAATTTCAACTTGACATCAGAGGGCGTGGCCGTGACGGCGCGTCAAAGTCAAGCGTTCGACGAAAAATGGAACTCCATTGACTTTTTGGGTAATTTTCAGGCAAATGTGTTGGGCTTTCATATACTTTCTCAGACCTGTCTGAAACCTCTTGTGGTTGTTAAGAACACTATTATGCAAAATTCGGTTGCATAATTAATTAGGGGGCGGGGCAAAATCGCTCTATAGCGCCCCCTTGAATTTTTCTTTGAGGCAGCCCCGCCACAGTTTTGGACACAGAGTTATGAAACCTTAGCCGAATTGTAGACGAAGACAAGATCTACAAAAATGTCTCTTGCTGCAATGTGCTAAAATTAACAGGAAGCGAGATATTTAAGCATGAAAATCACCATTTTTGCTGTTTTGACCTGGTTGAGAAGTGGTCATATTTGAACGAACTCCTCCTAGGGATTTTGTCCAATTGACTTCAAACTTGGCAGTTACGTTCATATAGACTTCCTGAGTAAAAGTTATCAAAATCATGAATTTTGAAGGAACAGTGTGGGCGTGGCGCACCATCAAATTTGACCCAGTGATTTAACATTCGAACTCCTTTGACTTTTTGGCTGTTTTTTAAACACAGGCTGTGGTGCTTTCATATGTTTTGTCAGAGCTGTCTGAAACTTCTTGTGGTTATTAAGACCAAAAAGATGCAAAAATCGGCTGCATGTGTAATTAGGGGGCGGGGCGACATCGCTCTATAGCGCCCCCTTGGATTTTTCTTTCAAGCAGCCCCGCCACAGTTTTAAACTCAGAGTTATCAAATCTCAGCCAAATTGTAGAGCATGGCAAGACGTACAAAAAAGTCTCTTGGAGCAATGGGCTAAAATGAACAGGAAGCGAGATATTTAATGATGAAAATCACCATTTTTAGTATATCGATCTGCCTGAGAAGGGGTCATATTTGAACGAACTCCTCCTAGGGATTTTGTCCAATTGACTTCAAACTTGGCAGATGTCTTCATATAGGCTTCCCGAGTAAAAGTTATCAAAATCATGAATTTTAAAGAAACGGTATGGGCGTGGCGCTCCCTCCGATTTTGACTGTTTGTCCCAATTCCGGCTAATGTGTGTGGTCAATTGAGCGAAACGCTTTGAAAGCGTCAAAGGCTCGCGCGTTTTCCGACTGCTCCCTTCCGACGTGCCAGCCCGTCGAGTTGCGTGGGAGTGCGAGGGCCCGTTCAACGCTGCTTGCAGCTTTAATTAGGGCCCGAGCACGCACTGTGTGCGAGGCCCTATTGCATTTCAAATGTTTATTATTTTTTTTTTTATTTTTATTCTTTTCTTTCTTTTTCTTCCCCACAATGAATCGCATTTTCGACAGCCTATATGTACTGGAAAAGTTGCGAAAATTTGGCTACCCCCCCAAAGTCTGGCGTAAAATTACGTATTTTGGGGGTCTCGCACATGGACGAACAAAAATGGCTCTACGGCGCCACCTACGTTTCAGTTGTCGGAGGAGCCCCTGGACACGGTTTCATCCACGAGCACGAAATTTAGCGGGAGTATGTAAGATACCGAGACACACAAAAAAGTCTCTTGGTGACCCGGGCTATCGCGAAGCGTACGGCGGGCATTTTGTTTCAAAGTTGGCGTTTTCGTGTTTTTGGGGTCATTTTCAGGGGTCGTATTTGAACGAACTCCTCCTAGAGCTTTCATCCGATCTGTTTGAAACTTGGCGTGTGTGTTCTTAAGGCCTCGACCATGAAAAGTTATCAAAATCGTGAGGTTCAGATTTACTGCATCAGAGGGGCGGGGCCACGAAATTTGGCATTTTGGCGTGAAATTTCGACGTGCCAAAACTTTGCCAAAAATACTCCAATCTTCACCAATCTTCAGATATATAATCACAGTCTGGCCTAGAATACATTTCCATAAAAATATTTGGAGAATTTCACAGCGCCTCCTAGTGGCGACAGAAAAGACCACTTTTACGAAATGACGTCCAGCTCGGAAAATATTGCCCATATCCACCTCAAACTAGGTGGAGATGTTGTTAAGGCCTTGGTGTTGACATCTGAGAAAGAATTTCAACTTGACATCAGAGGGCATGGCCGTGACAGCGCGTCAAAGTCAAGCGTTTGACGAAAAATGGAACTCCATTGACTTTTTGGGTAATTTTCAGGCAAATGTGTTGGGCTTTCGTATACTTTCTCAGACCTGTCTGAAACCTCTTGTGGTTGTTAAGAACACTATTATGCAAATTTCGGCTGCATAATTAATTAGGGGGCGGAGCAAAATCGCTCTATAGCGCCCCCTTGGATTTTTATTTCAAGCAGCCCCGCCACAGTTTTGGACACAGAGTAATGAAACCTCAGCCGAATTGTAGATGAAGACATGACCTACAAAAAAGTCTCTTGCTGCAATGTGCTAAAATTAACAGGAAGCCAGATATTTAAGCATGAAAATCACCATTTTTGCTGTGTCGACCTGGTTGAGAAGGGGTCATATTTAAACGAACTCCTCCTAGGGATTTTATCCAATTCACTTCAAACTTGGCAGATGTGTTCATATAGACTTTCTGAGTAAAAGTTATCAAAATCATGAATTTTGATGAAACGGTGTGGGCGTGGCACTTAATTAAATTTCACCCTTTGATACAACATTCAAACTCCATTTACTTTTTTGGCTGCTTTTTAAGGCAAAGCTGTTGTGCTTCAAAACGTTCTCAGACCTGTCTAAAACTTCTTCTGGTTGTTCAAACCAATATTGTGCAAATTTCAGCTGCATCGTTAATTAGTGGGCGGGACGAAATTGCTCTATAGCGCCCCCTTGAATTTTTCTTTCAAGCAGCCCCGCCACAGTTTTGGACACAGAGTTATGAAACCTCAGCCGAATTGTAGATGAAGACATGACCTACAAAAAAGTCTCTTGGAGCAATGGGCTGAAATGAACAGGAAGCGAGATATTTAAGCATAAAAATCACCATTTTTGCTTTTTTGGCCGGTTGAGAAGGGGTCATATTTGAACGAACTCCTCATAGGGATTTTGTCCAATTGACTTCAAACTTGGTAGTTACGTTCATATAGACTTCCTGAGTAAAAGTTATCAAAATTATGAATTTTGAGAAAATTGTGTGGGCGTGGCGCTTCATTAAATTTCACCCTTTGATACAACATTCAAACTCCATTTACTTTTTTGGCTGTTTTTTAAGGCAAAGCTGTTGTGCTTCAATACTTTCTCAGACCTGGCTAAAACTTCTTCTGGTTGTTCAAACCAATATTGTGCACATTTCGGCTGCATCGTTAATTAGTGGGCGGGACAAAATCGCTCTATAGCGCCCCCTTGAATTTTTCTTTCAAGCAGCCCTGCCACAGTTTTGGACACAGAGTTATGAAACCTTAGCCGAATTGTGGGCGAAGACAAGATCTACAAAAAAGTCTCTTGGAGCAATGGGCTAAAATTAACAGGGAGCGAGATATTTAAGCATGAAAATCACCATTTTTGCTGTTTCAACCTGGTTGAGAAGGGGTCCTATTTGAACGAACTCTTCCTAGGGATTTTGTCCAATTGACTTCAAACTTTGTAGTTACGTTCATATAGACTTCCTGAGTAAAAGTTATCAAAATGATTACTTTTGATGAAATGGTGTGGAAGTGGCGGTCCGTCAAATTTGACCGTTTGTCCCAATTCTGGCTAATGTGTGTGGTCAATTGAATGAAACGCTTTGAAAGCGTCAAAGGATCGCGCGTTTTCCGACTGCTGCCTTCCGACGTGCCAGCCCGTCGAGTTGCGTGGGAGTGCGAGGGCCCGTTCAATGCTGCTTGCAGCTTTAATTAGGGCCCGAGCACGCACTGTGTGCGAGGCCCTATTGTTTTTCAAATGTTTATTATTTTTTTTTTTATTATTATTATTTTTTTCTTTCTTTTTCTTCCCCACAATGAATCGCATTTTCGACAGCCTATATGTACTCGAAAAGTTGTGAAAATTTGCCTACCCCCCCAAAGTCGGGCGTAAAATTTCATATTTTGGGGGTCTCACACATGGACGAACAAAAATGGCTCTACGGCGCCACCTACGTTTCAGTTGTCGGAGGAGCCCCTGGACACGGTTTCATCCACGAGCACGAAATTTAGCGGGAGTATGTAAAGTACCGACCCGCACAAAAAAGTCTCTTGGTGACCCGGGCTATCGCGAACCGTACGGCGGACATTTTGTTTCAAAGTTGGCGTTTTCGTGTTTTTGGAGTCATTTTCAGGGGTCGTATTTGAACGAACTCCTCCTACAGCGTTCATCCGATCTGTTTGAAACTTGGCGTGTGTGTTCTTAAGGCCTCGACCATGAAAAGTTATCAAAATCGCAAGTTTTCGATTTACTGTGTGAGAGGGGCGGGGCCACGAAATTTGGCGTTTTGGCGTGAAATTTCAATGTCCTATAACTTTGCCAAAAATACTCCAATCTTCACCAAACCTCAGGTATATAATGGCAGTCTAGCCTAGAATACATTTCCATAAAAATATTTGGAGAATTTCACAGCGCCTCCTAGTGGCGACAGAAAAGACCAGTTTTACGAAATGACGTCCAGCTCGGAAAATATTGACCATATCCACCTCAAACTAGTTGGAGATGTTGTCAAGGCCTTGGGGTTGACATCTGAGAAAGAATTTCAACTTGACATCAGAGGGCGTGGCCGTGACAGCGCGTCAAAGTCAAGCGTTCGACGAAAAATGGAACTCCATTGACTTTTTGGGTAATTTTCAGGCAAATGTGTTGGGCTTTCATATACTTTGTCAGACCTGTCTGAAACCTCTTCTGGTTATTAAGAACACTATTATGCAAATTTCGGCTGCATAATTAATTAGGGGGCGGGGCAAAATCGCTCTATAGCGCCCCCTTGAATTTTTCTTTCAAGCAGCCCCGCCACAGTTTTGGACACAGAGTTATGAAACCTCAGCCGAATTGTAGAGGAAGACATAACCTACAAAAAAGTCTCTTGGAGCAATGGGCTAAAGTTAACAGCAAGCGAGATATTTAAGCGTGAAAATCACCATTTTTGCTGCTTCGAGCTGGTTGAGAAGGGGTCATATTTGAACGAACTCCTCCTAGGGATTTTGTCCACTTCACTTCAAAATTGGTAGGTGTGTTCATCTAGACTTCCTGAGTAAAAGTTATCAAAATTATGAATTTTGAGAAAATTGTGTGGGCGTGGCGCTTAATTAAATTTCACGCTTTGATACAACATTCAAACTCCATTTACTTTTTCGGCTGTTTTTTAAGGCAAAGCTGTTGTGCTTCAAAACTTTCTCAGACCTGTCTAAAACTTCTTCTGGTTGTTCAAACCAATATTGTGCAAATTTCGGCTGCATCGTTAATTAGTGGGCGGGACGAAATCGCTCTATAGCGCCCCCTTGAATTTTTCTTTCAAGCAGCCCCGCCATAATTTTGGACATAGAAAAATGAAACCTCAGCCGAATTGTGGGCGACGACAAGATCTACAAAAAAGTCTCTTGGAGCAATGGGCTAAAATTAACAGGGAGCGAGATATTTAACAATGAAAATAACCATTTTTGCTGTTTCGACCTGGTTGAGAAGGGGTCATATTTGAACGAACTCCTCCTAGGGATTTTAACCCATTGACTTCAAACTTGGCAGATGTGTTCATATAGCCTTCCCAAGTAAAAGTTATCAAAATCATGAATTTTGATGAAACGGTGTGGGCGTGGCGCTCCCTCAGATTTTGACTGTTTGTCCCAATTCCGGCTAATGTGTGTGGTCAATTGAACGAAACGCTTTGAAAGCATCAAAGGCTCGCGCGTTTTCCGACTGCTGCCTTCAGACGTGCCAGCCCGTCGAGTTGCGTGGGAGTGCGAGGGCCCGTTCAATGCTGCTTGCAGCTTTATTTTTAGGGCCCGAGCACGCACTGTGTGCGAGGCCCTATTGTTTTTCAAATGTTTATTATTTTTTTTTTTTTTTTTATTATTTTTCTTTTTCTTAGTCAAAATAAATCGCATTTTCGACGGCCTATATGTACTCGAAAAGTTGCGAAAATTTGGCTACCCCCCCAAAGTCGGGCGAAAAATTTCATATTTTGGGGGTCTCACACATGGACGAACAAAAATGGCTCTACGGCGCCACCTACGTTTCAGTTGTCGGAGGAGCCCCTGGACACGGTTTCATCCACGCGTACGAAATTTAGTGGGAGTATGTAAACTACCGAGACGCACAAAAAAGTCTCTTGGTGACCCGGGCTATCGCGAAGCGTATGGCGGCCATTTTGTTTCAAAGTTGGCGTTTTCGTGTTTTTGGGGTCATTTTCAGGGGTCGTATTTGAACGAACTCCTCCTACAGCTTTCATCCGATCTGTTTGAAACTTGGCGTGTGTGTTCTTAAGGCCTCGACCATGAAAAGTTATCAGAAAGCGTGACTTCCAGATTTACTGCGTCAGAGGGGCGGGGCCACGAAATTTGGCGTTTTGGCGTGAAATTTCGACGTGCTATAACTTTGCCAAAAATACTCCAATCTTCACCAAACCTCAGGTATATAATGGCAGTCTGGCCTAGAATACATTTCCATAAAAATATTTGGAGATTTTCACAGCGCCTCCTAGTGGCGACAGAAAAGACCACTTTTACGAAATGACGTCCAGCTCGGAAAATATTGACCATATCCACCTCAAACTAGTTGGAGATGTTGTCAAGGCCTTGGTGTTGACATCTGAGAAAGAATTTCAACTTGACATCAGAGGGCGTGGCCGTGACAACCCGTCAAAGTCAAGCGTTCGACGAAAAATGGAACTCCATTGACTTTTTGGGTAATTTTCAGGCAAATGTGTTGGGCTTTCATATACTTTCTCAGACCTGTCTGAAACCTCTTGTGGTTGTTAAGAACACTATTATGCAAATTTCGGTTGCATAATTAATTAGGGGGCGGGGCTAAATCGCTCTATAGCGCCCCCTTGAATTTTTCTTTGAGGCAGCCCCGCCACAGTTTTGGACACAGAGTTATGAACCCTCAGTCGAATTGTGGGCGAAGACAAGATCTACAAAAAAGTCTCTTGGAGCAATGGGCTAAAATTAACAGGGAGCGAGATATTTAACAATGAAAATCACCATTTTTGCTGTTTCAACCTGGTTGAGAAGGGGTCATATTTGAACGAACTTCTCATAGGGATTTTGTCCAATTGACTTCAAACTTGGTAGTTACGTTCATATAGACTTCCTGAGTAAAAGTTATCAAAATGATTACTTTTGATGAAATGGTGTGGGCGTGGCGGTCCATCAAATTTGACCGTTTGTCCCAATTCTGGCTAATGTGTGTGGTCAATTGAACAAAACGCTTTGAAAGCGTCAAAGGCTCGCGCATTTTCCGACTGCTGCCTTCCGACATGCCAGCCCGTCGAGTTGCGTGGGAGTGCGAGGGCCCGTTCAATGCTGCTTGCAGCTTTAATTATTTTTTTCTTTCTTTTTCTTCCCCACAATGAATCGCATTTTCGACAGCCTATATGTACTCGAAAAGTTACGAAAATTTGCCTACCCCCCCAAAGTCGGGCGTAAAATTACGTATTTTGGAGGTCTCGCACATGGACGAGCAAAAATGGCTCTACGGCGCCACCTACGTTTCAGTTGTCGGAGGAGCCCCTCGACACGGTTTCATCCACGTGTACGAAATTTAGCGGGAGTATGTAAAGTACCGAGCCGCACAAAAAAGTCTCTTGGTGACCGGGGCTATCACGAAGCGTACGGTGGCCATTTTGTTTCAAAGTTGGCGTTTTCGTGTTTTTGGGGTCATTTTCAGGGGTCGTATTTGAACGAACTCCTCCTACAGCTTTCATCCGATCTGTTTGAAACTTGGCGTGTGTGTTCTTAAGGCCTCGACCATGAAAAGTTATCAGAAAGCATGACTTCCAGATTTACTGCGTCAGAGGGGCGGGGCCACGAATTTTGGCGTTTTGGCGTGAAATTTCGACGTGCTATAACTTTGCCAAAAATACTCCAATCTCCACCAAACCTCAGATATATAATGGCACTCTGGCCTAGAATACATTTCCATAAAAATATTTGGAGAATTTCACAGCGCCTCCTAGTGGCAACAGAAAAGACCACTTTTACGAAATGACGTCCAGCTCGGAAAATATTGACCATATCCACCTCAAACTAGTTGGAGATGTTGTTAAGGCCTTGGTGTTGACATCTGAGAAAGAATTTCAACTTGACATCAGAGGGCGTGGCCGTGACAGCGCGTCAAAGTCAAGCGTTCGACGAAAAATGGAACTCCATTGACTTTTTGGGTAATTTTCAGGCAAATGTGTTGGGCTTTCATATACTTTCTCAGACCTGTCTGAAACCTCTTGTGGTTGTTAAGAACACTATTATGCAAAATTCGGCTGCATACTTAATGAGGGGGCGGGGCAAAATCGCTCTATAGCGCCCCCTTGAATTTTTCTTTGAGGCAGCCCCGCCTCAGTTTTGGACACAGAGTTATGAAACCTCAGCCGAATTGTAGACGAAGACAAGATCTACAAAAAAGTCTCTTGCTGCAATGTGCTAAAATTAACAGGAAGCGAGATATTTAACCATGAAAATCACCATTTTTGCTGCTTCGAGCTGATTGAGAAGGGGTCATATTTGAACGAACTCCTCCTAGGGATTTTATCCAATTCACTTCAAACTTGGCAGATGTGTTCATATAGCGTTTCCGAGTAAAAGTTATCAAAATCATGAATTTTGATGAAACGGTGTGGGCGTGGCGGTCCGTCAAATTTTGACCGTTTGTCCCAATTCTGGCTAATGTGTGTGGTCAACTTGCACAAACTGCTTTGAAGGCTTCGAAGGCTCACGTATTTTCCGACTGCTGCCTTCCGACGTGCCAGCCCGCCGAGTTGCGTGGGAGTGCGAGGGCCCGTTCAACGCTGCTTGCAGCTTTAATTAGGGCCCGAGCACGCACTGTGTGCGAGGCCCTATTGCATTTCAAATGTTTATTATTTTTTTTTTTATTATTAGGGCCCGAGCACGCACTGTGTGCGAGGCCCTATTGCATTTCAAATGTTTATTATTTTTTTTCTTTTTTTTTTTTTTTTTTAGGGCCCGAGCACGCACTGTGTGCGAGGCCCTATTGCATTTCAAATGTTTATTATTTAGGGCCCGAGCACGCACTGTGTGCGAGGCCCTATTGTTTTTCAAATGTTTATTATTTTTTTTTTTATTATTATTATTTTTTTCTTTCTTTTTCTTCCCCACAATGAATCGCATTTTCGACAGCCTATATGTACTCGAAAAGTTGTGAAAATTTGCCTACCCCCCCAAAGTCGGGCGTAAAATTTCATATTTTGGGGGTCTCACACATGGACGAACAAAAATGGCTCTACGGCGCCACCTACGTTTCAGTTGTCGGAGGAGCCCCTGGACACGGTTTCATCCACGTGTACGAAATTTTGTGGGACTATGTAAACTACCGAGACGCACAAAAAAGTCTCTTGGTGACCCGGGCTATCGCGAAGCGTATGGCGGCCATTTTGTTTCAAAGTTGGCGTTTTCGTGTTTTTGGAGTCATTTTCAGGGGTCGTATTTGAACGAACTCCTCCTACAGCTTTCATCCTATCTGTTTGAAACTTGGCGTGTGTGTTCTTAAGGCCTCGACCATGAAAAGTTATCAAAATCATGAGGTTCAGACTTACTGCCTCAGAGGGGCGGGGCCACGAAATTTGGCGTTTTGGCGTGAAATTTCGATGTGCTATAACTTTGCCAAAAATACTCCAACCTTCACCAAACTTCTGATATAAAATCACAGTCTGGCCTAGAATACATTTCCATAAAAATATTTGGAGATTTTCACAGCGCCTCCTAGTGGCAACAGAAAAGACCACTTTTACGAAATGACGTCCAGCTCGGAAAATATTGACCATATCCACCTCAAACTAGTTGGAGATGTTGTCAAGGGCTTGGTGTTGACATCTGAGAAAGACTTTCAACTTGACATCAAAGGGCGTGGCCGTGACGGCGTGTCAAAGTCAAGCGTTCGACGAAAAATGGAACTCCATTGACTTTTTGGGTAATTTTCAGGCAAATGTGTTGGGCTTTCGTATACTTTCTCAGACCTGTCTGAAAGCTCTTGTGGTTGTTAAGAACACTATTATGCAAATTTCGGTTGCATAATTAATTAGGGGGCGGGGCAAAATCGCTCTATAGCGCCCTCTTGAATATTTCTTTCAAGCAGCCCCACCACAGTTTTGGACACAGAGTTATGAAACCTCAGCCGAATTGTAGATGAAGACAAGATCTACAAAAAAGTCTCTTGGAGCAATGGGCTAAACTTAACAGGGAGCAAGGTATTTAACAGTGAAAATCACCATTTTTGCTGTTTCGACCTGGTTGAGAAGGGGTCATATTTGAACGAACTCCTCCTAGGGATTTTGTCCAATTGACTTCAAACTTGGCAGATGTGTTCATCTAGACTTCCCGAGTAAAAGTTATCAAAATTATGAATTTTGAGAAAATTGTGTGGGCGTTGCGCTTAATTAAATTTCACCCTTTGATACGACATTCAAACTCTATTTACTTTTTTGGCTGTTTTTTAAGGCAAAGCTGTTGTGCTTCAATACTTTCTCAGACCTGTCTAAAACTTCTTCTGGTTGTTTAAACCAATATTGTGCAAATTTCGGCTGCATCGTTAATTAGTGGGTGGGACGAAACCGCTCTATAGCGCCCCCTTGAATTTTTCTTTCAAGCAGCCCCGCCACAGTTTTGGACACAGAGTTATGAAACCTCAGCCAAATTGTAGAACATGACAGGACCTATAAAAAAGTCTCTTGGAGCCATGGACTAAAATGAACAGGAAGCGAGATATTTAATAATGAAAATCACCATTTTTAGTATATCGATCTGGTTGAGAAAGGGGTCTTATTTGAACGAACTCCTCCTAGGAATTTTATCCAATTCACTTCAAACTTGGTAGGTCCGTTTATATAGACTTTCTGAGTAAAAGTTATCAAAATCATGAATTTTGATGAAACGGTGTGGGCGTGGCGCTCTGTCAGATTTGACCCATTGATCCAACATTCGAACTCCTTTGACTTTTTGGCTGATTTTTTTAAACACAGGCTGTGGTGCTTTCATATGTTTTGTCAGAGCTGTCTGAAACTTCTTGTGGTTATTAAGACCAAAAAGATGCAAAAGTCGGCTGCATATGTAATTAAGGGGCGGGGCGAAAGCGCTCTTTAGCGACCCCTTTATTTTTTCTTTCAGGCAACCCCGCCACAGTTTTAGAGAGTTATGAAACTCAGCTGAACTGTAGACGAAGACAAGATCTACAAAAAAGTCTCTTGGAGCAAGGGGCTAAGATTAACAGGAAGCGAGATATTTAATAATGAAAATCACCATTTTTGCTGTTTTGCCTGTTTGAGAAGGGGTCATATTTGAACGAACGAATTTTGTCCAATTGACTTCAAACTTGGTAGGTCCATTCATATAGACTCCCTGAGTAAAGGTTATCAAAATCATGAATTTTGAGGAAACTGTGTGGGCGTGGCACTCCATCAAATTTGACCGTTTGAGCCAAATTTGGCCCCTGCAGAAGAAGCAGTCAGGAGTAAAGAGCTTCAGGGCTCAATGTCTTACACAATAAAACAAACACAGGAGACATTTGAACAAGATACAATGTGTTTTATTGAATGTGGAACAAGTGAATGACTTATTTAATAATAATAATACATTTTATTTAGAAGCGGTTTTCAAGATATTCAAAGGAACTGTACATAAAAAGAACATCAAATCAGGAAAACAATAATGTAATGTATATGGGGACAGAGGTGAGTGCTGGTAGATGAATCCAGGAGCCATGTACAGGAACAAAGGTTTCATTGGGTGTGTGAGATAGAGCAAAGACGAAGAACAGCATGTTGGCATACTGACAGGTTCCTGGAACACAGGCAAGAGAAAGGTATGTTAAATAAGAGTATATGGATCCTAAGAACAAGCAAGAAATGAGATTGACATTTTAACATACACAGTCAGAGGATGAGGAGAACATTGGAGGTATGGTTGGGTATTTGATGCTTCAGCGGTGCAGGAGGCTCAGGAACAGTTGTGATGAATCCAGGCATGCAGGCAGGTGAGCACACGATTTTCCCAACTGTATACAGAAACAGACTGACAAAATAGACAGACAACACCACATCGGGAAGGGGACATAGGGGGAAACACAAGGGAGGGAAATGGTCCTGTACCTGATTGTAATATGTGTATATTTATTAACCTTACAGCAAGCAAGTACACCACAGGGTGTTTATGTCCATCTCATAAATGTGTGAGTGCAAATGCAGGGCCTATAGATGTTTGAGGTTACATAGTAATAACACAAAATCTGCTAGAGCATAGAAGTCACAATATATAATATAACATAACAGGTATTTCATGATCTGTTAAGAAGTTAGGTTAGGTTAGGTTAACAATTAGTAAAAGCGTGCAGTTATTAACATGTTTAATCATAAGTTACTTAAGTAAGTCAGTCAATAGGAAGTATGTAAGTGGTTAGTATTTCATAACATAAATCAATATGTTATATTTATTAAAATTGTTAGTACAAAATTTATGATGAGTTAGATGGTCACAATATAGCCTTTATGTTCTAGGAGACACATGTCATGCAGTCAAGGTGGAATTACATAGAGAAGAGTTATATTGAATCAGCTGAGTTAGAGTATCCATTAGGAAACAGAAACTTCATGTTTGCATCATTTGTCAAATACAACTCAACCTATTATTAATTGTTATAAGTCATCAACATGCAATATGTATGAAAAAGGAGTATACGGTTATATTTTTACAGTTATATTTTCACATTGCTGTGAAGGAAACTTCAATAGTCATATTTGACTTAGCAACAATAAATTTATTTCATTAAATAAATAAATAAATAAATAAATAAATAAACAAATAAATAAATAAATAAATAACTCAGTCTTGGTTCCCAAATGCAGCCCATTCTATCAAGCCATACTGTGATGTTTTACAGCTACATGTTTATATTGCAGTGTGGAAACTGCAATATTCATGTTTGACTTAGAAAGATAAAGAATTTGTTGTGAGACAAACTCTCTCCTTACCTCCGTTGCCAAACACAGCTCACCCTATGATGTACAACTCTATTTTCCCATGAAAGATTAGCATAGATATAGATCCATATTTGACTCAGCAGAGATAAGGAATCCATAGTGAAATAGAATCTCTCTCCACCTCCTTTGCCAAATACAACTTAAGACTAACTAGCAGTTATGTTGACAACATTGTTATCAGTTCCACATGTAAATTCACACATAATTGCATCATGATCGCTGAAGTACGTTTGCAACACAACACAGCTCACATCAGAATGTGTTGTTTTAACATACACATGATCAATTAGTGTTCCCTTTGCTGTTGTGGCTTCTGAAACATGCTGAACAAAGCCTCTCTGTGTCATAAAGTTGCAAATAGTTTTAGATGCAACCAGGTTTTCATTGAAGTCTCCCATGACAGTAACACTTTCACTTAATGGTTCCACATGCTCAAGCAACTTCCCAAGATTCTTTATAAAAAGAGACATGGGATACGATGGCGGGCGATAAACAACTGCAACCAACATGTTGTTTGCTGTAAAATTGTATATCAGACATTCAATATTGACAGATGGTAATTGTATAATGTCAAAGTCCAAATTGTCTGAAGTATACATACCAACACCACCATGTTGTTGGGCTTTGATGGCCAACAGTCTGGGGTCACTATAACACACATTCCTAGGAACACTATGAAAATGATAACTGTCAATGGTCACAGTTTCAACTGAGGGACTATCAGACAACCATGTCTCTGTAACAGCAACGCACTGAGGCTTCAAATGCTGTACACACAAAGCCAGGTCTTTTGCATGGCAGCCTAAACCATGGACATTTATTAAAAAGACGCTGAAAGCATTTGTTCCGCATTTGTATGTTTGAATGTTGTTAATCAAAAATGGGGACATGCTGTTAAGTGCCTCTTTAATGCTGTCTTTACAATATATGGCTTTTTGTTCAAAGTCCTTCAGAACCAAACCGGATAAACTTCTGACACGGCTTAAAGCAACATATGCCTGCCCAGGTGCAAACACTCTGTCTAACGACACTACAGCCTCATCAATAGTAAGGCCCTGTACTTTATGTACTGTACAGGCCCAAGCAAGTTTGAGGGGGAACTGACGTCGCATACCACCTTTACAGGTGACCCGTTCCTCTTCAGCATCAATGCCAACTGAGGCTGTGTCAACACCAGGGGGATGTGCACAGCGTTTCCTCCAGAGTTTGCCAATGTCAGCATTGTCAAACTTGATGTAGACTTTAAGAGGAAACGTTTTATCACTGTTTCCATAAACAATGTCTGTGACTGCGCCGCACACCCCATTGACTAAACCATCAGCAACATCAACATTTTTGAACAACATGACGCGGGCTCCTTTCCCCAAAAGCAAGTCTTCCTCCAAGCAGGTATTGCGTGCATTGGAATGATGACCCTTTAACAACACAAGCTTGCCTGTTTTTTTACTATTGATATAATCCTGAGCACTGATACAGACATAATCAGGACATGTTTTCAGAAGGAATTCCAAATTATGTTCACTGACTTGTCTGTTGGTCGGAAAAATATGTAGAGCAGAGCTCTCTTCACCGGTTTCACGAGACTTAAGGAGTTGCACATCACTACCTAACATCGCAGTGCCTTTAGAGTGTGTCCTCACTCTGTTCAGCAGTTGAGCAAATTGCTCATCTTTTTGCCGAACAATTGTGTTTAACACTGCAATGTTGAATACACCGGACCACAAATCAATACCAACATTTTGAACATAAAGTGGTTTCCCACGCACTGGAGGCAACTGAAAGAAATCTCCAACAGCAATGATAGCTGTATTTCCAAACAGGGAACTGTCGCCTATTTGTTTAATTTGGCGTAACCTTCCATGGATGTAAGCCAATAGATTATGATCAACCATGGAGATTTCATCAATGATTAAAATCTGCAAGCTACTATATTTAGCACGTAAAGAGTTCAGCTTTTCCTCACCCAGAGGTGTGTATGGTAAGCGGACATCTTTGCCAATGCTAAATGTACTATGAATAGTAGTTGCATGTAAATTGTATGCGGCAATCCCTGTTGGAGCAGTCAACAAAACACAAATGTCGTCTGGGTGACGACACACTGGTGCTAAAATCCTTGTTGCCTCATACTGAATAGCCCTTATTAAATGGCTTTTACCAGTGCCGGCACCACCTGTAACAAAAATGTGGAATGGGTCTGGCTTCTTTCCCTGAGCCTGCTGCACACACCACTGTCTGACTTGATTAAAAATACCCATCTGTGTCTCATTAAGAGAGCGAAGCAACGCCAAACCGTCACTTCTGCACATGATGGTATTTTTCTTTTCCAAATGACCTATCTGTTCTTGCTGAACAGCCAAGTCAGGGATATGTTCTGGCTGTTCATCATTGTTGGCTTGTGTTTCTATTCTACGTATTTCCCTACATTCTAACCTATCTAGTTCCTGTTCAGGGCACAACTGACACCAGGCATCCTCAACAATCCCATCATTGTTGATTTGCTCCTCAACATTGTCTAAATCTTCGCTTTCTACTTCAAATGTGCTTCGATTTCTGTCAACCACAGATTTGACAGATTGCATCAAATTGTCAGCACATCTCACCTGGCCATCAAGATAAAAATCTTGATAGGTCTCAAAGCCTACAGGTTTTAGCTGCCCGTCTGTGTAATATGGCATAAACAACTGCAGAATGCTTTGATAAAACAATTCTGGCTTTTTTGTTTCAGAGAACCGCACATAACGCACAACTGCAGGTTGTGTGCGGGTTCTTTTCACAATGTAACCACAATTGTTTCCAAGTTTGATCTTATTAACAGCAGTTTCGTTTTTTGACAAAACGCGGTACTGCGAAGCAAACGAAGCCAAACACATGTCTCGAAAATCAACGCTTGCTGGCCTGTTCTTGTATCGGTCTACAAGGTTTAGCATCCACATGTCGTCTGCACTAAAGTTATCTGAGGAAGCCCTATGTTGTAAAACCTTTAACGGCAAACTCATTCGAACAGTGTTTTCACCCACGGGAACAAAGACAACTTTTCGAGAACACTCTTTCAGATGCATGTTTGTGAGTCTGTAAACAGCCTCCTGAGCACACACATCTCGGTTGTGGAGATAAACACTCCCCAAATTTTTCAGGCTGTCCCTTGCATCTCTGTTGCCCTCCTTTGCTGCCTCACGTTGTGCACACTGCAACAATAATCCCATTTCTTTCTCAGCTTTAGAGATATAAGAAATGATATACACAACACAGGCATACGCATCAACAACAAACTGGATGTCAATATTTGCATTCCAACACTTCAAGAGGGGTTTGCTATATTGATTGATCCAAACAGCGTTAGCCTGCCTCTTCAATACAATTTGTGTTTTACTAGCACAACAATTATAGGCAGCCTCGAAACGAGCCTGGGTGACACCTACATGTCGAAACAATTCCTCAGCTGTTTCAAAGTTAAGACTGTCATTTCTGACAGCTTCTTTGATTGCAGACATGATCTTTGCAGCAACCTCTGATTTCATTTGAGCTAAGCTAGTCTGTCCCCTACATCTGCAAGCACACTGTGCCGGCGTCTGTCCCTCAGCCTGCTTGCACGCACATGAATTTGTGTTTTCCTCGTCAGTAACACTGCGAGAAATAAACGTGCGTGCAGATGGTGGCCTGGGAAAATTGAAACGACACACAGTTTTTCCCTTTTTACAGGTTTTTGCGTGTCGTTTAGAATGCTGCTGCACAGATGTTACAGTGTCCAATAATTCTTCATCGTTGGACGGTAATTCGCATGTCACATAACGATCAATGAACTGAATTACCTCTGCATCTGTGTTTTTATCAATAATAGGAGCATTCTCAATCCAAAAGAGGCAATGGACATGTGGGGAGCCACGCTGCTGGAACTCCACCCTATAAAAGTAATCCTTTATTTTGCCTATTGGATTTGCAGGAGACATCAGCACTTCTCTCAAGAAACAATGCCAGCGGAAGTCAAACATTCTTGCCGCAGTGACAGGATTACGCCGCAAAAGCTCACACCTATCTGCCCACTCTAGCTGTTCTACAGTGTCTGTTCTACCTGCCTGCTTCAAAATGCTAGAAAGAAGATTTTTCCAGCGCATATCAGCTGCAGAAAAAGAACAAAACCACGTGGGTATGCCTAGCTGCCTCACACAAGCCAACAAGTCACGCTGTGCTCCCTGCCAAAAAGCCGGGGTACCTCTAAGTGGTTTTAAAAACCGATACCCATCATCAAACTCTAAAAGATTCCTCAGCGACTCCTCAGTGTTGAAGGCCTCACCACTCACTTTGTGATCCTTCCAATTTCCCTTGCCCTTTCTCAATGCAATGGACACATTTGACACAACCTTTTCAAGTTCAGACATATATTGAGCAAAAAATATATATTCAACATTTTGTGCAAAGCGTCCGTCTGCATTTAAAATTCTGTTATTGAAATACCGCGACAATGTCAAACGATGCTGTCGATCATCGTGGTATGTAGGGCTACCCTTGGGAAACAACACTGGGAAACATCTGGCTTCATTACTATGATCAGTCAGAAACTTGACAGGACAGTTTCCTTCTGCTGGAGCCAAATTCAATATATCTCCAAAATACTGGTCAAGTGCTTCCTGACCAATATCGACAGGCATCAGGCAGGTGTCCTGGAACATACAGTGCTGCTGCCTGTCGTGCAAAAGTTCATCGTGTTGCACAGCAGATTGCTCAACACTATCAATCTTATCCTCACCGCCAGTTGGATCTGCTTCATCAGCTTTACAAAATTCATTGAACCACTCCGCATTAAAGTTCACTTCTTTATAATAAACATTATTTTCTTTTAAATATTGCAGCGCTTGTTTAATATGTGCTGTATCTATATACTCATATTCATAATGCCCTTTATAAGTAAGCTTGCGCTTGAGCTTAACAGGCAATAAAGACCCTTCCATGGAAGTACGCGGAAGCAAATTGGTCGTTTGAATAATATTTGCTGGAACACATGTAACAGGTCCATGGACGCCATTTTGCCCACCTTTAGGCAAGGCTAACATTTTCATAAATGGAATATGCAGGGCTATCAAATGCTGCTCCAATTTATTTAAACATGCCAGTTCAAGTGGAACAGGGTCAAGTGCCAAATTGTTTTTGATGCTTTCAGCTGGCACTTGACCCTTATTAATTTTATAATGGCATGTGTAACAGATCCAAAGCTGACCTCTAGGTGTGTTTACCCAATGGCACTGTCTTTCACAGCTTGTAATGCACACGTGTAGATAGTTTTCTGTGATGCAGTTATCTGCAATCAAACAAACGCCGGCTTTTTTTCTATAATAATCTCTCCTGCACTGCAACACCTGGTGTCTAAACAACAACCTATGGCACACACAACACACAAAATCTGGACCATCTTTAACCTTGTCTAAAAAGCTCTGCATAACAAAATCAAAATCCTCAGCCTGTATTTTCATTTGCTGCCTTTTAATTTTGACCCCTCCACTAACACGCTTCCTAAACTCAGCACTTCCATGATATTTCTTTGCACTTTTAGTTTTAATATTCTCTCTATGCGTGAGATTAACCCTATATTTGATTTTGCTACGTTCTTTAGCTTTATTTTGATACATCAAATCTTTGTGATATTTTAGTTTATAAATTGTTTTAGCTTTGTGGCGAAATAAATCATTTTCATGATATTTTTTTGTGGAAATGCGTTTAACTCTCTTCCTATACTCATCATTCTCTCTGTATTTTTTCTTATAAAGGTCTATCATTTTCGCCCTATACACATCATCTTTGTATTTTGTTTTAGAAAGTTGTTTCATTTTCTCTTGATGCAAATCATCTAATTTGTATTTTGTTTTCGAAAGCTGTTTCATTTTCACCCTATACAAATCATCTAATTTGTATTTTGTTTTAGAAAGCTGTTTCATTTTCTCCCTATACAAATCATCTAATTTGTATTTTGTTTTACACATGTCTTTCAGTTTTGTCTTGTACAAATTATCCTCATTGTATTTGTTTTGACACATACTTTTGATTTTGTTCCTGTACAGCTCATCTTCCCTGTATTTCCTATTCTTGTTTATTTTCATCTTTTGTCTATACAAATCGTCTTCTTGGTATTTCAGTCTATTCATGCTTTTCTTTATTTCTCTATGCAAATCATTCTCTTGGTATTTCAACTTAAGACAGTCCTTAATAATATCCTTGTTGTTTTTATATCGAATCAAACTAATTTGCCTTTTCTTTTCCTTAAACAACATATTTTGATGATACAACCTTTTGAACATGTCTTTTTTCTTCTCCATGTATAACACATTGCTTTGATATTTTGATTTACGTTGGACATGCAACTTTGTTTTTAAATACTTAGATAAACAATAATTTACGCTAGATTTTAAGCTGTCTGTGTTACTCTCACTCTGTTTACAAGGCCTTCTGGCCATATACTGGGCGTCTAATGACTGACTATCTTTACACAACTCGAAGCACACATTTCTATCACTGTGACAGTTCTGCATTTGAGGCTGATTGACGCAAACAACAACTTCATAATGACATCCATTAACATGTTGCAAGTAGATCCCTTGCTTAGACATGGTTTTATTTGTACACGAATACTGCAGCCAGCGATCATTGTAATACGTATAAACACTCACACCCAACAAATCTGCAGTAGCTTGAATCTCTATCTCAGTAGCCCAACTACCAACATACCTCATTCGTGATACACTAAGATACTCATCCACAGAAGAATACTGGGATCTTAAAAAACTCCTATACTGCAAAGCATTACTTTCTACATGTCTGACAACAGCACGCCGGACTTTAAGGTGGTTTTTTTGTGTACCAGACACAGCTTGAGACACTGCTCGAAAGAAACAGTTACCATCAGCCACAATGCTGTCACTCATGCAAGGAGTTCCCAACATGCCAGGTAACAAACACATCTGTCTATCCTGCTTCTCACAGTCTACATTTAACTGTTTGCACAAAGCTTGTGCAACTTTTTTATCAAGGGGATCAAAATGCAGCCACTTAGAAGATACATCACAAATAAATTCTACATCTGAATTTACAGCAGTGATGTCAGAACTTTTCCTTTTTTTAAATGTTAAGTTTACATTTAATCTCTTACGCTTACAACTACTGCTTTTTACGACTAAATCGGATTCAGAGTCACTGCTAGCTACAGTGTTCTCAGCACACACCACACGCTCAGACAACGACTCTGAACTGTGGTCATCTGTGACAGGATTTGTCACAGAAACAGCAGCAATCTCAAAGGGCCTCTGACCAGCACCAAGAGAAACAGACAACTGGCATACATAGTTGCAAACATCTTCAAGAGTTGGCAAATGTACAACAACACTTTTTCCGTTCACGTCAACCATTCCACATGCATTACGTGCATGTGAATCAACAACTGCATAACGACCATGCTCACAAATAACAGCACATGTACTGGCTGCCAACGTCAGAAAACATGTGCTGTATTTGCCAAGCATGTATTCTAACCCTTTCATTAATGACATCGCTACACCTGCATTAACAAGCTCTCCCTGATCCACGCCAACTGTCCCCGTCACCCATTCACCGTATTCAAAAACAAAGGTCTGTCCATAAAGGACCGACTGCTGAGGCAAATCGGAAACACACAACAATCTAGACTCTCCGCTAATCATGTTACTATTGCGCAAAGAAGAGTACAAAGCATCGCCTACAAACAAAACACTGTCCAAATCTTCCGTCGCCCAGTCAAAAACGCTATGAACACTGTGTTTTGCTATGCTGACTAACGATACAGCCATGCACTGCACACCAGGGTTGCTTAACAAAGCATTCCCCTGATGGAATGACCCCCTGACACTTTTCTCTATTTGCACAATCGAGCCATGCTGTAGCACATGCTTTAATGAAATGTCACAGACCGTATTCGTTCCTGGAGTTGGACCCAGTTGTGCAGGTCCTGGTGTGGCAGGATGTAGTGGCTGTACCTGGGGAAAAAAAAAAAAAACAACAGATTTTAATAACTTGAAGGATGTGTTAACGCTGTAATTAGGTAAACAAGATTTGCCCCTTGAAAGGGGGTTTTAAATGTATTTTCTTTTTACCAACTATGGTAAAACAAGTTTGTAAACTATTCAATGTACAAACCTCATCTCCCCCACGGACTGTCAGCAGCATGTTCACTCCTGGCTCTGGCGTCAGGTCCACAGCATGGTGTGTGGCCTCGTTCTGTAAAATAAAAAGCATGTCAATGAATTGTTAACGACTAAATTAAAGTACAGGCAGTGTGCTTTCTGACCATTCGCCAAAAAGGGTGATGACACCCAATCAACAAATCAATTCACAAACCTCATCCACCACAGGCGTAGATGCTGCACTGGTAGGTGTTACCACGGACAACACCTCCACATCTGACACCACCGTTGTGTCAACCTAAAGGGGAAAAAAAACACTAATGGTTATAACATGCAAATAACATCCAAAATAAGCAGGCATCTTTATCCATAACAACTTTAGCAATGTCCAACTAAAATCTCCTGATATTATTCAAACAAAAACTGAAATCACAAACCTGATCCACCACAGGCGTAGAATCTCCACTGGTAGGTGTTACCACGGACAACACCTCCACATCTGACACCACGGTGTCCACCTAAGAGAACAAAACCAAATGGTTACAACATGCAAGTAACATCCAAAAAAAAGCAGGTATTGAGATTTATACACATAACTTCAGCAATGTCCAACTAAAATCTCCTGATATTATTCAAACAAAAACTGAAATCACAAACCTGATCCGCCACAGGTGTAGAAGCGCCACTGGATGGTGTTACCACAGCCAACACCTCCACATCTGACACCACCTGCAGAAGCAGATAACAAACCACAATTAATATAAAAGTACAACACATATGCAGGCAGGAATACAGCCATATGTACTAAATATGTTCTCATACTGTCAAACCAAAACACAAACAACACCAACAATACTGACCTCTTCTCTTGGCAGCCTTCTCCGCGCAACAACAGTCTTGCGCTTCGGTGCCACCGTTCGCTTCTAAAATATCAAAAAAACAAAAACATTTTACTGCAATGTGCCATTTTAGATACGTACATTTATTCAAATTTAGCACTTATGATGAATGCAAACACGTGCCATGCTAAAAGAAGGTAGAAAGAATGTGAATTACCTGGATGCGCACAGCAGTGTCCACCTCAGGAGAAGGGAGAAAAGACGGGCTCGTCTTCTCCACAGCGTGTAGCAAGGCTGGGCTGAACCGCACAGGAGTGAGTGGGATGAAACACTCCTTCAGCACCACCTGTAAAATGACAATAAAAGAGTACTGTCAGTTTCCATAGCATAAAACCCACAAAGTAAATCCACCAACATGTAAACTTCTGTGAGATCATGTATAAATTCATCATAACATACCTTCTGCTGCAACACCTGAGCGTCCAAGGCCGCCAGCTCAGCTTCAGGCAAACTGAGCTATAAAATAAAAGAGACAAATGCTTGTGTTACACATGAATGTAGTGTTATGCCACAGATAACAGCCCAGTGTATGTGGATTTCATTAACAGTGATTCCATAAATCAAATATATATTACCTTCTGGCCTCGAACCACTGTAACCCAGCCATCTGGGTTGGCTGCTGGCCGTGGCTGTGGCTCGTGACCCGTCACGACCACCTGTGGGGCAAACCGGGGACGGTACGGACGAGTGGGAACGGCCCGCACAGGTGGCTCTGGGTCTGGCACGGCAAGCCCCCTGTCAGCTGCCTGCCAAAGAAGGTATGCGAGGATGGGCATACCAACGTTGTCGCTCAGATGTGTCTGAAAAAACAAAATTCAAGAGAAGTTACTATCATTCATTGGCAATAACGACTTATTTACATTAAACTACACAGTATATTTCCCAGCTGTATAATGTTTTGCTGCAAAAAAAGGAAAATTACTTACACCATCTCTGGCCCACAAGTCACGCTGTCGCAGAGGGAAGTTCTCTGCAATGTGGTGGAAAGGAACGCCTAAACAAATATGAATGACACCATAATTAGTACATATTACAGGTGATGAGTTCATGTAATTAACTTTACAAATGATTATTTAGTAGCATAGCTATAAATAAATCAATCTTCCAACATATCAGTGTAACTTAAACTTACCCTGCTCCACACACACAGTGTGGTACGCCATGCGCAGCAGCCGCTGTTCCGCCTCTGCAACACTGAGTCGAGGCGGAAAGTCCAGCACCACAACCTGCCAAACACATGTCATGTTATTACAAAGACCAAAAATACACACATCGTCCAGAATAAGTCTTCTAACCATAAATTCACACTTACGTTGGACCAACGGCTGCGTGCAGATTTCACCAGGGCGGCGAAATCTGCAGACGAGTCCTCCAGCCCCCTGCAAGCGGTGAGGTTGTTGCTGGGGGCCAGGACAACGACAGCATCAGGCTGGCGAGGAACCACAGCAGCCACGAGCTCGGTCCTCAGGTGCGCTGCCGTCGCCCCAGGGGTGCACATGAAGCCAAAGGACAGCGGTCCCTCTGGCATCACGACGAACCCATCCACCAAGGCACGCAGGTGGGAGTCACCGACAAGAAGAACGAACTGAAATGAAATAAATACAGGAGGAGTTGGTACATGGCAATGTATACTTAATGCATTCATTGTCTCTTAAATCATTTGGATTCGAATAATACCTTCTTGTCAGCGTGTGCAGCAGGGATGACCAACTTGTGCGGCTTGTTGGTCAGGGGCGACTCCTCCCACCTTCTCACCCTGTGGCGCTGACCGGTACCACGGACTGAAAAAAACAGGACATACAATATAACATGAAAGTTAGTCAATATCACAGAAAAAAATAAAAACCAACAAAGACAAATGCATTCAAAAATGGGAAGAAAACAGGAACAGGGAAAAAACCCAGGTAGTACATACCCAAAGGTACACTGTCAACAGGGTTGACGTCCACACGCCAACTCTCCTGCCTCTCCATCCTCCTCTTGGCAGCCTGAGAGCGACGGTAGCCCTTGCCACGCGGCATCTGAAACATCAGGACAACAACATTGCATTAAGCCTATAGCTTAAGTGAACACTTTTATTATGTCCCATAAAATGGTGAAAAGTTGCTATTGCAACAACAACAACAACACAATATGTTTTCACTAAATCCACTAAACTAAACATGGAAACTACAATATATATAACTCCTATACTGAACAACATTCTTTTGTGAGGACACATCAGAAATAAATTCTACATCTGCATTAACAGGAGTGACATCAAAACCATTAATTCTTATTAATATAAAGTGTACATGTCATCATCATCACACTGCATGATCAGACAAACACACTGCACTATGAGCAACACAATGAACAACACAATATGTTTTTCACTAAATACACTAAACATGTATACTACAATAACCAATAACCACATTAAGCCTCAATATTACCACTAACATCCTAACTTATATTTAACATAACAGGAACATACATTACATACACATGCAGCCCCTTAGAGGACACATCACAAATTAATTTTACATCTGCATTTGCTATTGCAACAATGAACAGCACAATATGTTTTCAGTAAATTCAGTAAACTAAACATGTGAACTACAATAACCAAATTATGCCTCAAAAACACTCATTTTCTTTTTTCTTCTCCATGTGCAACACATCACTTTGATATTTTGATCTAAATTGGGCATACAACTGTTTTTAAATACTTAGAAAACACTATCTAATTAACACTAGATTTTAAGCTACCTATATTACTCTTACCCTGATATAAGATATTGTGGCCATATACTGTGTGTCTAACAACTGAACATCTTTACACAACTTAAAGCAAAAATTCTATCACTATCCTGAACACAGGAGGGCGGGGGGCTCCAAATCGTGACAATAACCAATAACCAATAACTACATTAAGCCACAATATTACCACTAACATCCTAACTTATATTTAACAAAACAGGAACATGCACCATACACATATCACAATGTAACATCCATATACCGTAAAAAGTGACTTACCGTGATCAAGAATGAGTGGAGCTTGACTTCTTGAAGAAAATAATCCAAAGAGCAAAAGATTCCCGCTAGTTCTGACAGACAAAGCTATCTGAAGCAACGAGTGAGATCCGGGATGCTTACGCAAACAGAACCAGCGAGCCTCACCTGAGCTCCGGATAATATAGTGCTCACCTGGGGCGGGGCTTTGTTGAGCACCGCATTTTACCTGAAAACCAACCAGCAACCTTTGTTCATTACCACGCCCCTGAGCCTCGGTGTGAGCGGTTAGTTCACGTATTGGGGCGGGACTTTGTTGAGCACCGCATCGTACCTGATGACCAACCAGCAACCTTTGTTCATTACCACGCCCCTGAGCCTCGGTGTGAGCGGTCAGTTTGAATCGTAACACAGAGCAGTAACAGTCTCCGCAAGCATTGTCATCTGTTATTATACGAAGATATACGCTGCGTAAAAATATGCGCAAAAAAAAAACACCAAGCCACAAACACACCTCTGATTTACAAACAACACGAACCCCAGGAAATTTGAACATTGCACACTAAACACACACACTAAATCATTGGTATTGACCATCGCTGACCCGTGTTCATCTATGCGCGCACCTAGTGGCCAAGAAAGCAAAAATCCACCAACGTGAACTCGTTTCTCACAGACACCTCTGTCTCCACAGCAGGAAAAATGCAAAAATAAAACAATTACGTATTTATGTCATTTCTGAAGTGCAGCTGTGATTTAATGACTTGATAACATTTTCATGTAATCATTTAAAATGACGTCTTGTTACACTGCACGATTCGTCCCCGTAACGTCTGATGGCCCGTTTAATTTTGTAACTTATTTTTCAGGGCTATATCTGTTTGATGCTTTCTGAAGCCTATGAAACACACTCGATTTCTGAGAACTTACTCCTCTCACAATCATAACAGTTATATTGATGGCTACATATGATCAGCTGTTGTAGTGTGTCCAGCTGTGGCTTTCACTCCATCAGATCGTGAGCGAGAGACAGAGAGAGCGCCAGCGCAAAAAAAGAAACGCATCATTGATTCTGTTGATTAGTAAACAGCGACATGTTAGATATAAACACCATAAATACTCAGCCTCCTTTGAAATTATTGAATCATAATATAACCTAATAAATCTGTCGGCTGCTTTCCAGTCCGGTCCACTGGCCGGTCTCTGAGTGTAGCCTACGTTATGTGGTATGCAGGTTTTTTGTTTGATTGTTTGTTTGGAATTTACGTTTTGTTTTATTTTTCCATTTTCTGTATTTTCATTTCTGTCAATCAAATACGTTAAATTCCACGTAAATAAACTGAACCATAAAACAACAACTTTTTCCTGAATCTCCGTTTAGAGAGGGAGAAGTACAGGTGATTATCGTCCATTATGCAGGAATGCAGGTTAAATGCGGATGATTAGCATTGTCGTTGATCAACCTTTTCTTTGCGTTTAATGGGCAATTTGCTCTCCCAATGTCATGGACATCACATAATGCGTCCTGTTGAATATTTGATCACAGCTTGATCGTTGTGAATCTCCATTTAAACAGGAAGAAGTACAGGTGATTATCGTCCATTATGCAGGAATGCAGGTTGAATGCGGCTGATTAGCATTTTCATTGCTCAACCTTTTCTTTGCGCTTAATGGGCATTTTGGTCTCCCAGTGTCATGGACATCACAGAGTCAAACATGCACCAGGTTTGTCTACTGCATACTATACAGTAGACCTATGATTTGAGTGTTTTCATAAACAGAACAAAAACTCATTTACTGCTACTTCTTCCAAATAAAACCATTTCATTGTACGACCTTTACCAGCAGACCACATTATGATAAATACATAACTTTGTGACACATGAAAAAAAACCCAATACAGCTACTTTGACAAAATGTATGAAACCATTAAGCATTAAACAGAGGTGCAGTTTGTACACATGGATTGGAGAGAATGCAGACGTACTACTCAGGTAACACTGGTGTGATTTACCCGGTTCCATTTTCACTTGTAGCAGCTTTACCAAATTGTAGACAAAGGAAAGATCTACAAAAAAATCTCTTGGAGTAATAGGCTAAAATGTACAATGAAAATCACAGTTTTAGGATGGCTGAGAAGGGGTCATATTTGAACAAACTCCTCCTAGGGATTTTATCCAAATGACTTCAAACTTGGCAGATGTGTTCATATAGCCTTCCCGAGTAAAAGTTATCAAAATCATGAATTTTGATGAAACGATGTGGGCGTGGCGGTCTGTCAAATTTGACCTTTTGTCCCAATTCTGGCTAATGTGTGTGTTTGATTGAGCAAAACGCTTTGAAAGCGTCAAAGGCTCGCGCGTTTTCCGACTGCTGCCTTCCGACGTGCCAGCCCGCCGAGTTGCGTGGGAGTGCGAGGGCCCGTTCAACGCTGCTTGCAGCTTTAATTAGGGCCCGAGCACGCACTGTGTGCGAGGCCCTATTGCATTTCAAATGTTTATTATTTTTTTTTTTATTTTTATTTTTCTTCTTTTTCTTTTTCTTCCGCTAAATGAATCGCATTTTCGACGGCCTATATGTACTCGAAAAGTTATGAAAATTTGGCTACCCCCCCAAAGTTGGGCGTAAAATTACGTATTTTGGGGGTCTCACACATGGACGAGCAAAAATGGCTCTACGGCGCCACCTACGTTTCAGTTGTCGGAGGAGCCCCTGGACACGGTTTCATCCACGAGCACGAAATTTAGTGGGAGTATGTAAAGTACCGAGCCGCACAAAAAAGTCTCTTGGTGACCAGGGCTATCGCGAAGCGTACAGCGGCCATTTTGTTTCAAAGTTGGCGTTTTTGTGTTTTTGGGGTCATTTTCAGGGGTCGTATTTGAACGAACTCCTCCTACAGCTTTCATCTGATCTGTTTGAAACTTGGCGTGTGTGTTCTTAAGGCCTTGACCATGAAAAGTTATCAAAATCGTGAGCTTCAGATTTACTGCGTCAGAGGGGCGGGGCCACGAAATTTGGCGTTTTGGCGTGAAATTTCGACGTGCTATAACTTTGCCAAAAATACTCCAATCTTCACCAAACCTCAGGTATATAATGGCAGTCTGGCCTAGAATACATTTCCATAAAAATATTTGGAGAATTTCACAGCGCCTCCTAGTGGGGACAGAAAAGACCACTTTTACAAAATGACATCCAGCTCGGAAAATATTGACCATACACACCTCAAACTAGTTGGAGATGTTGTTAAGGCCTTGGTGTTGACATCTGGGAAAGAATTTCAACTTGACATCAGAGGGCGTGGCCGTGACAGCGCGTCAAAGTCAAGCGTTCGACGAAAAATGGAACTCCATTGACTTTTTGGGTAATTTTCAGGCAAATGTGTTGGGCTTTCATATACTTTCTCAGACCTGTCTGAAACCTCTTGTGGTTGTTAAGAACACTATTATGCAAATTTCGGTTGCATAATTAATTAGGGGGCGGGGCTAAATCGCTCTATAGCGCCCCCTTGAATTTTTCTTTGAGGCAGCCCCGCCACAGTTTTGGACACAGAGTTATGAACCCTCAGTCGAATTGTGGGCGAAGACAAGATCTACAAAAAAGTCTCTTGGAGCAATGGGCTAAAATTAACAGGAAGCGAGATATTTAAGCATGAAAATCACCATTTTTGCTGTTTCGACCTGGTTGAGAAGGGGTCATATTTGAACGAACTCCTCCTAGGGATTTTGTCCAATTGACTTCAACCTTGGCAGATGTGTTCATATAGACTTTCTGAGTAAAAGTTATCAAAATCATGAATTTTGATGAAACAATGTGGGCGTGGCGCTCCCTCAGATTTGACCGTTTGTCCCAATTCTGGCTAATGTGTGTGCTCAATTGAACAAAACGCTTTGAAAGCGTCAAAGGCTCGCGCATTTTCCGACTGCTGCCTTCCGACGTGCCAGCCCGTCGAGTTGCGTGGGAGTGCGAGGGCCCGTTCAACGCTGCTTGCAGCTTTAATTCCTCTTTTCCTTTCTTATTCTTCCGCGAAGTAAATCGCATTTTCGACGGCCTATATGTACTCAAAAAGTTGCGAAAATTTGGCTACCCCCCCAAAGTCAGGCGTAAAATTTCATATTTTGGGGGTCTCACACATGGGCGGACAAAAATGGCTCTACGGCGCCACCTACGTTTCAGTTGTGGGAGCAGCCCCTGGACACGGTTTCATCCACGTGTACGAAATTTTGTGGGAGTATGTAAACTACCGAGACGCACAAAAAAGTCTCTTGGTGACCTGGGCTATCGCGAAGCGTACGGCGGCCATTTTGTTTCAAAGTTGGCGTTTTCGTGTTTTTTGAGGGGTAGTATTTGAACGAACTCCTCCTAGGGCTTTCATCCAATCTGTTTGAAACTTCGCGTGTGTGTTCTTAAGGCCTCGACCATGAAAAGTTATCAAAATCGTGAGGTTCGGATTTACTGCCTCAGAGGGGCGGGGCCAAGAAATTTGGCGTGTCGCCATGAAAATTCGACGTTCTATAACTTTTAGATACTTTGTCTGAGCTGTCTGAAACTTCTTGTGGTTGTTTAGGTCTATATTCTGCAAAGATCGGCTGCATACGTAATTAGGGGGCGGGGCAAAATCGCTCTATAGCGCCCCCTTGAATTTTTCTTTCAAGCAGCCCCGCCATAATTTTGGACGTAGAAAAATGAAACCTCAGCCGAATTGTAGAACATAACAAGACCTACAAAAAAGTCTCTTGGAGTAATGGGCCAAAATCAACAGGGAGCGAGATATTTAACAATGAAAATCACCATTTTTGCTGTTTTGACCTGGTCGAGAAGGGGTCATATTTGAACGAACTCCTCCTAGGGATTTTGTCCAATTGGCTTCAAACTTGGTAGGTGTGTTCATATAGACTTCCTGAGTAAAAGTTATCAAAATCATTACTTTTGATGAAATGGTGTGGGCGTGGCGGTCCGTCAAATTTGACCGTTTGTCCCAATTCTGGCTAATGTGTGTGGTCAACTTGCACAAACTGCTTTGAAGGCTTCGAAGGCTCACGTATTTTCCGACTGCTGCCTTCCGACGTGCCAGCCCGCCGAGTTGCGTGGGAGTGCGAGGGCCCGTTCAACGCTGCTTGCAGCTTTAATTATTATTTTTTTCTTTCTTTTTCTTCCCCCAAGTAAATCGCATTTTTGACGGCCTATATGTCCTCAAAAAGTTACGAAAATTCGCCTACCCCCCCAAAGTCGGGCGTAAAATTACGTATTTTGGGGGTCTCACACATGGACGAACAAAAATGGCTCTACGGCGCCACCTATGTTTCATTTGTCGGAGCAGCCCCTGGACACGGTTTCATCCACGAGCACGAAATTTAGTGGGAGTATGTAACCTACTGAGACACACGAAAAAGTCTCTTGGTGACCCGGGCTATCGTGAAGCGTACGGCGGCCATTTTGTTTCAAAGTTGGCGTTTTCGTGTTTTTGGGGTCATTTTCAGGGGTCGTATTTGAACGAACTCCTCCTACAGCTTTCATCCGATCTGTTTGAAACTTGGCGTGTGTGTTCTTAATGCCTCGACCATGAAAAGTTATCAAAATCGTGAGGTTCAGATTTACTGCCTCACAGGGGCGGGGCCACGAAATTTGGCGTTTTGGCGTGAAATTTCGACGTGGTATAACTTTGCCAAAAATACTCCAATCTTCACCAAACCTCAGATATATAATGGCAGTCTGGCCTAGAATACATTTCCATAAAAATATTTGGAGAATTTCACAGCGCCTCCTAATGGCGACAGAAAAGACCACTTTTACGAAATGACGTCCAGCTCGGAAAATATTGACCATATCCACCTCAAACTAGTTGGAGATGTTGTTAAGGCCTTGGTGTTGACATCTGAGAAAGAATTTCAACTTGACATCAGAGGGCGTGGCCGTGACAGTGCGTCAAAGTCAAGCGTTCGACGAAAAATGGAACTCCATTGACTTTTTGGGTAATTTTCAGGCAAATGTGTTGGGCTTTCATATACTTTCCCAGACCTGTCTGAAACCTGTTGTGGTTGTTAAGAACACTATTATGCAAATTTCGGTTGCATAATTAATTAGGGGGCGGGGCAAAATCACTCTATAGCGCCCCCTTGAATTTTTCTTTCAAGCTGCCCCGCCACAGTTTTGGACACAGAGTTATGTAACCATAGCCGAATTGTAGATGAAGACATGACCTACAAAAAAGTCTCTTGGAGAAATGGGCTAAAATTAACAGGGAGCGAGGTAATTAACAATGAAAATCACCATTTTTGCTGTTTCGACCTGGTTGAGAAGGGGTCCTATTTGAACGAACTCCTCCTAGGGATTTTGTCCAATTCACTTCAAACTTGGTAGTTACGTTCATATAGCATTCCCAAGTAAAAGTTATCAAAATTATGAATTTTGAGGAAATTGTGTGGGCGTGGCGCTTCATTAAATTTCACCCTTTGATACAACATTCGAACTCCATTTACTTTTTTGGCTGTTTTTTTAAGGCAAAGCTGTTGTGCTTCAAAACTTTCTCAGACCTGTCTGAAAGCTCTTGTGGTTGTTAAGAACACTATTATGCAAATTTCGGCTGCATAATTAATTAGGGGGCGGGGCAAAATCGCTCTATAGCGCCCCCTTGAATTTTTATTTCAAGCAGCCCCGCCACAGTTTTGGACACAGAGTTATGAAACCTCAGGCGAATTGTAGACGAAGACAAGATCTACAAAAAAGTCTCTTGCTGCAATGTGCTAAAATTAACAGGGAGCGAGATATTTAAGCATGAAAATCACCATTTTTGCTGTTTCGACCTGGTTGAGAAGGGGTCATATTTAAACGAACTCCTCCTAGGGATTTTATCCAATTGACTTCAAACTTGGCAGACGTGTTCATATAGACTTTCTGAGTAAAAGTTATCAAAATCATGAATTTTGATGAAACAATGTGGGCGTGGCGCTCCATTACATTTTGACCCTTTGATACAACATTCAAACTCCATTTACTTTTTTGGCTGTTTTTTAAGGTAAAGCTGTTGTGCTTCAATACTTTCTTAGACCTGTCTGAAATTTCTTCTGGTTGTTCAAACCAATATTGTGCAAATTTCGGCTGCATCGTTAATTAGTGGGCGGGGCGAAATCGCTCTATAGCGCCCCCTTGAATTTTTATTTCAAGCGGCCCCGCCACAGTTTTGGACACAGAGTTATGAAACCTTAGCCGAATTGTAGATGAAGACATGACCTACAAAAAAGTCTCTTGGAGCAATGGGCTAAAATTAACAGGGAGCGAGATATTTAACAATGAAAATCACCATTTTTGCTGTTTCGACCTGGTTGAGAAGGGGTCATATTTGAACGAACTCCTCCTAGGGATTTGATCCAATTGACTTCAAACTTGGCAGATGTCTTCATATAGGCTTCCCGAGTAAAAGTTATCAAAATCATGAATTTTGATGAAACGGTGTGGGCGTGGCGGTCCGTCAAATTTGACCGTCTGTCCCAATTCTGGCTAATGTGTGTGGTCAATTGAACAAAACCCTTTGAAAGCGTCAAAGTCTCGCGCCTTTTCCGACTGCTGCCTTCCGACGTGCCAGCCCGTCGAGTTGCGTGGGAGTGCGAGGGCCCGTTCAACGCTGCTTGCAGCTTTAATTTTTATTTTTATTCTTTTTCTTCTCCCAAGTAAATCGCATTTTTGACGGCCTATATGTCCTCAAAAAGTTATGCAAATTTGCCTACCCCCCCAAAGTCGGGCGTAAAATTACGTATTTTGGGGGTCTCGCACATGGACAAACAAAAATGGCTCTACGGCGCCACCTACGTTTCAGTTGTCGGAGGAGCCCCTCGACACGGTTTCATCCACGCGTACGAAATTTAGCGGGAATATGTAAGATACCGAGCCGCACAAAAAAGTCTCTTGGTGACCCGGGCTATCGCGAAGCGTACGGCGGCCATTTTGTTTCAAAGTTGGCGTTTTCGTGTTTTTGGGGTCATTTTCAGGGGTCGTATTTGAACGAACTCCTCCTACAGCTTTCATCCAATCTGTTTGAAACTTGGCGTGTGTGTTCTTAAGGCCTTGACCATGAAAAGTTATCAGAAAGCGTGAGGTTCAGATTAACTGCGTCAGAGGGGCGGGGCCACGAAATTTGGCATTTTGGCGTGAAATTTCGACGTGCCATAACTTTGCCTAAAATACTCCAATCTTCACCAAACCTCAGATATATAATGGCAGTCTGGCCTAGAATACATTTCCATAAAAATATTTGGAGAATTTCACAGCGCCTCCTAGTGGCGACAGAAAAGACCACTTTTACGAAATGACGTCCAGCTCGGAAAATATTGACCATACCCACCTCAAACTAGGTGGAGATGTTGTCAAGGCCTTGGTGTTGACATCTGAGAAAAAATTTTAACCTTCCATCAGAGGGCGTGGCCGTGACGGCGCGTCAAAGTCAAGCGTTCGACGAAAAATGGAACTCCATTGACTTTTTGGGTAATTTTCAGGCAAATGTGTTGGGCTTTCATATACTTTCTCAGACCTGTCTGAAACCTCTTGTGGTTATTAAGAACACTATTATGCAAATTTCGGCTGCATAATTAATTAGGGGCGGGGCAAAATCGCTCTATAGCGCCCCCTTGAATTTTTCTTTGAGGCAGCCCCGCCACAGTTTTGGACACAGAGTTATGAAACCTCAGCCGAATTGTAGAGGAAGACATAACCTACAAAAAAGTCTCTTGGAGCAATGGGCTAAAGTTAACAGGAAGCGAGATATTTAAGCGTGAAAATCACCATTTTTACTGTTTTGGCCAGTTGAGAAGGGGTCATATTTGAACGAACTCCTCCTAGGAATTTTATCCAATTGACTTCAAACTTGGCAGATGTCTTCATATAGCCTTCCCGAGTAAAAGTTATCAAAATCATGAATTTTGATGAAACGGTGTTGGCGTGGCGCTCCATTACATTTTGACCCTTTGATACAACATTCAAACTCCCTTTACTTTTTTGGCTGTTTTTTAAGGTAAAGCTGTTGTGCTTCAATACTTTCTTAGACCTGTCTGAAATTTCTTCTGGTTGTTCAAACCAATATTGTGCAAATTTCGGCTGCATCGTTAATTAGGGGGTGGGGCAAAATCGCTCTATAGCGCCCCCTTGAATTTTTCTTTCAAGCAGCCCCGCCACAGTTTTGGACACAGAGTTATAAAACCTCAGCCGAATTGTAGACGAACACAAGATCTACAAAAAAGTCTCTTGGAGCAATGGGCTAAAATGAACAGGAAGCGAGATATTTAACAATGAAAATCACCATTTTTGCTGTTTCGACTTGGTTGAGAAGGGGTCATATTTGAACGAACTCCTCCTAGGGATTTTGTCCAATTGACTTCAAACTTGGCAGATGTCTTCATATAGGCTTCCCGAGTAAAAGTTATCAAAATCATGAATTTTGATGAAACGGTGTGGGCGTGGCGGTCCGTCAAATTTGACCGTTTGTCCCAATTCTGGCTAATGTGTGTGCTTAATTGAACGAAACGCTTTGAAAGCGTCAAAGGCTCGCGCATTTTCCGACTGCTGCCTTCCGACGTGCCAGCCGTCGAGTTGCGTGGGAGTGCGAGGGCCCGTTCAACGCTGCTTGCAGCTTTAATTAGGGCCCGAGCACGCACTGTGTGCGAGGCCCTATTGTTTTTCAAATGTTTATTATTTTTTTTTTTTTTTTTTTTTTTTATTATTTTTAGGGCCCGAGCACGCACTGTGTGCGAGGCCCTATTGTTTTTCAAATGTTTATTATTTTTTTTTTTTTTTTTTTTTTTTTTATTATTTTTCTTTTTCTTAGTCAAAATAAATCGCATTTTCGACGGCCTATATGTACTCGAAAAGTTACGAAAATTTGGCTACCCCCCCAAAGTCGGGCGTAAAATTACGTATTTTGGGGGTCTCGCACATGGACGAACAAAAATGGCTCTACGGCGCCACCTACGTTTCAGTTGTCGGAGGAGCCCCTGGACACGGTTTCATCCACGTGTATGAAATTTTGTGGGAGTATGTAAACTAGTGAGACGCACAAAAAAGTCTCTTGGTGACCCGGGCTATCGCGAACCGTACGGTGGCCATTTTGTTTCAAAGTTGGCGTTTTCGTGTTTTTGGGGTCATTTTCAGGGGTCGTATTTGAACGAACTCCTCCTACAGCTTTCATCCGATCTGTTTGAAACTTGGCGTGTGTGTTCTTAAGGCCTCGACCATGAAAAGTTATCAAAATCGTGAGCTTCAGATTTACTGCGTCAGAGGGGCGGGGCCACGAAATTTGGCGGTTTGGCGTGAAATTTCGACGTGCTATAACTTTGCCAAAAATACTCCAATCTCCACCAAACCTCAGATATATAATGGCAATCTGGCCTAGAATACATTTCCATAAGAATATTTGGATATTTTCACAGCGCCTCCTAGTGGCGACAGAAAAGACCACTTTTACGAAATGACGTCCAGCTTGGAAAATATTGACCATATCCACCTCAAACTAGGTGGAGATGTTGTCAAGGCCTTGGTGTTGACATCTGAGAGAGAATTTAAACTTGACATCAGAGGGCGTGGCCGTGACGGCGCGTCAAAGTCAAGCGTGTCGATTTTTTCATCGAAAAATGGAACTCCATTGACTTTTTGGGTAATTTTCAGGCAAATGTGTACGGCTTTCATATACTTTGTCAGAGCTGTCTGAATCTTCTTGTGGTTATTTAGGTCTATATTCTGCAAAGATCGGCTGCATAATTGATTAGGGGGCGGGGCAAAATCGCTCTATAGCGCCCCCTTGAATTTTTCTTTCAAGCAGCCCCGCCACAGTTTTGGACACAGAGTTATGAAACCTCAGCCGAATTGTAGACGAAGACAAGATCTACAAAAAAGTCTCTTGGAGCAATGGGCTAAAATGAACAGGAAGCGAGATATTTAACAATGAAAATCACCATTTTTGCTGCTTCGAGCTGGTTGAGAAGGGGTCATATTTGAACGAACTCCTCCTAGGGATTTTGTCCACTTCACTTCAAAATTGGTAGGTGTGTTCATCTAGACTTCCTGAGTAAAAGTTATCAAAATTATGAATTTTGAGAAAATTGTGTGGGCGTGGCGCTTAATTAAATTTCACGCTTTGATACAACATTCAAACTCCATTTACTTTTTCGGCTGTTTTTTAAGGCAAAGCTGTTGTGCTTCAAAACTTTCTCAGACCTGTCTAAAACTTCTTCTGGTTGTTCAAACCAATATTGTGCAAATTTCGGCTGCATCGTTAATTAGTGGGCGGGACGAAATCGCTCTATAGCGCCCCCTTGAATTTTTCTTTCAAGCAGCCCCGCCATAATTTTGGACATAGAAAAATGAAACCTCAGCCGAATTGTGGGCGACGACAAGATCTACAAAAAAGTCTCTTGGAGCAATGGGCTAAAATTAACACGGAGCGAGTTATTTAACAATGAAAATAACCATTTTTGCTGTTTCGACCTGGTTGAGAAGGGGTCATATTTGAACGAACTCCTCCTAGGGATTTTAACCCATTGACTTCAAACTTGGCAGATGTGTTCATATAGCCTTCCCAAGTAAAAGTTATCAAAATCATGAATTTTGATGAAACGGTGTGGGCGTGGCGCTCCCTCAGATTTTGACTGTTTGTCCCAATTCCGGCTAATGTGTGTGGTCAATTGAACGAAACGCTTTGAAAGCATCAAAGGCTCGCGCGTTTTCCGACTGCTGCCTTCCGACGTGCCAGCCCGGCGAGTTGCGTGGGAGTGCGAGGGCCCGTTCAATGCTGCTTGCAGCTTTAATTATTCTTTTTCTTCCGCGAAATGAATCGCATTTTCGACGGCCTATATGTACTCGAAAAGTTGCGAAAATTTGCCTACCCCCCCAAAGTCGGGCGTAAAATTACGTATTTTGGGGGTCTCGCACATGCACGTATAAAAATGGCTCTACGGCGCCACCTACGTTTCAGTTGTCGGAGGAGACCCTGGACACGGTTTCATCCACGTGTACGAAATTTTGTGGGAGTATGTAAACTACCGAGACGCACAAAAAAGTCTCTTGGTGACCCGGGCTATCGCGAAGCGTATGGCGGCCATTTTGTTTCAAAGTTGGCGTTTTCGTGTTTTTGGGGTCATTTTCAGGGGTCGTATTTGAACGAACTCCTCCTACAGCTTTCATCCGATCTGTTTGAAACTTGGCGTGTGTGTTCTTAAGGCCTCGACCATGAAAAGTTATCAAAATCATGAGCTTCAGATTTACTGCGTCACAGGGGCGGGGCCACGAAATTTGGCGTTTTGGCGTGAAATTTCGACGTGCTATAACTTTGCCAAAAATACTCCAATCTTCACCAAACCTCAGATATATAATAGCAGTCTGGCCTAGAATACATTTCCATAAAAATATTTGGATATTTTCACAGCGCCTCCTAGTGGCGACAGAAAAGACCACTTTTACGAAATGACGTCCAGCTCGGAAAATATTGACCATATCCACCTCAAACTAGTTGGAGATGTTGTCAAGGCCTTGGGGTTGACATCTGAGAAAGAATTTCAACTTGACATCAGAGGGCGTGGCCGTGACGGCGCGTCAAAGTCAAGCGTTCGACGAAAAATGGAACTCCATTGACTTTTTGGGTAATTTTCAGGCAAATGTGTTGGGCTTTCATATACTTTCTCAAACCTGTCTGAAACCTGTTGTGGTTATTAAGAACACTATTATGCAAATTTCGGCTGCATAATTAATTAGGGGGCGGGGCAAAATCGCTCTATAGCGCCCCCTTGAATTTTTATTTCAAGCAGCCCCGCCACAGTTTTGGACACAGAGTTATGAAACCTCAGCCGAATTGTAGACGAAGACAAGTTCTACAAAAAAGTCTCTTGCTGCAATGTGCTAAAATTAACAGGAAGCGAGATATTTAATGATGAAAATCACCATTTTTGCTGTTTCGACCTGGTTGAGAAGGGGTCATAATTAATCGAACTCCTCCTAGGGATTTTATCCAATTGACTTCAAACTCGGCAGATGTGTTCATATAGACTTGCTGAGTAAAAGTTATCAAAACCATGAATTTTGATGAAACAATGTGGGCGTGGCGCTCCATTACATTTTGACCCTTTGATACAACATTCAAACTCCATTTACTTTTTTGGCTGTTTTTTAAGGCAAAGCTGTTGTGCTTCAATACTTTCTTAGACCTGTCTAAAACTTCTTCTGGTTGTTCAAACCAATATTGTGCAAATTTCGGCTGCATCGTTAATTAGTGGGCGGGACGAAATCGCTCTATAGCGCCCCCTTGAATTTTTCTTTCAAGCAGCCCCCACCACAGTTTTGGACACAGAGTTATGAAACCTCAGCCGAATTGTAGAGGAAGACACAACCTACAAAAAAGTCTCTTGGAGCAATGGGCTAAAGTTAACAGCAAGCGAGATATTTAAGCGTGAAAATCACCATTTTTACTGTTTTGGCCAGTTGAGAAGGGGTCATATTTGAACGAACTCCTCCTAGGGATTTTGTCCAATTCACTTCAAAATTGGTAGGTGTGTTCATCTAGACTTCCTGAGTAAAAGTTATCAAAATCATGAACTTCGAAGGAACAGTGTGGGCGTGGCGCACCATCAAATTTGACCCAGTGATTTAACATTCGAACTCCTTTGACTTTTTGGCTGTTTTTTAAACACAGGCTGTGGTGCTTTCATATGTTTTGTCAGAGCTGTCTGAAACTTCTTGTGGTTATTAAGACCAAAAAGATGCAAAAATCGGCTGCATGTGTAATTAGGGGGCGGGGCGAAATCGCTCTATAGCGCCCCCTTGAATTTTTCTTTCAAGCAGCCCCACCATAATTTTGGACATAGAAAAATGAAACCTCAGCTGAATTGTAGAACATGGAAAGACCTACAAAAAAGTCTCTTGGAGCAATGGGCTAAAATTAACAGGGAGCGAGATATTTAACAATGAAAATCACCATTTTTGCTGTTTCGACCTGGTTGAGAAGGGGTCATATTTGAACGAACTCCTCCTAGGGATTTTATCCAATTGACTTCAAACTTGGCAGATGTGTTCATATAGCCTTCCAAAGTAAAAGTTATCAAAATCATGAATTTTGATGAAACGGTGTGGGCGTGGCGCTCCCTCAGATTTTGACCGTTCGTCCCAATTCCGGCTAATGTGTGTGCTCAATTGAACGAAACGCTTTGAAAGCGTCAAAGGCTCGCGCGTTTTCCGACTGCTGCCTTCCGACGTGCCAGCCCGTCGAGTTGCGTGGGAGTGCGAGGGCCCGTTCAATGCTGCTTGCAGCTTTAATTAGGGCCCGAGCACGCACTGTGTGCGAGGCCCTATTGTATTTCAAATGTTTATTATTTTTTTTCGTTTTTATTTTTTTTATTATTTTTTTTCTTTTTCTTCCCCGCAATGAATCGCATTTTCGACGGCCTATATGTACTCGAAAAGTTATGAAAATTTGCCTACCCCCCCAAAGTCGGGCGTAAAATTACGTATTTTGGGGGTCTCGCACATGGACGTATAAAAATGGCTCTACGGCGCCACCTACGTTTCAGTTGTCGGAGGAGCCCCTGGACACGGTTTCATCCACGCGTACGAAATTTAGCGGGAGTATGTAAAGTACCGAGACGCACAAAAAAGTCTCTTGGTGACCCGGGCTATCGCGAACCGTATGGCGGCCATTTTGTTTCAAAGTTGGCGTTTTCGTGTTTTTGGGGTCATTTTCAGGGGTCGTATTTGAACGAACTCCTCCTACAGCTTTCATCCGATCTGTTTGAAACTTGGCGTGTGTGTTCTTAAGGCCTCGACCATGAAAAGTTATCAAAATCATGAGGTTCAGATTTACTGCCTCAGAGGGGCGGGGCCACGAAATTTGGCGTTTTGGCGTGAAATTTCGACGTGCTATAACTTTGCCAAAAATACTCCAATCTTCACCAAACCTCAGATATATAATGGCAGTCTGGCCTAGAATACATTTCCATAAAAATATTTGCAGATTTTCACAGCGCCTCCTTGTGGCGACAGAAAAGACCACTTTTACGAAATGACGTCCAGCTCGGAAAATATTGACCATATCCACCTCAAACTAGTTGGAGATGTTGTCAAGGCCTTGGGGTTGACATCTGAGAAAGAATTTCAACTTGACATCAGAGGGCGTGGCCGTGACGGCGCGTCAAAGTCAAGCATTCGGCGAAAAATGGAACTCCATTGACTTTTTGGGTAATTTTCAGGCAAATGTGTTGGGCTTTCATATACTTTCTCAAACCTGTCTGAAACCTGTTGTGGTTATTAAGAACACTATTATGCAAATTTCGGCTGCATAATTAATTAGGGGGCGGGGCAAAATCGCTCTATAGCGCCCCCTTGAATTTTTCTTTCAAGCAGCCCCGCCACAGTTTTGGACACAGAGTTATGAAACCTCAGCCGAATTGTGGAGGAAGGCAAGATCTACAAAAAAGTCTCTTGCAGCAATGGGCTAAAATTAACAGGAAGCAAGATATTTAAGCATGAAAATCACCATTTTTGGTGTTTTGGCTGTTTGAGAAGGGGTCATATTTGAACGAACTCCTCCTAGGTATTTTATCCGATTGACTTCAAACTTGGTAGGTGCCTTCATATAGACTTCCTGAGTAAAAGTTATCAAAATCATGAATTTTGAAGGAACAGTGTGGGCGTGGCGCACCATCAAATTTGACCCAGTGATTTAACATTCGAACTCCTTTGACTTTTTGGCTGTTTTTTAAACACAGGCTGTGGTGCTTTCATATGTTTTGTCAGAGCTGTCTGAAACTTCTTGTGGTTATTAAGACCAAAAAGATGCAAAAATCGGCTGCATGTGTAATTCGGGGGCGGGGCGAAATCGCTCTATAGCGCCCCCTTGGATTTTTCTTTCAAGCAGCCCTGCCTCAGTTTTAGACTCAGAGTTATCAAATCTCAGCCAAATTGTAGAGCATGGCAAGACGTACAAAAAAGTCTCTTGGAGCAATGGGCTAAAATGAACAGGAAGCGAGATATTTAATGATGAAAATCACCATTTTTAGTATATAGATCTGGCTGAGAAGGGATCATATTTGAACGAACTCCTCCTAGGGATTTTGTCCAATTGACTTCAAACTTGGCAGATGTCTTCATATAGGCTTCCCGAGTAAAAGTTATCAAAATCATGAATTTTGATGAAACAATGTGGGCGTGGCACTCCATTATATTTTGACCCTTTGATACAACATTCAAACTCCATTTACTTTTTTGGCTGTTTTTTAAGGTAAAGCTGTTGTGCTTCAATACTTTCTTAGACCTGTCTAAAACTTCTTCTGGTTGTTCAAACCAATATTGTGCAAATTTCGGCTGCATCGTTAATTAGTGGGCGGGACGAAATCGCTCTATAGCGCCCCCTTGAATTTTTCTTTCAAGCAGCCCCACCACAGTTTTGGACACAGAGTTATGAAACCTCAGCCGAATTGTGGAGGAAGGCAAGATCTACAAAAAAGTCTCTTGCAGCAATGGGCTAAAATTAACAGGAAGCGAGATATTTAAGCATGAAAATCACCATTTTTGCTGTTTCGACCTGGTTGAGAAGGGGTCATATTTAAACGAACTCCTCCTAGGGATTTTATCCAATTGACTTCAAACTTGGCAGATGTGTTCATATAGACTTTCTGAGTAAAAGTTGTCAAAATCATGAATTTTGATGAAACAATGTGGGCGTGGCGCTCCATTACATTTTGACCCTTTGATACTACATTCAAACTCCATTTACTTTTTTGGCTGTTTTTTAAGGTAAAGCTGTTGTGCTTCAATACTTTCTTAGACCTGTCTGAAATTTCTTCTGGTTGTTCAAACCAATATTGTGCAAATTTCGGCTGCATCGTTAATTAGTGGGCGGGACAAAATCGCTCTATAGCGCCCCCTTGAATTTTTCTTTGAGGCAGCCCCGCCACAGTTTTGGACACAGAGTTATGTCACCTTAGCCGAATTGTAGATGAAGACATGACCTACAAAAAAGTCTCTTGGCGAAATGGGCTAAAATTAACAGGGAGCGAGATATTTAAGCATGAAAATCACCATTTTTGCTGTTTCGACCTGGTTAAGAAGGGGTCATATTTGAACAAACTCCTCCTAGGGATTTTGTCCAATTGACTTCAAACTTGGCAGATGTGTTCATATAGCCTTCCCAAGTAAAAGTTATCAAAATCATGAATTTTGATGAAACGGTGTGGGCGTGGCGCTCCCTCAGATTTTGACTGTTTGTCCCAATTCTGGCTAATGTGTGTGCTCAATTCAATGAAACGCTTTGAAAGCGTCAAAGGCTTGTATGTTTTCCGACTGCTGCCTTCCGACGTGCCAGCCCGCCGAGTTGCGTGGGAGTGCGAGGGCCCGTTCAACGCTGCTTGCAGCTTTAATTTTTTTTATTTTTTTTATTTTTATTCTTTTTCTTCTCCCAAGTAAATCGCATTTTTGACGGCCTATATGTCCTCAAAAAGTTATGCAAATTTGCCTACCCCCCCAAAGTCGGGCGTAAAATTACGTATTTTGGGGGTCTCGCACATGGACAAACAAAAATGGCTCTACGGCGCCACCTACGTTTCAGTTGTCGGAGGAGCCCCTCGACACGGTTTCATCCACGCGTACGAAATTTAGCGGGAATATGTAAGATACCGAGCCGCACAAAAAAGTCTCTTGGTGACCCGGGCTATCGCGAAGCGTACGGCGGCCATTTTGTTTCAAAGTTGGCGTTTTCGTGTTTTTGGGGTCATTTTCAGGGGTCGTATTTGAACGAACTCCTCCTACAGCTTTCATCCAATCTGTTTGAAACTTGGCGTGTGTGTTCTTAAGGCCTTGACCATGAAAAGTTATCAGAAAGCGTGAGGTTCAGATTAACTGCGTCAGAGGGGCGGGGCCACGAAATTTGGCATTTTGGCGTGAAATTTCGACGTGCCATAACTTTGCCTAAAATACTCCAATCTTCACCAAACCTCAGATATATAATGGCAGTCTGGCCTAGAATACATTTCCATAAAAATATTTGGAGAATTTCACAGCGCCTCCTAGTGGCGACAGAAAAGACCACTTTTACGAAATGACGTCCAGCTCGGAAAATATTGACCATACCCACCTCAAACTAGGTGGAGATGTTGTCAAGGCCTTGGTGTTGACATCTGAGAAAAAATTTTAACCTTCCATCAGAGGGCGTGGCCGTGACGGCGCGTCAAAGTCAAGCGTTCGACGAAAAATGGAACTCCATTGACTTTTTGGGTAATTTTCAGGCAAATGTGTTGGGCTTTCATATACTTTCTCAGACCTGTCTGAAACCTCTTGTGGTTATTAAGAACACTATTATGCAAATTTCGGCTGCATAATTAATTAGGGGCGGGGCAAAATCGCTCTATAGCGCCCCCTTGAATTTTTCTTTGAGGCAGCCCCGCCACAGTTTTGGACACAGAGTTATGAAACCTCAGCCGAATTGTAGAGGAAGACATAACCTACAAAAAAGTCTCTTGGAGCAATGGGCTAAAGTTAACAGGAAGCGAGATATTTAAGCGTGAAAATCACCATTTTTACTGTTTTGGCCAGTTGAGAAGGGGTCATATTTGAACGAACTCCTCCTAGGAATTTTATCCAATTGACTTCAAACTTGGCAGATGTCTTCATATAGCCTTCCCGAGTAAAAGTTATCAAAATCATGAATTTTGATGAAACGGTGTTGGCGTGGCGCTCCATTACATTTTGACCCTTTGATACAACATTCAAACTCCCTTTACTTTTTTGGCTGTTTTTTAAGGTAAAGCTGTTGTGCTTCAATACTTTCTTAGACCTGTCTGAAATTTCTTCTGGTTGTTCAAACCAATATTGTGCAAATTTCGGCTGCATCGTTAATTAGGGGGTGGGGCAAAATCGCTCTATAGCGCCCCCTTGAATTTTTCTTTCAAGCAGCCCCGCCACAGTTTTGGACACAGAGTTATAAAACCTCAGCCGAATTGTAGACGAACACAAGATCTACAAAAAAGTCTCTTGGAGCAATGGGCTAAAATGAACAGGAAGCGAGATATTTAACAATGAAAATCACCATTTTTGCTGTTTCGACTTGGTTGAGAAGGGGTCATATTTGAACGAACTCCTCCTAGGGATTTTGTTCAATTGACTTCAAACTTGGCAGATGTCTTCATATAGGCTTCCCGAGTAAAAGTTATCAAAATCATGAATTTTGATGAAACGGTGTGGGCGTGGCGGTCCGTCAAATTTGACCGTTTGTCCCAATTCTGGCTAATGTGTGTGCTTAATTGAACGAAACGCTTTGAAAGCGTCAAAGGCTCGCGCATTTTCCGACTGCTGCCTTCCGACGTGCCAGCCGTCGAGTTGCGTGGGAGTGCGAGGGCCCGTTCAACGCTGCTTGCAGCTTTAATTTTTTTTATTTTTAGGGCCCGAGCACGCACTGTGTGCGAGGCCCTATTGCATTTCAAATGTTTATTATTTTTTTTTTTATTTTTAGGGCCCGAGCACGCACTGTGTGCGAGGCCCTATTGCATTTCAAATGTTTATTTTTTTTTTTTTTATTTTTAGGGCCCGAGCACGCACTGTGTGCGAGGCCCTATTGCATTTCAAATGTTTATTATTTTTTTTTTTATTTTTATTTTTCTTCTTTTTCTTTTTCTTCCGCTAAATGAATCGCATTTTCGACGGCCTATATGTACTCGAAAAGTTATGAAAATTTGGCTACCCCCCCAAAGTTGGGCGTAAAATTACGTATTTTGGGGGTCTCACACATGGACGAGCAAAAATGGCTCTACGGCGCCACCTACGTTTCAGTTGTCGGAGGAGCCCCTGGACACGGTTTCATCCACGAGCACGAAATTTAGTGGGAGTATGTAAAGTACCGAGCCGCACAAAAAAGTCTCTTGGTGACCAGGGCTATCGCGAAGCGTACAGCGGCCATTTTGTTTCAAAGTTGGCGTTTTTGTGTTTTTGGGGTCATTTTCAGGGGTCGTATTTGAACGAACTCCTCCTACAGCTTTCATCTGATCTGTTTGAAACTTGGCGTGTGTGTTCTTAAGGCCTTGACCATGAAAAGTTATCAAAATCGTGAGCTTCAGATTTACTGCGTCAGAGGGGCGGGGCCACGAAATTTGGCGTTTTGGCGTGAAATTTCGACGTGCTATAACTTTGCCAAAAATACTCCAATCTTCACCAAACCTCAGGTATATAATGGCAGTCTGGCCTAGAATACATTTCCATAAAAATATTTGGAGAATTTCACAGCGCCTCCTAGTGGGGACAGAAAAGACCACTTTTACAAAATGACATCCAGCTCGGAAAATATTGACCATACACACCTCAAACTAGTTGGAGATGTTGTTAAGGCCTTGGTGTTGACATCTGGGAAAGAATTTCAACTTGACATCAGAGGGCGTGGCCGTGACAGCGCGTCAAAGTCAAGCGTTCGACGAAAAATGGAACTCCATTGACTTTTTGGGTAATTTTCAGGCAAATGTGTTGGGCTTTCATATACTTTCTCAGACCTGTCTGAAACCTCTTGTGGTTATTAAGAACACTATTATGCAAATTTCGGGTGCATAATTAATTAGGGGGCGGGGCAAAATCGCTCTATAGCGCCCCCTTGAATTTTTCTTTCAAGCAGCCCCACCACAGTTTTGGACACAGAGTTATGTAACCTTAGCCGAATTGTAGACGAAGACAAGATCTACAAAAAAGTCTCTTGCTGCAATGTGCTAAAATTAACAGGAAGCGAGATATTTAAGCATGAAAATCACCATTTTTGCTGTTTCGACCTGGTTGAGAAGGGGTCATATTTGAACGAACTCCTCCTAGGGATTTTGTCCAATTGACTTCAACCTTGGCAGATGTGTTCATATAGACTTTCTGAGTAAAAGTTATCAAAATCATGAATTTTGATGAAACAATGTGGGCGTGGCGCTCCCTCAGATTTGACCGTTTGTCCCAATTCTGGCTAATGTGTGTGCTCAATTGAACAAAACGCTTTGAAAGCGTCAAAGGCTCGCGCATTTTCCGACTGCTGCCTTCCGACGTGCCAGCCCGTCGAGTTGCGTGGGAGTGCGAGGGCCCGTTCAACGCTGCTTGTTTATTAGGGCCCGAGCACGCACTGTGTGCGAGGCCCTATTGCATTTCAAATGTTTATTATTTTTTTTTTTATTTTTATTATTATTATTTTTATTTTTTTTCTTTTTCTTCCGCTAAATGAATCGCATTTTCGACAGCCTATATGTACTCGAAAAGTTGCGAAAATTTGCCTACCCCCCCAAAGTCGGGCGTAAAATTACGTATTTTGGGGGTCTCGCACATGGACGAACAAAAATGGTTCTACGGCGCCACCTACGTTTCAGTTGTCGGAGGAGCCCCTGGACACGGTTTCATCCATGTGTACGAAATTTTGTGGGAGTATGTAAACTACCGAGACGCACAAAAAAGTCTCTTGGTGACCCAAGCTATCGCGAAGCGTATGGCGGCCATTTTGTTTCAAAGTTGGCGTTTTCGTGTTTTTGGGGTCATTTTCAGGGGTCGTATTTGAACGAACTCCTCCTACAGCTTTCATCCGATCTGTTTGAAACTTGGCGTGTGTGTTCTTAAGGCCTCGACCATGAAAAGTTATCAGAAAGCGTGACTTCCAGATTTACTGCGTCAGAGGGGCGGGGCCACGAAATTTGGCGTTTTGGCGTGAAATTTCAACGTCCTATAACTTTGCCAAAAATACTCCAATCTTCACCAAACCTCAGATATATAATGGCAGTCTGGCCTAGAATACATTTCCATAAAAATATTTGCAGATTTTCACAGCGCCTCCTAGTGGCGACAGAAAAGACCACTTTTACGAAATGACGTCCAGCTCGGAAAATATTGACCATATCCACCTCAAACTAGTTGGAGATGTTGTCAAGGCCTTGGGGTTGACATCTGAGAAAGAATTTCAACTTGACATCAGAGGGCGTGGCCGTGACGGCGCGTCAAAGTCAAGCGTTCGGCGAAAAATGGAACTCCATTGACTTTTTGGGTAATTTTCAGGCAAATGTGTTGGGCTTTCATATACTTTCTCAAACCTGTCTGAAACCTGTTGTGGTTATTAAGAACACTATTATGCAAATTTCGGCTGCATAATTAATTAGGGGGCGGGGCAAAATCGCTCTATAGCGCCCCCTTGAATTTTTCTTTGAGGCAGCCCCGCCACAGTTTTGGACACAGAGTTATGAAACCTCAGCCGAATTGTAGGGGAACACATAACCTACAAAAAAGTCTCTTGCAGCAATGTGCTAAAATTAACAGGAAGCGAGATATTTAACAATGAAAATCACCATTTTTGCTGTTTCGACCTGGTTGAGAAGGGGTCATATTTGAACAAACTCCTCCTAGGTATTTTATCCAATTGACTTCAAACTTGGTAGATGTGTTCATAGAGACTTCCTGAGTACAAGTTAACAAAATTATGAACTTTGATGAAATGCTGTGGGCGTGGCGCTCCGTCAGATTTGACCATTTGTCCCAATTCTGGCTAATGTGTGTGGTCAATTGAACGAAACGCTTTGAAAGCGTCAAAGGCTCGCGCGTTTTCCGACTGCTGCCTTCCGACATGCCAGCCGTCGAGTTGCGTGGGAGTGCGAGGGCCCGTTCAACGCTGCTTGCAGCTTTAATTAGGGCCCGAGCACGCACTGTGTGCGAGGCCCTATTGTTTTTCAAATGTTTATTATTTTTTTTTTTTTTATTATTTTTATTCTTTTTCTTCCGCGAAATGAATCGCATTTTCGACGGCCTATATGTACTCGAAAAGTTGCGAAAATTTGCCTACCCCCCCAAAGTCGGGCGTAAAATTACGTATTTTGGGGGTCTCGCACATGGACGAACAAAAATGGCTCTACGGCGCCACCTACGTTTCAGTTGTCGGAGGAGCCCCTGGACACGGTTTCATCCACGAGCACGAAATTTTGTGGGAGTATGTAAGATACCGAGCCGCACAAAAAAGTCTCTTGGTGACTGGGGCTATCGCGAAGCGTACGGCGGCCATTTTGTTTCAAAGTTGGCGTTTTCGTGTTTTTGGGGTCATTTTCAGGGGTCGTATTTGAACGAACTCCTCCTACAGCTTTCATCCGATCTGTTTGAAACTTGGCGTGTGTGTTCTTAAGGCCTCGACCATGAAAAGTTATCAAAATCGTGAGGTTCAGATTTACTGCGTCAGAGGGGCGGGGCCACGAAATTTGGCGTTTTGGCGTGAAATTTCGACATGCTATAACTTTGCCAAAAATACTCCAATCTTCACCAAACCTCAGATATATAATCACAGTCTGGCTTAGAATACATTTCCATAAAAATATTTGAAGAATTTCACAGCGCCTCCTAGTGGCGACAGAAAAGACCACTTTTACGAAATGACGTCCAGCTCGGAAAATATTGACCATATCCACCTCAAACTAGTTGGAGATGTTGTCAAGGCCTTGGTGTTGACACCTGAGAAAGAATTTCAACTTGACATCAGAGGGCGTGGCCGTGACAGCGCGTCAAAGTCAAGCGTTCGACGAAAAATGGAACTCCATTTACTTTTTGGGTAATTTTCAGGCAAATGTGTTGGGCTTTCATATACTTTCTCAGACCTGTCTGAAACCTTTTGAGGTTATTAAGACCAAAAAGATACAGAAGTCGGCTGCATAATTGATTAGGGGGCGGGGCAAAATCGCTCTATAGCGCCCCCTTGAATTTTTCTTTCAAGCAGCCCCGCCACAGTTTTGGACACAGAGTTATGAAACCTTAGCCGAATTGTAGACAAAGACAAGATCTGCAAAAAAGTCTCTTGGAGCAATGGGCTAAAATTAACAGGGAGCGAGGTATTTAACAATGAAAATCACCATTTTTGCTGTTTCGACCTGGTTGAGAAGGGGTCCTATTTGAACGAACTCCTACTAGGGATTTTGTCCAATTGACTTCAAACTTGGTAGTTACGTTCATATAGACTTCCTGAGTAAAAGTTATCAAAATTATGAATTTTGAGAAAATTGTGTGGGCGTGGCGCTTAATTAAATTTCACCCTTTGATACAACATTCAAACTCCATTTACTTTTTTGGCTGTTTTTTAAAGCAAAGCTGTTGTGCTTCACTACTTTCTCAGACCTGTCTGAAACCTCTTGAGGTTATTAAGACCAAATAGATACAGAAGTCGGCTGCATAATTGATTAGAGGGCGGGGCAAAATCGCTCTATAGCGCCCCCTTGAATTTTTCTTTCAAGCAGCCCCGACACAGTTTTGGACATAGAAAAATGAAACCTCAGTCGAATTGTAGAACATGGAAAGACCTACAAAAAAGTCTCTTGGAGCAATAGGCTAAAATTAACAGGGAGCGAGATATTTAACAATGAAAATCACCATTTTTGCTGTTTCGACCTGGTTGAGAAGGGGTCCTATTTGAACGAACTCCTCCTAGGGACTTTGTCCAATTGAATTCAAACTTGGTAGGTCCGTTCATATAGACTTCCTGAGTAAAAGTTATCAAAATCATTACTTTTGATGAAACGGTGTGGGCGTGGCGGTCCGTCAAATTTGACCATTTGATACAACATTCAAACTCCATTTACTTTTTTGGCTGTTTTTTAAGGCAAAGCTGTTGTGCTTCAACACTTTCTCAGACCTGTCTAAAACTTCTTCTGGTTGTTCAAACCAATATTGTGCAAATTTCGGCTGCATCGTTAATTAGTGGGCAGTACGAAATCGCTCTATAGCGCCCCCTTGAATTTTTCTTTCAAGCAGCCCCGCCATAATTTTGGACATAGAAAAATGAAACCTCAGCCGAACTGTAGAACATGGAAAGACCTACAAAAAAGTCTCTTGGAGCAATAGGCTAATATTAACAGGGAGCGAGATATTTAACAATGAAAATCACCATTTTTGCTGTTTCGACCTGGTTGAGAAGGGGTCATATTTGAACGAACTCCTCCTAGGGATTTTATCCAATTGACTTCAAACTTGGCAGATGTGTTCATATAGCCTTCCAAAGTAAAAGTTATCAAAATCATGAATTTTGATGAAACGGTGTGGGCGTGGCGCTCCCTCAGATTTTGACCGTTTGTCCCAATTCCGGCTAATGTGTGTGCTCAATTGAACGAAACGCTTTGAAAGCGTCAAAGGCTCGCGCGTTTTCCGACTGCTGCCTTCCGACGTGCCAGCCCGTCGAGTTGCGTGGGAGTGCGAGGGCCCGTTCAATGCTGCTTGCAGCTTTAATTTTTATTTTCTTTCTTTTTTTTCTCCAACTTAAATCGCATTTTCGACGGCCTATATGTCCTCAAAAAGTTATGAAAATTTGGCTACCCCCCCAAAGTCGGGTGTAAAATTTCATATTTTGGGGGTCTCGCACATGGACGAACAAAAATGGCTCTACGGCGCCACCTACGTTTCAGTTGTCGGAGGAGCCCCTGGACACGGTTTCATCCACGTGTACGAAATTTAGCGGGAGTATGTAAACTACCAAGCCGCACAAAAAAGTCTCTTGGTGACCGGGGCTATCGCGAAGTGTACGGCGGCCATTTTGTTTCAAAGTTGGCGTTTTCGTGTTTTTGCGGTCATTTTCAGGGGTCGTATTTGAACGAACTCCTCCTACAGCTTTCATCCGATCTGTTTGAAACTTGGCGTGTGTGTTCTTAAGGCCTCAACCATGAAAAGTTATCAAAAGCGTGACTTCCAGATTTACTGCGTCAGAGGGGCGGGGCCACGAAATTTGGCGTTTTGGCGTGAAATTTCAACGTCCTATAACTTTGCCAAAAATACTCCAATCTTCACCAATCTTCAGATATATAATCACAGTCTGCCCTAGAATACATTTCCATAAAAATATTTGGAGAATTTCACAGCGCCTCCTAGTGGCGACAGAAAAGACCACTTTTACGAAATGACGTCCAGCTCGGAAAATATTGACCATATCCACCTCAAACTAGGTGGAGATGTTGTCAAGGCCTTGGTGTTGACATCTGAGAAAGAATTTCAACTTGACATCAGAGGGCGTGGCCGTGACAGCGCGTCAAAGTCAAGCGTTCGACGAAAAATGGAACTCCATTGACTTTTTGGGTAATTTTCAGGCAAATGTGTTGGGCTTTCATATACTTTCTCAGACCTGTCTGAAAGCTCTTGTGGTTGTTAAGAACACTATTATGCAAATTTCGGCTACATGATTAATTAGGGGGCGGGGCAAAAGCGCTCTATAGCGCCCCCTTGAATTTTTATTTCAAGCAGCCCCGCCACAGTTTTGGACACAGAGTTATGAAACCTCAGCCGAATTGTAGACGAAGACAAGATCTACAAAAAAGTCTCTTGCTGCAATGGGCTAAAATTAACAGGGAGCGAGATATTTAACAATGAAAATCACCATTTTTGCTGTTTCGACCTGGTTGAGAAGGGGTCATATTTGAACGAACTCCTCCTAGGGATTTTATCCAATTGACTTCAAACTTGGCAGATGTGTTCATATAGCGTTTCCGAGTAAAAGTTATCAAAATCATGAATTTTGATGAAACGGTGTGGGCGTGGCGGTCCGTCAAATTTGACCTTTTGTCCCAATTCTGGCTAATGTGTGTGGTCAATTGAACAAAACCCTTTGAAAGCGTCAAAGGCTCGCGCGTTTTCCGACTGCTGCCTTCCGACGTGCCAGCCCGTCGAGTTGCGTGGGAGTGCGAGGGCCCGTTCAACGCTGCTTGCAGCTTTAATTATTTTTATTCTTTTTCTTCCGCGAAATGAATCGCATTTTCGACGGCCTATATGTACTCGAAAAGTTGCAAAAATTTGCCTACCCCCCCAAAGTCGGGCGTAAAATTACGTATTTTGGGGGTCTCGCACATGGACGAGCAAAAATGGCTCTACGGCGCCACCTACGTTTCAGTTGTCGGAGGAGCCCCTGGACACGGTTTCATCCACGTGTACGAAATTTAGCGGGAGTATGTAAAGTACCGAGACACACGAAAAAGTCTCTTGGTGACCCGGGCTATCGCGAAGCGTACGGCGGGCATTTTGTTTCAAAGTTGGCGTTTTCGTGTTTTTGGGGTCATTTTCAGGGGTCGTATTTGAACGAACTCCTCCTAGAGCTTTCATCCGATCTGTTTGAAACTTGGCGTGTGTGTTCTTAAGGCCTCGACCATGAAAAGTTATCAAAATCGTGAGGTTCAGACTTACTGCCTCAGAGGGGCGGGGCCACGAAATTTGGCGTTTTGGCGTGAAATTTCGACATGCCATAACTTTGCCAAAAATACTCCAATCTTCACCAATCTTCAGATATATAATCACAGTCTGGCCTAGAATACATTTCCATAAAAATATTTGGAGAATTTCACAGCGCCTCCTAGTGGCGACAGAAAAGACCACTTTTACGAAATGACGTCCAGCTCGAAAAATATTGACCATATCCACCTCAAACTAGTTGGAGATGTTGTTAAGGCCTTGGTGTTGACATCTGAGAAAGAATTTCAACTTGACATCAGAGGGCGTGGCCGTGACGGCGCGTCAAAGTCAAGCGTTCGACGAAAAATGGAACTCCATTGACTTTTTGGGTAATTTTCAGGCAAATGTGTTGGGCTTTCATATACTTAGTCAGACCTGTCTGAAAGCTCTTGTGGTTGTTAAGAACACTATTATGCAAATTTCGGCTGCATAATTAATTAGGGGGCGGGGCAAAGTCGCTCTATAGCGCCCCCTTGAATTTTTCTTTCAAGCAGCCCCACCACAGTTTTGGACACAGAGTTATGAAACCTTAGCCGAATTGTAGACGAAGTCAAGATCTACAAAAAAGTCTCTTGCTGCAATGTGCTAAAATTAACAGGAAGCGAGATATTTAAGCATGAAAATCACCATTTTTGCTGTTTCGACCTGGTTGAGAAGGGGTCATATTTAAACGAACTCCTCCTAGGGATTTTATCCAATTGACTTCAAACTTGGCAGATGTGTTCATATAGACTTTCTGAGTAAAAGTTATCAAAATCATGAATTTTGATGAAACAATGTGGGCGTGGCGCTCCATTACATTTTGACCCTTTGATTCAACATTCAAACTCCATTTACTTTTTTGGCTGTTTTTTAAGGCAAAGCTGTTGTGCTTCAACACTTTCTCAGACCTGTCTAAAACTTCTTCTGGTTGTTCAAACCAATATTGTGCAAATTTCGGCTGCATCGTTAATTAGTGGGCGGGACGAAATCGCTCAATAGCGCCCCCTTGAATTTTTCTTTCAAGCAGCCCCACCACAGTTTTGGACACAGAGTTATGAAACCTCAGCCGAATTTTTGACGAAGACAAGATCTACAAAAAAGTCTCTTGCTGCAATGTGCTAAAATTAACAGGGAGCGAGATATTTAACAATGAAAATCACCATTTTTGCTGTTTCGACCTGGTTGAGAAGGGGTCATATTTGAACGAACTCCTCCTAGGGATTTTATCCAATTGACTTCAAACTTGGTAGTTACGTTCATATAGACTTCCTGAGTAAAAGTTATCAAAATCATGAATTTTGATGAAACAATGTGGGCGTGGCGCTCCATTACATTTTGACCCTTTGATACAACATTCAAACTCCATTTACTTTTTTGGCTGTTTTTTAAGGCAAAGCTGTTGTGCTTCAAGACTTTCTCAGACCTGTCTAAAACTTCTTCTGGTTGTTTAAACCAATATTGTGCAAATTTCGGCTGCATCGTTAATTAGTGGGCGGGACGAAATCGCTCTATAGCGCCCCCTTGAATTTTTCTTTCAAGCAGCCCCACCACAGTTTTGGACACAGAGTTATGAAACCTAAGCCGAATTGTGGGCGAAGACAAGATCTACAAAAAAGTCTCTTGGAGCAATGGGCTAAAATTAACAGGAAGCGAGATATTTAAGCATGAAAATCACCATTTTTGCTGTTTCGACCTGGTTGAGAAGGGGTCATATTTGAACGAACTCCTCCTAGGGATTTTGTCCAATTGACTTCAACCTTGGCAGATGTGTTCATATAGACTTTCTGAGTAAAAGTTATCAAAATCATGAATTTTGATGAAACAATGTGGGCGTGGCGCTCCCTCAGATTTGACCGTTTGTCCCAATTCTGGCTAATGTGTGTGCTCAATTGAACAAAACGCTTTGAAAGCGTCAAAGGCTCGCGCATTTTCCGACTGCTGCCTTCCGACGTGCCAGCCCGTCGAGTTGCGTGGGAGTGCGAGGGCCCGTTCAACGCTGCTTGCAGCTTTAATTAGGGCCCGAGCACGCACTGTGTGCGAGGCCCTATTGCATTTCAAATGTTTATTATTTTTAGGGCCCGAGCACGCACTGTGTGCGAGGCCCTATTGTTTTTCAAATGTTTATTATTTTTTTTTTTTTTATTATTTTTCTTTTTCTTCTCCCAAGTAAATCGCATTTTTGACGGCCTATATGTACTCGAAAAGTTACGAAAATTTGCCTACCCCCCCAAAGTCGGGCGTAAAATTACGTATTTTGGAGGTCTCGCACATGGACGTACAAAAGTGGCTCTACGGCGCCACCTACGTTTCAGTTGTCGGAGGAGCCCCTCGACACGGTTTCATCCACGTGTATGAAATTTAGCGGGAGTATGTAAAGTACCGAGACGCACAAAAAAGTCTCTTAGTGACCCCAGCTACGGCGAAGCATATGGCGGCCATTTTGTTTCAAAGTTGGCGTTTTCGTGTTTTTGGGGTCATTTTCAGGGGTCGTATTTGAACGAACTCCTCCTACAGCTTTCATCCGATCTGTTTGAAACTTGGCGTGTGTGTTCTTAAGGCCTCGACCATGAAAAGTTATCAGAAAGCGTGAGGTTCAGATTAACTGCGTCAGAGGGGCGGGGCCACGAAATTTGGCGTTTTGGCGTGAAATTTCGACGTGCTATAACTTTGCCAAAAATACTCCAATCTTCACCAAACCTCAGTTATATAATGGCAGTCTGGCCTAGAATACATTTCCATAAAAATATTTGGAGAATTTCACAGCGCCTCCTAGTGGCGACAGAAAAGACCACTTTTACGAAATGACGTCCAGCTCGGAAAATATTGACCATATCCACCTCAAACTAGTTGGAGATGTTGTTAAGGCCTTGGTGTTGACATCTGAGAAAGAATTTCAACTTGACATCAGAGGGCGTGGCCGTGACAGCGCGTCAAAGTCAAGCGTTCGACGAAAAATGGAACTCCATTTACTTTTTGGGTAATTTTCAGGCAAATGTGTTGGGCTTTCGTATACTTTCTCAGACCTCTCTGAAAGCTCTTGTAGTTGTTAAGAACACTATTATGCAAATTTCGGTTGCATAATTAATTAGGGGGCGGGGCAAAATCGCTCTATAGCGCCCCCTTGAATTTTTCTTTCAAGCAGCCCCGCCACAGTTTTGGACACAGAGTTATTAAACCTCAGCCGAATTGTAGAGGAAGACATAACCTACAAAAAAGTCTCTTGGAGCAATGTGCTAAAATTCACAGGAAGCCAGATATTTAAGCATGAAAATCACCATTTTTGCTGTGTCGACCTGGTTGAGAAGGGGTCATATTTAAACGAACTCCTCCTAGGGATTTTATCCAATTCACTTCAAACTTGGCAGATGTGTTCATATAGACTTTCTGAGTAAAAGTTATCAAAATCATGAATTTTGATGAAACGGTGTGGGCGTGGCACTTAATTAAATTTCACCCTTTGATACAACATTCAAACTCCATTTACTTTTTTGGCTGTTTTTTAAGGCAAAGCTGTTGTGCTTCAATACTTTCTCAGACCTGTCTAAAACTTCTTCTGGTTGTTCAAACCAATATTGTGCTAATTTCGGCTGCATCGTTAATTAGTGGGCGGAACGAAATCGCTCTATAGCGCCCCCTTGAATTTTTCTTTCAAGCAGCCCTGCCACAGTTTTGGACACAGAGTTATGAAACCTCAGCCGAATTGTGGGCGAAGACAAGATCTACAAAAAAGTCTCTTGGAGCAATGGGCTAAAATTAACAGGAAGCGAGATATTTAAGCATGAAAATCACCATTTTTGCTGTTTCGACCTGGTTGAGAAGGGGTCATATTTAAACGAACTCCTCCTAGGGATTTTGTCCAGTTCACTTCAAAATTGACAGGTGTATTCATCTAGACTTCCTGAGTAAAAGTTATCAAAATTATGATTTTCAAGGAAATTGTGTGGGCGTGGCGCTCCATTAAATTTCACCCTTTGATACAACATTCAAACTCCATTTACTTTTTTCGCTGTTTTTTAAGGCAAAGCTGTTGTGCTTCAATACTTTCTCAGACCTGGCTAAAACTTCTTCTGGTTGTTCAAACCAATATTGTGCACATTTCGGCTGCATCGTTAATTAGTGGGCGGGACAAAATCGCTCTATAGCGCCCCCTTGAATTTTTCTTTCAAGCAGCCCTGCCACAGTTTTGGACACAGAGTTATGAAACCTTAGCCGAATTGTGGGCGAAGACAAGATCTACAAAAAAGTCTCTTGGAGCAATGGGCTAAAATTAACAGGGAGCGAGATATTTAAGCATGAAAATCACCATTTTTGCTGTTTCAACCTGGTTGAGAAGGGGTCCTATTTGAACGAACTCTTCCTAGGGATTTTGTCCAATTGACTTCAAACTTTGTAGTTACGTTCATATAGACTTCCTGAGTAAAAGTTATCAAAATGATTACTTTTGATGAAATGGTGTGGAAGTGGCGGTCCGTCAAATTTGACCGTTTGTCCCAATTCTGGCTAATGTGTGTGGTCAATTGAATGAAACGCTTTGAAAGCGTCAAAGGATCGCGCGTTTTCCGACTGCTGCCTTCCGACGTGCCAGCCCGTCGAGTTGCGTGGGAGTGCGAGGGCCCGTTCAATGCTGCTTGCAGCTTTAATTTTTTTTATTATTTTCTTTCTTTTTCTTCCTAAAAGTAAATCGCATTTTCGACGGCCTATATGTACTCGAAAAGTTGCGAAAATTTGCCTACCCCCCCAAACTCGGGCGTAAAATTACGTATTTTGGGGGTCTCGCACATGGACGAACAAAAATGGCTCTACGGCGCCACCTACGTTTCAGTTGTCGGAGGAGCCCCTGGACACGGTTTCATCCACGAGGACGAAATTTTGTGGGAGTATGTAAAGTACCAAGCCGCACAAAAAAGTCTCTTGGTGATCGGGGCTATCGCGAAGCGTACAGCGGCCATTTTGTTTCAAAGTTGGCGTTTTCGTGTTTTTGGGGTCATTTTCAGGGGTCGTATTTGAACGAACTTCTCATAGGGATTTTGTCCAATTGACTTCAAACTTGGTAGTTACGTTCATATAGACTTCCTGAGTAAAAGTTATCAAAATGATTACTTTTGATGAAATGGTGTGGGCGTGGCGGTCCATCAAACTTGACCGTTTGTCCCAATTCTGGCTAATGTGTGTGGTCAATTGAACAAAACGCTTTGAAAGCGTCAAAGGCTCGCGCATTTTCCGACTGCTGCCTTCCGACATGCCAGCCCGTCGAGTTGCGTGGGAGTGCGAGGGCCCGTTCAATGCTGCTTGCAGCTTTAATTATTCTTTTCTTTCTTTTTCTTCCCCACAATGAATCGCATTTTCGACAGCCTATATGTACTGGAAAAGTTGCGAAAATTTGGCTACCCCCCCAAAGTCGGGCGTAAAATTACGTATTTTGGGGGTCTCGCACATGGACGAACAAAAATGGCTCTACGGCGCCACCTACGTTTCAGTTGTCGGAGGAGCCCCTGGACACGGTTTCATCCACGAGCACGAAATTTAGCGGGAGTATGTAAGATACCGAGACACACAAAAAAGTCTCTTGGTGACCCGGGCTATCGCGAAGCGTACGGCGGGCATTTTGTTTCAAAGTTGGCGTTTTCGTGTTTTTGGGGTCATTTTCAGGGGTCGTATTTGAACGAACTCCTCCTAGAGCTTTCATCCGATCTGTTTGAAACTTGGCGTGTGTGTTCTTAAGGCCTCGACCATGAAAAGTTATCAAAATCGTGAGGTTCAGATTTACTGCATCAGAGGGGCGGGGCCACGAAATTTGGCATTTTGGCGTGAAATTTCGACGTGCCAAAACTTTGCCAAAAATACTCCAATCTTCACCAATCTTCAGATATATAATCACAGTCTGGCCTAGAATACATTTCCATAAAAATATTTGGAGAATTTCACAGCGCCTCCTAGTGGCGACAGAAAAGACCACTTTTACGAAATGACGTCCAGCTCGGAAAATATTGCCCATATCCACCTCAAACTAGGTGGAGATGTTGTTAAGGCCTTGGTGTTGACATCTGAGAAAGAATTTCAACTTGACATCAGAGGGCATGGCCGTGACAGCGCGTCAAAGTCAAGCGTTTGACGAAAAATGGAACTCCATTGACTTTTTGGGTAATTTTCAGGCAAATGTGTTGGGCTTTCGTATACTTTCTCAGACCTGTCTGAAACCTCTTGTGGTTGTTAAGAACACTATTATGCAAATTTCGGCTGCATAATTAATTAGGGGGCGGAGCAAAATCGCTCTATAGCGCCCCCTTGGATTTTTATTTCAAGCAGCCCCGCCACAGTTTTGGACACAGAGTAATGAAACCTCAGCCGAATTGTAGATGAAGACATGACCTACAAAAAAGTCTCTTGCTGCAATGTGCTAAAATTAACAGGAAGCCAGATATTTAAGCATGAAAATCACCATTTTTGCTGTGTCGACCTGGTTGAGAAGGGGTCATATTTAAACGAACTCCTCCTAGGGATTTTATCCAATTCACTTCAAACTTGGCAGATGTGTTCATATAGACTTTCTGAGTAAAAGTTATCAAAATCATGAATTTTGATGAAACGGTGTGGGCGTGGCACTTAATTAAATTTCACCCTTTGATACAACATTCAAACTCCATTTACTTTTTTGGCTGCTTTTTAAGGCAAAGCTGTTGTGCTTCAAAACGTTCTCAGACCTGTCTAAAACTTCTTCTGGTTGTTCAAACCAATATTGTGCAAATTTCAGCTGCATCGTTAATTAGTGGGCGGGACGAAATTGCTCTATAGCGCCCCCTTGAATTTTTCTTTCAAGCAGCCCCGCCACAGTTTTGGACACAGAGTTATGAAACCTCAGCCGAATTGTAGATGAAGACATGACCTACAAAAAAGTCTCTTGGAGCAATGGGCTGAAATGAACAGGAAGCGAGATATTTAAGCATAAAAATCACCATTTTTGCTTTTTTGGCCGGTTGAGAAGGGGTCATATTTGAACGAACTCCTCATAGGGATTTTGTCCAATTGACTTCAAACTTGGTAGTTACGTTCATATAGACTTCCTGAGTAAAAGTTATCAAAATTATGAATTTTGAGAAAATTGTGTGGGCGTGGCGCTTCATTAAATTTCACCCTTTGATACAACATTCAAACTCCATTTACTTTTTTGGCTGTTTTTTAAGGCAAAGCTGTTGTGCTTCAATACTTTCTCAGACCTGGCTAAAACTTCTTCTGGTTGTTCAAACCAATATTGTGCACATTTCGGCTGCATCGTTAATTAGTGGGCGGGACAAAATCGCTCTATAGCGCCCCCTTGAATTTTTCTTTCAAGCAGCCCTGCCACAGTTTTGGACACAGAGTTATGAAACCTTAGCCGAATTGTAGACAAAGACAAGATCTACAAAAAAGTCTCTTGGAGCAATGGGCTAAAATTAACAGGGAGCGAGATATTTAAGCATGAAAATCACCATTTTTGCTGTTTCAACCTGGTTGAGAAGGGGTCCTATTTGAACGAACTCTTCCTAGGGATTTTGTCCAATTGACTTCAAACTTTGTAGTTACGTTCATATAGACTTCCTGAGTAAAAGTTATCAAAATGATTACTTTTGATGAAATGGTGTGGAAGTGGCGGTCCGTCAAATTTGACCGTTTGTCCCAATTCTGGCTAATGTGTGTGGTCAATTGAATGAAACGCTTTGAAAGCGTCAAAGGATCGCGCGTTTTCCGACTGCTGCCTTCCGACGTGCCAGCCCGTCGAGTTGCGTGGGAGTGCGAGGGCCCGTTCAATGCTGCTTGCAGCTTTAATTAGGGCCCGAGCACGCACTGTGTGCAGGGCCCTATTGTTTTTCGTTTGGACGTTTTCTTCCCCCAAGTAAATCGCGTTTTCGACAACCTATATGTACTCGAAAAGTTGCGAAAATTTGCCTACCCCCCCAAAGTCGGGCGTAAAATTACGTATTTTGGGGGTCTCGCACATGGGTGTACAGAAATGGCTCGACGGCGCCACCTACGTTTTCGTTTTCGGAGGAGCATCTGGACACGGTTTCATCCACCAGCACGAAACTTTGTGAGAGTATGTAAACGACCGAGACGCACAAAAAAGTCTCTCGGAGACCCGGGCTATATCGAAGCGTACGCCGTGCACTTTGTTCCAAAGTTGGCGTTTTCGTGTTTTTGGGGTCATTTTCAGGCCTCGTATTTGAACGAACTCCTCCTAGGGCTTTCGTCCTATCTGTTTGAAACTTGGCGTGTGGTTTCGTAAGGCCTCGACCATGAAAAGTTATCAAAATCGCAAGTTTTCGATTTACTGTGTGAGAGGGGCGGGGCCACGAAATTTGGCGTTTTGGCGTGAAATTTCGACGGGCTATAACTTCGCCAAAAATACTCCAACCTTCACCAAACTTCTCGTATATAATCGCAGTCTGGCCTAGAATACATTTCCATAAAAATATTTGGAGGTTATCACAGCACCCCCTAGTGGCGACCGAAAAGACCACTTTTTTCGAAATGACGTCCAGCTCGGAAAATATTGACCATATCCACCTCAAACTAGGTGGAGATGTTGTCAAGGCCTTGGGGTTGACATTTGAGAAAGAATTTCAACTTTTCATCAGAGGGCGTGGCCGTGACGGCGCGTCAAAGTCAACCGTGCAGATTTTTTCGCTAAAAAAACAAACTCCATTGACTTTTTGGGATGATTTTCAGGCAAAGCTGCTGTGCTTTCAGATACTTTCTCAGACCTGTCTGAAACCTCTTGTGGTTGTTAAGAACACTATTATGCAAAGTTCGGCTGCATAATTAATGAGAGGGCGCTGCGAAATCGCTCTATAGCGCCCCCTTGCATTTGTCTTGGAGGCAGCCCCGCCACAGCTTTGGACACAGAGTTATGAAACCTCAGCCGAATTGTAGAGGGAGGCAAGATCTACAAAAAAGTCTCTTGGAGCAATGGGCCAAAAATTAACAGGAAGCCAGATATTTAAGAATGAAAGTCACCATTTTCGCTGGTTCCAGCTGGCTGAGAAGGGCGTCTATTTGAACGAACTCCTCATAGGGATTTTATCCGATTGACTTCAAACTTGGTAGGTGCGTTCACATGGACTTCCTGAGTAAAAGTTATCAAAAGCATAGATTTTGATGAAATGGTGTGGGCGTGGCGCTCCATCACATTTGACCCTTTGATACAACATTCAAACTCCATTTACTTTTTGGCTGTTTTTACGGCAAAAGCTGTGTTGCTTTCATATATTTCGTCAGACCTGTCTGAAACTTCTTGTGGTTGTTAAGACCAATATTATGCATCTTTCGGCTGCATAACCAACTAGGGGGTCGGGGGGAACTTTTTTTCATAGCGCCCCCTTGAACTTTTCTTTCAGGCAGCCCCGCCACAGTTTTAGACACAGAGTTATGAAACTCAGCCAAATTGTAGAGCATGGCAAGACGTACAAAAAAGTCTCTTGGAGCAATGGGCTAAAATGAACAGGAAGCCAGATATTTAGGGCCCGAGCACGCACTGTGTGCAGGGCCCTATTGTTTTTCGTTTGGACGTTTTCTTCCCCCAAGTAAATCGCGTTTTCGACGGCCTATATGTACTCGAAAAGTTGCGAAAATTTGCCTACCCCCCCAAAGTCGGGCGTAAAATTACGTATTTTGGGGGTCTCGCACATGGGTGTACAGAAATGGCTCGACGGCGCCACCTACGTTTTCGTTTTCGGAGGAGCATCTGGACACGGTTTCATCCACCAGCACGAAACTTTGTGAGAGTATGTAAACGACCGAGACGCACAAAAAAGTCTCTCGGAGACCCGGGCTATATCGAAGCGTACGCCGTGCACTTTGTTCCAAAGTTGGCGTTTTCGTGTTTTTGGGGTCATTTTCAGGCCTCGTATTTGAACGAACTCCTCCTAGGGCTTTCGTCCTATCTGTTTGAAACTTGGCGTGTGGTTTCGTAAGGCCTCGACCATGAAAAGTTATCAAAATCGCAAGTTTTCGATTTACTGTGTGAGAGGGGCGGGGCCACGAAATTTGGCGTTTTGGCGTGAAATTTCGACGGGCTATAACTTCGCCAAAAATACTCCAACCTTCACCAAACTTCTCGTATATAATCGCAGTCTGGCCTAGAATACATTTCCATAAAAATATTTGGAGGTTATCACAGCACCCCCTAGTGGCGACCGAAAAGACCACTTTTTTCGAAATGACGTCCAGCTCGGAAAATATTGACCATATCCACCTCAAACTAGGTGGAGATGTTGTCAAGGCCTTGGGGTTGACATTTGAGAAAGAATTTCAACTTTTCATCAGAGGGCGTGGCCGTGACGGCGCGTCAAAGTCAACCGTGCAGATTTTTTCGCTAAAAAAACAAACTCCATTGACTTTTTGGGATGATTTTCAGGCAAAGCTGCTGTGCTTTCAGATACTTTCTCAGACCTGTCTGAAACCTCTTGTGGTTGTTAAGAACACTATTATGCAAAGTTCGGCTGCATAATTAATGAGAGGGCGCTGCGAAATCGCTCTATAGCGCCCCCTTGCATTTGTCTTGGAGGCAGCCCCGCCACAGCTTTGGACACAGAGTTATGAAACCTCAGCCGAATTGTAGAGGGAGGCAAGATCTACAAAAAAGTCTCTTGGAGCAATGGGCCAAAAATTAACAGGAAGCCAGATATTTAAGAATGAAAGTCACCATTTTCGCTGGTTCCAGCTGGCTGAGTTGAAAAAACTATCTCCATCGACTTTTTGCATGATTTTGAGGCAAAACCGTTGGGCTTTCTTATACCTTGTCAGAGCTGTCTGAAACTTCTTGTGGTTATTAAGATGAATAAGATGCAAAGTTCGGCTGCATCATTAATTAGGCAACGGCGCAAAATTGCTCCATAGCGCCTCCCTTGATGTTTTCTCTGAGGACAATTTTTTCCACAATTTTGGACACAGAATTTTGAAACCTCAGCTGTACTGTGAACATGGAAAGGCCTACAAAACAGTCTCTTGGAGTAATGGGCTAAAATGGACAATGAAAATCACTGTTTTTTGCCGTTTCAGATTGGCTGAGAAGGGGTCCTATTTGAACTAACTCCTCCTAGGTATTTTATCCAATTGACTTCAAACTTGGTAGATGAGTTCATAGACACTTCCTTAGTAAAAGTTATCAAAATCATGAATTTTGAAGAAACGGTGTGGGCGTGGCGCTCCCTCAGATTTTGACTGTTTGTCCCAATTCTGGCTAATGTGTGTGCTCAATTGAACGAAACGCTTTGAAAGCGTGGAAGGCTCGCGCGTTTTCCGACTGCTGCCTTCCGACGTGCCAGCCCGTCGAGTTGCGTGGGAGTGCGAGGGCCCGTTCAACGCTGCTTGCAGCTTTAATTAGGGCCCGAGCACGCACTGTGTGCGAGGCCCTATTGCATTTCAAATGTTTATTATTTTTTTTTTTATTATTATTATTATTTTTTTCTTTCTTTTTCTTCCCCCAAGTAAATCGCATTTTTGACGGCCTATATGTCATCAAAAAGTTATGAAAATTCGCCTACCCCCCCAAAGTCGGGCGTAAAATTACGTATTTTGGGGGTCTCACACATGGACGAACAAAAATGGCTCTACGGCGCCACCTATGTTTCATTTGTCGGAGCAGCCCCTGGACACGGTTTCATCCACGAGCACGAAATTTAGTGGGAGTATGTAAGATACTGAGACACACGAAAAAGTCTCTTGGTGACCCGGGCTATCGCGAAGCGTACGGCGGCCATTTTGTTTCAAAGTTGGCGTTTTCGTGTTTTTGGGGTCATTTTCAGGGGTCGTATTTGAACGAACTCCTCCTACAGCTTTCATCCGATCTGTTTGAAACTTGGCGTGTGTGTTCTTAAGGCCTCGACCATGAAAAGTTATCAAAATCGTGAGGTTCAGATTTACTGCGTCAGAGGGGCGGGGCCACGAAATTTGGCGTTTTGGCGTGAAATTTCGACGTGCTATAACTTTGCCAAAAATACTCCAATCTTCACCAAACCTTAGATATATAATGGCAGTCTGGCCTAGAATACATTTCCATAAAAATATTTGGAGAATTTCACAGCGCCTCCTAGTGGCTACAGAAAAGACCACTTTTACGAAATGACGTCCAGCTCGGAAAATATTGACCATATCCACCTCAAACTAGTTGGAGATGTTGTCAAGACTTTGGGGTTGACATCTGAGAAAGAATTTCAACTTGACATCAGAGGGCGTGGCCGTGACCGCGCGTCAAAGTCAAGCGTTCGACGAAAAATGGAACTCCATTGACTTTTTGGGTAATTTTCAGGCAAATGTGTTGGGCTTTCATATACTTTCTCAGACCTGTCTGAAACCTCTTGTGGTTATTAAGAACACTATTATGCAAATTTCGGCTGCATAATTAATTAGGGGGCGGGGCAAAATCGCTCTATAGCGCCCCCTTGAATTTTTATTTCAAGCAGCCCCGCCACAGTTTTGGACACAGAGTTATGTCACCTTAGCCGAATTGTAGATGAAGACATGACCTACAAAAAAGTCTCTTGGCGAAATGGGCTAAAATTAACAGGGAGCGAGATATTTAACAATGAAAATCACCATTTTTGCTGTTTCGACCTGGTTGAGAAGGGGTCATATTTGAACGAACTCCTCCTAGGGACTTTGTCCAATTGACTTCAAACTTGGCAGATGTCTTCATATAGGCTTCCCGAGTAAAAGTTATCAAAATCATGAATTTTGATGAAACGGTGTGGGCGTGGCGGTCCGTCAAATTTGACTGTTTGTCCCAATTCTGGCTAATGTGTGTGGTCAATTGAACGAAACACTTTGAAAGCGTCAAAAGATCGCGCGTTTTCCGACTGCTGCCTTCCGACGTGCCAGCCTGTCGAGTTGCGTGGGAGTGCGAGGGCCCGTTCAACGCTGCTTGCAGCTTTAATTTTCTTTCTTTTTCTTCCCCCAAGTAAATCGCATTTTTGACGGCCTATATGTCATCAAAAAGTTATGAAAATTCGCCTACCCCCCCAAAGTCGGGCGTAAAATTACGTATTTTGGGGGTCTCACACATGGACGAACAAAAATGGCTCTACGGCGCCACCTACGTTTCAGTTGTCGGAGGAGCCCCTGGACACGGTTTCATCCACGAGCACGAAATTTAGCGGGAGTATGTAAAATACCGAGACACACAAAAAAGTCTCTTGGTGACCCGGGCTATCGCGATGCATACGGCGGGCATTTTGTTTCAAAGTTGGCGTTTTCGTGTTTTTGGGGTCATTTTCAGGGGTCGTATTTGAACGAACTCCTCCTAGAGCTTTCATCCGATCTGTTTGAAACTTGGCGTGTGTGTTCTTAAGGCCTCGACCATGAAAAGTTATCAAAATCGTGAGGTTCAGATTTACTGCATCAGAGGGGCGGGGCCACGAATTTTGGCGTTTTGGCGTGAAATTTCGACGTGCCATAACTTTGCCAAAAATACTCCAATCTTCACCAATCTTCTGATATATAATCACAGTCTGCCCTAGAATACATTTCCATAAAAATATTTGGAGAATTTCACAGCGCCTCCTAGTGGCGACAGAAAAGACCACTTTTACGAAATGACGTCCAGCTCGGAAAATATTGACCATATCCACCTCAAACTAGTTGGAGATGTTGTCAAGGCCTTGGTGTTGACATCTGAGAAAGAATTTCAACTTGACATCAGAGGGCGTGGCCGTGACAGCGCGTCAAAGTCAAGCGTTTGACGAAAAATGGAACTCCATTGACTTTTTGGGTAATTTTCAGGCAAATGTGTTGGGCTTTCATATACTTTCTCAGACCTGTCTGAAACCTCTTCTGGTTATTAAGAACACTATTATGCAAATTTCGGCGGCATAATTAATTAGGGGGAGGGGCAAAATCGCTCTATAGCGCCCCCTTGAATTTTTATTTCAAGCAGCCCCGCCACAGTTTTGGACACAGAGTTATGAAACCTCAGCCGAATTGTAGACAAAGACAAGATCTACAAAAAAGTCTCTTGCTGCAATGGGCTAAAATTAACAGGAAGCGAGATATTTAAGCATGAAAATCACCATTTTTGCTGTTTCGACCTGGTTGAGAAGGGGTCATATTTAAACGAACTCCTCCTAGGGATTTTATCCAATTGACTTCAAACTTGGCAGATGTGTTCATATAGACTTTCTGAGTAAAAGTTATCAAAATCATGAATTTTGATGAAACAATGTGGGCGTGGCGCTCCATTACATTTTGACCCTTTGATACAACATTCAAACTCCATTTACTTTTTTGGCTGTTTTTTAAGGTAAAGCTGTTGTGCTTCAATACTTTCTTAGACCTGTCTGAAATTTCTTCTGGTTGTTCAAACCAATATTGTGCAAATTTCGGCTGCATCGTTAATTAGGGGGCGGGGCAAAATCGCTCTATAGCGCCCCCTTGAATTTTTCTTTCAAGCAGCCCCGCCACAGTTTTGGACACAGAGTTATGAAACCTCAGCCGAATTGTAGACGAAGACAAGATCTACAAAAAAGTCTCTTGCTGCAATGTGCTAAAATTAACAGGAAGCGAGATATTTAAGCATGAAAATCACCATTTTTGCTGTTTCGACCTGGTTGAGAAGGGGTCATATTTGAACGAACTCCTCCTAGGGATTTTGTCCACTTCACTTCAAAATTGGTAGGTGTGTTCATCTAGACTTCCTGAGTAAAAGTTATCAAAATTATGAATTTTGAGAAAATTGTGTGGGCGTGGCGCTTAATTAAATTTCACGCTTTGATACAACATTCAAACTCCATTTACTTTTTCGGCTGTTTTTTAAGGCAAAGCTGTTGTGCTTCAAAACTTTCTCAGACCTGTCTAAAACTTCTTCTGGTTGTTCAAACCAATATTGTGCTAATTTCGGCTGCATCGTTAATTAGTGGGCGGGACGAAATCGCTCTATAGCGCCCCCTTGAATTTTTCTTTCAAGCAGCCCCGCCATAATTTTGGACATAGAAAAATGAAACCTCAGCCGAATTGTGGGCGACGACAAGATCTACAAAAAAGTCTCTTGGAGCAATGGGCTAAAATTAACAGGGAGCGAGATATTTAACAATGAAAATAACCATTTTTGCTGTTTCAACCTGGTTGAGAAGGGGTCATATTTGAACGAACTTCTCATAGGGATTTTGTCCAATTGACTTCAAACTTGGTAGTTACGTTCATATAGACTTCCTGAGTAAAAGTTATCAAAATGATTACTTTTGATGAAATGGTGTGGGCGTGGCGGTCCATCAAATTTGACCGTTTGTCCCAATTCTGGCTAATGTGTGTGGTCAATTGAACAAAACGCTTTGAAAGCGTCAAAGGCTCGCGCATTTTCCGACTGCTGCCTTCCGACATGCCAGCCCGTCGAGTTGCGTGGGAGTGCGAGGGCCCGTTCAATGCTGCTTGCAGCTTTAATTAGGGCCCGAGCACGCACTGTGTGCGAGGCCCTATTGTTTTGCAAATGTTTATTTTTAGGGCCCGAGCACGCACTGTGTGCGAGGCCCTATTGCATTTCAAATGTTTATTATTTTTTTTTTTATTTTTATTTTTCTTCTTTTTCTTTTTCTTCCGCTAAATGAATCGCATTTTCGACGGCCTATATGTACTCGAAAAGTTATGAAAATTTGGCTACCCCCCCAAAGTTGGGCGTAAAATTACGTATTTTGGGGGTCTCACACATGGACGAGCAAAAATGGCTCTACGGCGCCACCTACGTTTCAGTTGTCGGAGGAGCCCCTGGACACGGTTTCATCCACGAGCACGAAATTTAGTGGGAGTATGTAAAGTACCGAGCCGCACAAAAAAGTCTCTTGGTGACCAGGGCTATCGCGAAGCGTACAGCGGCCATTTTGTTTCAAAGTTGGCGTTTTTGTGTTTTTGGGGTCATTTTCAGGGGTCGTATTTGAACGAACTCCTCCTACAGCTTTCATCTGATCTGTTTGAAACTTGGCGTGTGTGTTCTTAAGGCCTTGACCATGAAAAGTTATCAAAATCGTGAGCTTCAGATTTACTGCGTCAGAGGGGCGGGGCCACGAAATTTGGCGTTTTGGCGTGAAATTTCGACGTGCTATAACTTTGCCAAAAATACTCCAATCTTCACCAAACCTCAGGTATATAATGGCAGTCTGGCCTAGAATACATTTCCATAAAAATATTTGGAGAATTTCACAGCGCCTCCTAGTGGGGACAGAAAAGACCACTTTTACAAAATGACATCCAGCTCGGAAAATATTGACCATACACACCTCAAACTAGTTGGAGATGTTGTTAAGGCCTTGGTGTTGACATCTGGGAAAGAATTTCAACTTGACATCAGAGGGCGTGGCCGTGACAGCGCGTCAAAGTCAAGCGTTCGACGAAAAATGGAACTCCATTGACTTTTTGGGTAATTTTCAGGCAAATGTGTTGGGCTTTCATATACTTTCTCAGACCTGTCTGAAACCTCTTGTGGTTATTAAGAACACTATTATGCAAATTTCGGGTGCATAATTAATTAGGGGGCGGGGCAAAATCGCTCTATAGCGCCCCCTTGAATTTTTCTTTCAAGCAGCCCCACCACAGTTTTGGACACAGAGTTATGTAACCTTAGCCGAATTGTAGACGAAGACAAGATCTACAAAAAAGTCTCTTGCTGCAATGTGCTAAAATTAACAGGAAGCGAGATATTTAAGCATGAAAATCACCATTTTTGCTGTTTCGACCTGGTTGAGAAGGGGTCATATTTGAACGAACTCCTCCTAGGGATTTTGTCCAATTGACTTCAACCTTGGCAGATGTGTTCATATAGACTTTCTGAGTAAAAGTTATCAAAATCATGAATTTTGATGAAACAATGTGGGCGTGGCGCTCCCTCAGATTTGACCGTTTGTCCCAATTCTGGCTAATGTGTGTGCTCAATTGAACAAAACGCTTTGAAAGCGTCAAAGGCTCGCGCATTTTCCGACTGCTGCCTTCCGACGTGCCAGCCCGTCGAGTTGCGTGGGAGTGCGAGGGCCCGTTCAACGCTGCTTGCAGCTTTAATTTTTTTTTTTAGTTTTTATTTTTATTATTCTTCCGCGAAGTAAATCGCATTTTCGACGGCCTATATGTACTCAAAAAGTTGCGAAAATTTGCCTACCCCCCCAAAGTCGGGCGTAAAATTACGTATTTTGGGGGTCTCACACATGGACGAGCAAAAATGGCTCTACGGCGCCACCTACGTTTCAGTTGTCGGAGGAGCCCCTCGACACGGTTTCATCCACGTGTACGAAATTTAGCGGGAGTATGTAAAGTACCGGGCCGCACAAAAAAGTCTCTTGGTGACCGGGGCTATCACGAAGCGTACGGTGGCCATTTTGTTTCAAAGTTGGCGTTTTCGTGTTTTTGGGGTCATTTTCAGGGGTCGTATTTGAACGAACTCCTCCTACAGCTTTCATCCGATCTGTTTGAAACTTGGCGTGTGTGTTCTTAAGGCCTCGACCATGAAAAGTTATCAAAATCGTGACTTCCAGATTTACTGCGTCAGAGGGGCGGGGCCACGAAATTTGGCGTTTTGGCGTGAAATTTCGACATCCTATAACTTTGCCAAAAATACTCCAATCTTCACCAAACCTCAGATATATAATCACAGTCTGGCCTAGAATACATTTCCATAAAAATATTTGGAGAATTTCACAGCGCCTCCTAGTGGCGACAGAAAAGACCACTTTTACGAAATGACGTCCAGCTCGGAAAATATTGACCATATCCACCTCAAACTAGGTGGAGATGTTGTCAAGGCCTTGGTGTTGACATCTGAGAAAGAATTTCAACTTGACATCAGAGGGCGTGGCCGTGACAGCGCGTCAAAGTCAAGCGTTCGACGAAAAATGGAACTCCATTGACTTTTTGGGTAATTTTCAGGCAAATGTGTTGGGCTTTCATATACTTTCTCAGACCTGTCTGAAAGCTCTTGTGGTTGTTAAGAACACTATTATGCAAATTTCGGCTACATGATTAATTAGGGGGCGGGGCAAAAGCGCTCTATAGCGCCCCCTTGAATTTTTATTTCAAGCAGCCCCGCCACAGTTTTGGACACAGAGTTATGAAACCTCAGCCGAATTGTAGACGAAGACAAGATCTACAAAAAAGTCTCTTGCTGCAATGGGCTAAAATTAACAGGGAGCGAGATATTTAACAATGAAAATCACCATTTTTGCTGTTTCGACCTGGTTGAGAAGGGGTCATATTTGAACGAACTCCTCCTAGGGATTTTATCCAATTGACTTCAAACTTGGCAGATGTGTTCATATAGCGTTTCCGAGTAAAAGTTATCAAAATCATGAATTTTGATGAAACGGTGTGGGCGTGGCGGTCCGTCAAATTTGACCTTTTGTCCCAATTCTGGCTAATGTGTGTGGTCAATTGAACAAAACCCTTTGAAAGCGTCAAAGGCTCGCGCGTTTTCCGACTGCTGCCTTCCGACGTGCCAGCCCGTCGAGTTGCGTGGGAGTGCGAGGGCCCGTTCAACGCTGCTTGCAGCTTTAATTAGGGCCCGAGCACGCACTGTGTGCGAGGCCCTATTGCATTTCAAATGTTTATTATTAGGGCCCGAGCACGCACTGTGTGCGAGGCCCTATTGCATTTCAAATGTTTATTTTTTTTTTTCGTTTTTTTTTTTATTATTTTCTTTCTCGTTCTTAGTCAAGTTAAATCGCATTTTCGACGGCCTATATGTACTCGAAAAGTTACGAAAATTTGCCTACCCCCCCAAAGTCAGGTGTAAATTTACGTATTTTGGGGGTCTCGCACATGAACGTATAAAAATGGCTCTACGGCGCCACCTAGGTTTCGGTTTTCAGAGGAGCCCCTGGACATGGTTTCATCCACGCAGACGAAAGTTGGAGGGACTATGTAACATACCGAGACGCACAAAAAAGTCTCTTGGTGACCCCGGCTACGGCGAAGCGTACAGCGGCCATTTTGTTTCAAAGATGGCGTTTTCGTGTTTTTTGAGGGGTAGTATTTGAACGAACTCCTCCTAGGGCTTTCATCCAATCTGTTTGAAACTTCGCGTGTGTGTTCTTAAGGCCTCGACCATGAAAAGTTATCAAAATCGTGAGGTTCGGATTTACTGCCTCAGAGGGGCGGGGCCAAGAAATTTGGCGTGTCGCCATGAAAATTCGACGTGCTATAACTTTTATATACTTTGTCTGAGCTGTCTGAAACTTCTTGTGGTTGTTTAGGTCTATATTCTGCAAAGATCGGCTGCATACTTAATGAGGGGGCGGGGCAAAATCGCTCTATAGCGCCCCCTTGAATTTTTCTTTCAAGCAGCCCCGCCACAGTTTTGGACACAGAGTTATGAAACCTTAGCCGAATTCTGGGCGAAGACAAGATCTACAAAAAAGTATCTTGGAGCAATGGGCTAAAATTAACAGGGAGCGAGATATTTAAGCATGAAAATCACCATTTTTGCTGTTTCGACCTGGTTGAGAAGGGGTCATATTTGAACGAACTCCTCCTAGGGATTTTATCCAATTGACTTCAAACTTTGTAGTTACGTTCATATAGACTTCCTGAGTAAAAGTTATCAAAATGATTACTTTTGATGAAATGGTGTGGAAGTGGCGGTCCGTCAAATTTGACCGTTTGTCCCAATTCTGGCTAATGTGTGTGGTCAATTGAACGAAACGCTTTGAAAGCGTCAAAGGCTCGCGCGTTTTCCGACTGCTGCCTTCCGACGTGCCAGCCCGTCGAGTTGCGTGGGAGTGCGAGGGCCCGTTCAATGCTGCTTGCAGCTTTAATTTTTTTTATTTTTATTATTTTCTTTCTCGTTCTTCCGCTAAATGAATCGCATTTTCGACTGCCTATATGTACTCGAAAAGTTGCGAAAATTTGGCTACCCCCCCAAAGTCGGGCGTAAAATTACGTATTTTGGGGGTCTCACACATGGACGAGCAAAAATGGCTCTACGGCGCCACCTACGTTTCAGTTGTCGGAGGAGCCCCTCGACACGGTTTCATCCACGAGCACGAAATTTAACGGGAGTATGTAAAGTACCGACCCGCACAAAAAAGTCTCTTGGTGACCGGGGCTATCACGAAGCGTACGGCGGCCATTTTGTTTCAAAGTTGGCGTTTTCGTGTTTTTGGGGTCATTTTCAGGGGTCGTATTTGAACGAACTCCTCCTACAGCTTTCATCCGATCTGTTTGAAACTTGGCGTGTGTGTTCTTAAGGCCTCAACCATGAAAAGTTATCAAAAGCGTGACTTCCAGATTTACTGCGTCAGAGGGGCGGGGCCACGAAATTTGGCGTTTTGGCGTGAAATTTCGACGTGCTATAACTTTGCCAAAAATACTCCAATCTTCACCAAACCTCAGGTATATAAAGGCAGTCTGGCCTAGAATACATTTCCATAAAAATATTTGCAGATTTTCACAGCGCCTCCTAGTGGCGACAGAAAAGACCACTTTTACGAAATGACGTCCAGCTCGGAAAATAGTGACCATATCCACCTCAAACTAGTTGGAGATGTTGTCAAGGCCTTGGTGTTGACATCTGAGAAAGAATTTCAACTTGACATCAGAGGGCGTGGCCGTGACAGCGCGTCAAAGTCAAGTGTTCGACGAAAAATGGAACTCCATTGACTTTTTGGGTAATTTTCAGGCAAATGTGTTGGGCTTTCATATACTTTGTCAGACCTGTCTGAAACCTCTTGTGGTTGTTAAGAACACTATTATGCAAATTTCGGCTGCATAATTAATTAGGGGGCGGGGCAAAATCGCTCTATAGCGCCCCCTTGAATTTTTATTTCAAGCAGCCCCGCCACAGTTTTGGACACAGAGTTATGAAACCTTAGCCGAATTGTAGACGAAGACAAGATCTACAAAAAAGTCTCTTGCTGCAATGTGCTAAAATTAACAGGAAGCGAGATATTTAGGAATGAAAATCACCATTTTTGCTGTTTCGCTCTGATTGAGAAGGGGTCATATTTGAACGAACTCCTCCTAGGGATTTTATCCAATTGACTTCAAACTTGGCAGATGTCTTCATATAGGCTTCCCGAGTAAAAGTTATCAAAATCATGAATTTTGATGAAACGGTGTGGGCGTGGCGCTCCGTCAAATTTGACTGTTTGTCCCAATTCTGGCTAATGTGTGTGGTCAATTGAACGAAACGCTTTGAAAGCGTCAAAGGCTCGCGCGTTTTCCGACTGCTGCCTTCCGACGTGCCAGCCGTCGAGTTGCGTGGGAGTGCGAGGGCCCGTTCAACGCTGCTTGCAGCTTTAATTAGGGCCCGAGCACGCACTGTGTGCAGGGCCCTATTGTTTTTCGTTTGGACGTTTTCTTCCCCCAAGTAAATCGCGTTTTCGACGGCCTATATGTACTCGAAAAGTTGCAAAAATTTGCCTACCCCCCCAAAGTCGGGCGTAAAATTACGTATTTTGGGGGTCTCGCACATGGGCGTACAGAAATGGCTCTACGGCGCCACCTACGTTTTCGTTTTCGGAGGAGCATCTGGACACGGTTTCATCCACCAGCACGAAACTTTGTGGGAGTATGTAAACGACCGAGACGCACAAAAAAGTCTCTCGGAGACCCGGGCTATATCGAAGCGTACGCCGTGCACTTTGTTCCAAAGTTGGCGTTTTCGTGTTTTTGGGGTCATTTTCAGGGCTCGTATTTGAACGAACTCCTCCTAGGGCTTTCGTCCTATCTGTTTGAAACGTGGCGTGTGGTTTCGTAAGGCCTCGACCATGAAAAGTTATCAAAATCGCAAGTTTTCGATTTACTGTGTGAGAGGGGCGGGGCCACGAAATTTGGCGTGTTGGCGTGAAATTTCGACGTGCTATAACTTTGCCAAAAATACTCCAATCTTCACCAAACCTCAGATATATAATCACAGTCTGCCCTAGAATACATTTCCATAAAAATATTTGGAGAATTTCACAGCGCCTCCTAGTGGCGACAAAAAAGACCACTTGTACGAAATGACGTCCAGCTCGGAAAATATTGACCATATCCACCTCAAACTAGGTGGAGATGTTGTCAAGGCCTTGGTGTTGACATCTGAGAAAGAATTTCAACTTGACATCAAAGGGCGTGGCCGTGACGGCGCGTCAAAGTCAAGCGTGTCGATTTTTTCGACGAAAAATGGAACTCCATTGACTTTTTGGGTAATTTTCAGGCAAATGTGTTGGGCTTTCATATACTTTCTCAGACCTGTCTGAACCTTCTTGTGGTTATTTAGGTCTATATTCTGCAAAGATCGGCTGCATAATTGATTAGGGGGCGGGGCAAAATCGCTCTATAGCGCCCCCTTGAATTTTTCTTTCAAGCAGCCCCACCACAGTTTTGGACACAGAGTTATGAAACCTCAGCCGAATTGTAGAGGAAGACATAACCTACAAAAAAGTCTCTTCCTGCAATGTGCTAAAATTAACAGGAAGCGAGATATTTAAGCATGAAAATCACCATTTTTGCTGTTTCGACCTGGTTGAGAAGGGGTCATATTTAAACGAACTCCTCCTAGGGATTTTGTCCAATTCACTTCAAACTTGGTCGTTACGTTCATATAGCATTCCCAAGTAAAAGTTATCAAAATCATGAATTTTGAGGAAATTGTGTGGGCGTGGCGCTTAATTAAATTTCACCCTTTGATACAACATTCAAACTCCATTTACTTTTTTGGCTGTTTTTTAAGGCAAAGCTGTTGTGCTTCAATACTTTCTCAGACCTGGCTAAAACTTCTTCTGGTTGTTCAAACCAATATTGTGCAAATTTCGGCTGCATCGTTAATTAGTGGGCGGGACGAAATCGCTCTATAGCGCCCCCTTGAATTTTTCTTTCAAGCAGCCCCACCACAGTTTTGGACACAGAGTTATGAAACCTCAGCCAAATTGTGGGCGAAGACAAGATCGACAAAAAAGTCTCTTGGAGCAATGGGCTAAAAGTAACAGGGAGCGAGATATTTAATAATGAAAATAACCATTTTTGCTGTTTCGACCTGGTTGAGAAGGGGTCATATTTGAACGAACTCCTCATAGGGATTTTGTCCAATTGACTTCAAACTTGGTAGTTACGTTCATATAGACTTCCTGAGTAAAAGTTATCAAAATGATTACTTTTGATGAAATGGTGTGGGCGTGGCGGTCCGTCAAATTTGACCGTTTGTCCCAATTGTGGCTAATGTGTGTGGTCAATTGAACGAAACGCTTTGAAAGCGTCAAAGGCTCGCGCGTTTTCCGACTGCTGCCTTCCGACGTGCCAGCCCGTCGAGTTGCGTGGGAGTGCGAGGGCCCGTTCAATGCTGCTTGCAGCTTTAATTATTCTTTTCTTTCTTTTTCTTCCCCACAATGAATCGCATTTTCGACAGCCTATATGTACTGGAAAAGTTGCGAAAATTTGGCTACCCCCCCAAAGTCTGGCGTAAAATTACGTATTTTGGGGGTCTCGCACATGGACGAACAAAAATGGCTCTACGGCGCCACCTACGTTTCAGTTGTCGGAGGAGCCCCTGGACACGGTTTCATCCACGAGCACGAAATTTAGCGGGAGTATGTAAGATACCGAGACACACAAAAAAGTCTCTTGGTGACCCGGGCTATCGCGAAGCGTACGGCGGGCATTTTGTTTCAAAGTTGGCGTTTTCGTGTTTTTGGGGTCATTTTCAGGGGTCGTATTTGAACGAACTCCTCCTAGAGCTTTCATCCGATCTGTTTGAAACTTGGCGTGTGTGTTCTTAAGGCCTCGACCATGAAAAGTTATCAAAATCGTGAGGTTCAGATTTACTGCATCAGAGGGGCGGGGCCACGAAATTTGGCATTTTGGCGTGAAATTTCGACGTGCCAAAACTTTGCCAAAAATACTCCAATCTTCACCAATCTTCAGATATATAATCACAGTCTGGCCTAGAATACATTTCCATAAAAATATTTGGAGAATTTCACAGCGCCTCCTAGTGGCGACAGAAAAGACCACTTTTACGAAATGACGTCCAGCTCGGAAAATATTGCCCATATCCACCTCAAACTAGGTGGAGATGTTGTTAAGGCCTTGGTGTTGACATCTGAGAAAGAATTTCAACTTGACATCAGAGGGCATGGCCGTGACAGCGCGTCAAAGTCAAGCGTTTGACGAAAAATGGAACTCCATTGACTTTTTGGGTAATTTTCAGGCAAATGTGTTGGGCTTTCATATACTTTCTCAGACCTGTCTGAAACCTCTTGTGGTTATTAAGAACAATATTATGCAAATTTCGGCTGCATAATTAATTAGGGGGCGGGGCAAAATCGCTCTATAGCGCCCCCTTGGATTTTTATTTCAAGCAGCCCCGCCACAGTTTTGGACACAGAGTAATGAAACCTCAGCCGAATTGTAGATGAAGACAAGATCTACACAAAAGTCTCTTGCTGCAATGTGCTAAAATTAACAGGAAGCGAGATATTTAAGCATGAAAATCACCATTTTTGCTGTTTCGACCTGGTTGAGAAGGGGTCATATTTGAACGAACTCCTCCTAGGAATTGTATCCAATTGACTTCAAACTTGGCAGATGTCTTCATATAGCCTTCCCGAGTAAAAGTTATCAAAATCATGAATTTTGATGAAACGGTGTGGGCGTGGCGCTCCATTACATTTTGACCCTTTGATACAACATTCAAACTCCCTTTACTTTTTTGGCTGTTTTTTAAGGTAAAGCTGTTGTGCTTCAATACTTTCTTAGACCTGTCTGAAATTTCTTCTGGTTGTTCAAACCAATATTGTGCAAATTTCGGCTGCATCGTTAATTAGGGGGCGGGGCAAAATCGCTCTATAGCGCCCCCTTGAATTTTTCTTTCAAGCAGCCCCGCCACAGTTTTGGACACAGAGTTATAAAACCTCAGCCGAATTGTAGACGAAGACAAGATCTACAAAAAAGTCTCTTGGAGCAATGGGCTAAAATGAACAGGAAGCGAGATATTTAACAATGAAAATCACCATTTTTGCTGTTTCGACCTGGTTGAGAAGGGGTCATATTTGAACGAACTCCTCCTAGGGATTTTGTCCAATTGACTTCAAACTTGGTAGTTACGTTCATATAGACTTCCTGAGTAAAAGTTATCAAAATCATGAACTTCGAAGGAACAGTGTGGGCGTGGCGCACCATCAAATTTGACCCAGTGATTTAACATTCGAACTCCTTTGACTTTTTGGCTGTTTTTTAAACACAGGCTGTGGTGCTTTCATATGTTTTGTCAGAGCTGTCTGAAACTTCTTGTGGTTATTAAGACCAAAAAGATGCAAAAATCGGCTGCATGTGTAATTAGGGGGCGGGGCGAAATCGCTCTATAGCGCCCCCTTGGATTTTTCTTTCAAGCAGCCCCGCCACAGTTTTGGACATAGAACTATGAAACCTCAGCCGAATTGTAGGACATGACAAGACCTACAAAAAAGTCTCTTGGAGCAATGGGCTACAATTAACAGGAAGCGAGATATGTAAGAATGAAAATCACAATTTTTGCTGTTTCGCTCTGGTTGAGAAGGGGACGTATTTGAACGAACTCCTCCTAGGGATTTTGTCCACTTAACCTCAAAATTGGTAGGTGTGTTCATCTAGACTTCCTGAGTAAAAGTTATCAAAATTATGAATTTTGAGAAAATTGTGTGGGCGTGGCGCTTAATTAAATTTCACCCTTTGATACAACATTCAAACTCCATTTACTTTTTTGGCTGTTTTTTAAGGCAAAGCTGTTGTGCTTCGATACTTTCTCAGACCTGTCTAAAACTTCTTCTGGTTGTTCAAACCAATATTATGCAAATTTCGGCTGCATCGTTAATTAGTGGGCGGGACGAAATCGCTCTATAGCGCCCCCTTGAATTTTTCTTTCAAGCAGCCCTGCCACAGTTTTGGACACAGAGTTATGAAACCTTAGCCGAATTGTGGGCGAAGACAAGATCTACAAAAAAGTCTCTTGGAGCAATGGGCTAAAATTAACAGGGAGCGAGATATTTAAGCATGAAAATCACCATTTTTGCTGTTTCGACCTGGTTGAGAAGGGGTCATATTTGAACGAACTCCTCATAGGGATTTTGTCCAATTGACTTCAAACTTGGTAGTTACGTTCATATAGACTTCCTGAGTAAAAGTTATCAAAATCATTACTTTTGATGAAACGGTGTGGGCGTGGCGGTCCGTCAAATTTGACCATTTGTCCCAATTCTGGCTAATGTGTGTGGTCAATTGAACGAAACGCTTTGAAAGCGTCAAAGGCTCGCGCGTTTTCCGACTGCTGCCTTCCGACGTGCCAGCCCGTCGAGTTGCGTGGGAGTGCGAGGGCCCGTTCAACGCTGCTTGCAGCTTTAATTTTTATTTTTATTCTTTTTCTTCTCCCAAGTAAATCGCATTTTTGACGGCCTATATGTCCTCAAAAAGTTATGAAAATTTGCCTACCCCCCCAAAGTTGGGCGTAAAATTACGTATTTTGGGGGTCTCGCACATGGACGAACAAAAATGGCTCTACGGCGCCACCTACGTTTCAGTTGTCGGAGGAGCCCCTGGACACGGTTTCATCCACGAGCACGAAATTTTGTGGGAGCATGTAAGACACCGAGCCGCACAAAAAAGTCTCTTAGTGACCCGGGCTATCACGAAGCATACGGCGGCCATTTTGTTTCAAAGTTGGGGTTTTCGTGTTTTTGGGGTCATTTTCAGGGGTCGTATTTGAACGAACTCCTCCTACAGCTTTCATCCGATCTGTTTGAAACTTGGCGTGTGTGTTCTTAAGGCCTCGACCATGAGAAGTTATCAGAAAGCGTGAGGTTCAGATTAACTGCGTCAGAGGGGCGGGGCCACGAATTTTGGCGTTTTGGCGTGAAATTTCGACGTGCTATAACTTTGCCAAAAATACTCCAATCTTCACCAATCCTCAGATATATAATCACAGTCTGCCCTAGAATACATTTACATAAAAATATTTGGAGAATTTCACAGCGCCTCCTAGTGGCGACAGAAAAGACCACTTTTACGAAATGACGTCCAGCTCGGAAAATATTGACCATATCCACCTCAAACTAGTTGGAGATGTTGTCAAGGCCTTGGTGTTGACATCTGAGAAAGAATTTCAACTTGACATCAGAGGGCGTGGCCGTGACAGCGCGTCAAAGTCAAGCGTTTGACGAAAAATGGAACTCCATTGACTTTTTGGGTAATTTTCAGGCAAATGTGTTGGGCTTTCATATACTTTCTCAGACCTGTCTGAAACCTCTTCTGGTTATTAAGAACACTATTATGCAAATTTCGGCGGCATAATTGATTAGGGGGAGGGGCAAAATCGCTCTATAGCGCCCCCTTGAATTTTTATTTCAAGCAGCCCCGCCACAGTTTTGGACACAGAGTTATGAAACCTCAGCCGAATTGTAGACAAAGACAAGATCTACAAAAAAGTCTCTTGCTGCAATGTGCTAAAATTAACAGGAAGCGAGATATTTAAGCATGAAAATCACCATTTTTGCTGTTTCGACCTGGTTGAGAAGGGGTCATATTTAAACGAACTCCTCCTAGGGATTTTATCCAATTGACTTCAAACTTGGCAGATGTGTTCATATAGACTTTCTGAGTAAAAGTTATCAAAATCATGAATTTTGATGAAACAATGTGGGCGTGGCGCTCCATTACATTTTGACCCTTTGATACAACATTCAAACTCCATTTACTTTTTTGGCTGTTTTTTAAGGTAAAGCTGTTGTGCTTCAATACTTTCTTAGACCTGTCTGAAATTTCTTCTGGTTGTTCAAACCAATATTGTGCAAATTTCGGCTGCATCGTTAATTAGGGGGCGGGGCAAAATCGCTCTATAGCGCCCCCTTGAATTTTTCTTTCAAGCAGCCCCGCCACAGTTTTGGACACAGAGTTATGAAACCTCAGCCGAATTGTAGACGAAGACAAGATCTACAAAAAAGTCTCTTGGAGCAATGGGCTAAAATGAACAGGAAGCGAGATATTTAACAATGAAAATGACCATTTTTGCTGCTTCGAGCTGGTTGAGAAGGGGTCATATTTGAACGAACTCCTCCTAGGGATTTTGTCCACTTCACTTCAAAATTGGTAGGTGTGTTCATCTAGACTTCCTGAGTAAAAGTTATCAAAATTATGAATTTTGAGAAAATTGTGTGGGCGTGGCGCTTAATTAAATTTCACGCTTTGATACAACATTCAAACTCCATTTACTTTTTCGGCTGTTTTTTAAGGCAAAGCTGTTGTGCTTCAAAACTTTCTCAGACCTGTCTAAAACTTCTTCTGGTTGTTCAAACCAATATTGTGCAAATTTCGGCTGCATCGTTAATTAGTGGGCGGGACGAAATCGCTCTATAGCGCCCCCTTGAATTTTTCTTTCAAGCAGCCCCGCCATAATTTTGGACATAGAAAAATGAAACCTCAGCCGAATTGTGGGCGACGACAAGATCTACAAAAAAGTCTCTTGGAGCAATGGGCTAAAATTAACAGGGAGCGAGTTATTTAACAATGAAAATAACCATTTTTGCTGTTTCGACCTGGTTGAGAAGGGGTCATATTTGAACGAACTCCTCCTAGGGATTTTAACCCATTGACTTCAAACTTGGCAGATGTGTTCATATAGCCTTCCCAAGTAAAAGTTATCAAAATCATGAATTTTGATGAAACGGTGTGGGCGTGGCGCTCCCTCAGATTTTGACTGTTTGTCCCAATTCCGGCTAATGTGTGTGGTCAATTGAACGAAACGCTTTGAAAGCATCAAAGGCTCGCGCGTTTTCCGACTGCTGCCTTCCGACGTGCCAGCCCGTCGAGTTGCGTGGGAGTGCGAGGGCCCGTTCAATGCTGCTTGCAGCTTTAATTTATTATATTTTTTTTTTCTCTGTTTGTGCTTGTATATATCCTCTGTGTGTTTTTTTTCGGTGTACGCCTGCTGGAGAAAGAAACGAACCTTGTGTTACACGCAGGTGACCCAGCAGTAAAGAAGCGCGTCACTGGCAATCTTATAAAGTGCACAGGTGTCCGCTAATTGTGCTCGCTGCTGATTAGTTAACCCTCGTCTGTGCGCCGTGGTTTAATGTTCTGCGAGTTAGCCGCTGCTTTTCAATCTGAAAACAGATTTTGATTGGAAACATGAGTGCTGCAGGAGGAACCCCTTACATTGGCAGTAAGATAAGTTTGATATCCAAGGCACAGATTCGGTATGAGGGTATATTGTCCTCTGTCGACACTGATAGGTCCACGGTTGCTTTAGCCAAAGGTAGGTTGATTAGCTTAAATATCCGACACCTGTGACATCTTTCCAACAATTACCTGTTTTAAAGTCGTGAACAAATTATGCAATTTTTAAATGTATTTCGGTCCACAGTTAAATCTTATGGGACAGAGGATCGGCACACAGACAGGCCAGTGCCGCCAAAAGATGAAATTTATGAATATATAATCTTCAGAGGTAGTGACATCAAAGACATTACTGTATCTGAACCACCAAAACCACACCATGGACTGCCTCGTGACCCTGCTATTGTACAGGTGTGTTGCCCAGGAAGATATAGCTTTAAAGTTGCTTTTACACACAGAGATCACAATATTCACGTACTTGTCTTCATTTTTGTGATTTTAGTCATCCATTGGCAGCTCCTCTGCTGCGTATCACCCACGCTGGAGTCCATACAGGGACATGATGCCCACCTACAACCAGCTGGCTGCTAGTTCTCTACTCAACCAGCAGTACAATGCAGCACTGGGTTTAGGTACAATTATTGATCTTTTAGATGCATCAGCTGTTTCAGAAGTGCTTTACTCTAGCACTGTGGAGTATCTGAGGCTGGTCTCACATGTCTGCAGTTGGTCAATCTCCTGCATGTTTGTCTCTGTTTCCGCAGTACCAGGACTTGGCATCCCACCCAGAAGAGCTCCTATGGTCGAGCAGGCTGTACAGACTGTGCCATTTGCCACTGCTGCCCAGAAAAAGGGAAAGACCTCAACCCAACCACAGAGCAGGCAGCCTGTTCGTCCAACCCAGCGCGCTGGCCGGGGTGGTTCACAGGTTCAGAAGGAGAATGTACCAACCAGTAAGCAAACCTAACACTGGCCTGGGATTTATTAAACCAGTTATCTTTCAGTGTCTTGCATTTGTTCTGTGTTTGCTTTTTAATTCTACTAAAATAAACATTTTAATTCATGTTTAGGCCGGGCACCATCTCAGACAAATGCAGCCAAGATTCAAGGTCAAAGCACAGAGAACCAGAAACAAAGGCAAAAACAAGGTATCTGAATGTAAATATCTTTGGACTGGGTGAACCTGTTCTAAATGGTTACTAAACCACTTTTCCAGCTGTGTTTGTCTGAACTTTTGCTGGCACTCACACACAGGCAGTCGCAGGTCCAGGAACAGAAGCAGAGGTCAACTTCTTGTGAAAAACTCAAAGGCCACAACTTTGCAGTTTGAGTCAGATTTTGATTTTGAAACTGCAAATGCTCAGTTTAAAGATGATCTCACAAAGGCAGTTGTAGGTACGTGTAATGTCTGTCAATTTGGTTGCAACGAACATTTTAAAAAAAATTGAATGTGTACATGCGTTCTTGTTTCATTTCTGCAGTTGAAAAGGTGGACTCTGGAGAGGTCCAGGAGAGCCAGGGTATGCAGGCGGACGAAACTCTGGGAGATAAATACTACGACAAAACCAAATGCTTCTTTGATAATATCTCATCAGACCTTAAGCCCAGGTGATGAGCAAATGTTTTGCTATTTCTCTTATCTTGCCTGCCATGCTCTGCCAGTTTCTTAAATTAAACATCACGTACCACCTCCAGAAAATCAGACTCTGAAAAGAACAAAGTGTCTACTGGCTAGTCTCACGCCTAATATTTTATTGTTGAATCCTGACAAGAACCCCTTATCTGCACTTAATATTTATCGTTTGGAGCCATGGTTGTGGAGGTTTTGAACCATTCATTTTACCTCCACTTAATATCCTCAGTCACATTTTAGCTCATAGCTACTCCTGAATGTATGTGTGCGCTACTACATAGCAGGCTGGTATTGGAAAAATATTGCAAGAAATGCAAAACGTAGTTTAAATTGTATTGCAGTAAGGTTATGTTATTCTAATGTGTCCAAATTTAACTAAAAGTCCTCCACATACCACTAGAGGGAGGTGACATGCCACCAGTGGTATGTGTACCATAGTTTGAGAATTGGTGAGCTACGACAACTTTTCTTTTCCTTCTCAGAAGGACCACCTGGGCAGAGGAAAAAAAGTTGAACATGGAAACATTTGGAGTTCCTGGGCGCTTCCTGCGAGGCAGAGGATTCAGAGGAAGAGGACGTGGTGGGCAGAGCACCACTGAGCAGCGACCCCTCCCAAAAGTTGGTAGTGGGAGGGTGTGAAGACTTTACTTTGTCTTTTTGTTAACATTTTCTGTAAATATTGTAGTTTTCTACTTATTTAAAAAGTACCTCCCCTTTTTCCCCATTTGAAGCAAAGTGTTTTTTTCCCCTTTATTCCAAATATACATTTAGGAATTACAGCTTTATATTATATTAAATGGGAGAGCAGTTTCTTTTAATTGAGCAGCTGTATGCATTGATTAATCGGTAGTTTGGTAAAATGCATTGTGGAATGTCTTGACAGGGCCAGCATGCAGGTAACCTAGTTTGTTTAGTTTTGTTTTTCTTTTTCTAAATGTATTAAATTCTTGTCTATTTGACTGTCCATATGCATCTCCAAAGTGTTTTTGGAGGACAGCTGTACTTTTCTTTTTTCCCCTTGTAAAATGAAAACTGTGGAGGACTTTGTAACAGTTGCTACTGTATTAAATAATATGATTAACAGAGTGGCTCTCACCACAATGCTGTCATTGAAAAGGAAACCCATTAATGCAGAATCCAAAGATTTTGTTTTTTAGTGTTGTCAACCATTTAATTTGTTTAGTTTTTTTTACAAGTCAGTGTCATTTTAAAAAAGAAAAATACTGATTTCCCTGCTCCTAGTTAGAGAATTTGTTATTTGTTCAGATTTGTAAATGTGGTGGCTTACAAGTGGAAGCCAGATCATTGAAATTGGAGCCCAAATCTTTGAGTGCTTTCTGGAACGCGTCATCATTGTCAGAGATGGTAATCTGGTCCAGCTCTGAGAGGGCGTCACAGTCCCCTTCATCTGCATAGATGTGAGGCTGATAGTCCAGTAGGTCATCCCCTGTCTTCTGGAATGAGGAGAGCCTCTGCAGGAAAGTGGAAAATTAAAGTAAGATTAGATTAGAGTAAAACTGCTCATTTTACTGCTGCAGGCTCATGCATGCATTTGCAACACCTTTTGTAGCAGAGTAGACATTATGATCTCTAAGTGCAAAACCAACCCGTTGAAGCAGGTCCAGGATAGCTGAATCTGTCACATAGCTTAAGTCCTTTTCATGGCGGAAATCCATTTCACTCATGCCATGAGTGTGGTTGTAGCCAGTGGCTCTTTGAGAATACCAGTTTGTCTAAGATTGGAGGAGAGGGTGATTGAACTAGGAGAGCAAAATGAAAATTAGTATTTGAATGCACAGGTGACTGAGTGTATATTACCTGGTAGTCATTGAATTGGTAGCAACGATCTTCCTTTACGTTCTCTCCAAAGTGGTTGTAGATGACATTTTGCCCCATATCCTGTTGAGCAGATTGAAAGGAGCAACTGTGATAAATAACTGAGGTAACGGCATAAGAATTAATATTTCTGCAATTTAGAACCCCCACTTTAAGTGGATTACCACTGCTGTGAACATCATGGACAGCTGTACTTACAAATACAGCTATTGTTGTAATTCTATTACTTATGGTCATAAACTAACAAGTCATCAACTTTGATAACCACCAATTATCAAGAAGGTGCAACAACACAAGACATAGCAGCCAGTTAATATTACTAGTCAAGTACTAGTAACAGAAGCCAAGCTCGGCATCTGTCTTTCAACCTGTTATTTCACAAAGCGACTAAAAATCACTTCTAGATTTATTCTTGTATGCCAGCTTCTGCTCGGCCTCTCTCTCTGCCTTTTCTCTTCTTAGCTTTTAGCTTCCTCCTCCTCTCCGCATTCCCTCAGTTATTGTGTCCATCGAGGCAGCTAAACACAGTTAAAGTTACATTGCCCGCTTACCCAGCTCTGGGTCTAGCGCAACACCTGCTCTGCTCTCACTTAGTATTTCCCCTACCTTCTGGGCTGAAAACCTCCTCTTCCCAGTAGTCAAAAACACCTGTGGTAAAAACACTAACACACTTTGGTGCTCTGAGCTCACTGTCAGCTGTAGTTCACACCACTTTACTGTCCCTCAGGAAGCTATCAATAACTGTCAATAAGCAAGAGTTGAGGCAGAGCAGACAGAGGAAATCAGAGGGTAAACCAGAAAATATATTCTGCATAAAATATGATCCAGTTCAGGCAATTAAGTGAAATAGTTGATGGTGTGTGATTTTACACATTTAGTTCTTCTCACAGAGCACATAGGTGTTCTTATCCGATTTTGAGATGTCCGATGTGGAATAGGTCTGAAGTAGATCGGACTAAGGTGTTTACAAGCACTTTAAAAAATATAAACTAAGTCTGATACCATCAGAAATTCGAATTTCTTTCTGCATGTAAATGTACTGAAAGTTATATAGTCAGAAACAGATACAAGGGGCGCAAAGTAGGAATGACAGAAACACCATTCACCCGTTACAATATTACAATTTATATTACAATTTATTTACAATTTAGTGTAGCAAACCTGAAAAGTGTCACACAGATCTGGCTCTAAATGTTGCGGTTTGAACACTGGAAAGTTTTTGTACTTTCATTTACACCCACCTTTGGAACCCATCTATGTTGCATTCCATCTGGCTGATCAGATATGCCCTGGCGCTTCTTATCAGTGGACGCTTCCAGGGAACTTTGTGGTATCTTTAAATTGAAAAAAAAAAAATACATGAAGAGAATCTAGAAATGTATCACTGGTTTATTTGCAAATGTTTGTGAGCAGTGACCTTGCAGTCTGTTCCTGGGTTCTCAACGTTTGACACAAGGAGGCTTTCTCCAGGGGAGTTATCGGTCAGAGTGGCAAACTCTTTTTTGAAAGTGATGGTAAATGCCAACAGCAGCAGAACTAACAGCAAGACAGAGGAGACAAAATGTAACTTGCAGTGAGTTATCAGAACTGTAACAATATGCATTGCAGTGTACTCCAGGACTGACAAAGGGCAATGATTCAGATTCTTACACAGGAGTAAAAACAGTGAGGCAAACACTATGCCGATAGCACCAGCGGTAGCTTTCGTTTCAATGTTTCGGCGGATTCTGCAGTTGGGCGTCACAGAACAGTCACACACGGTCACACTGATGTTGTAAACACCAAACTTCCCCTGCAAATCAGAGATCTTCAGAACAATTGTGTATGGGCCAGCATGCACACCGGGATCCTTCACCAGGCCAGCTGTGTAACCTATGAGAAATCATCACAAAATGACATTTTTGTTTTGTTTGTTTGTTTATGTTTACATAGCATAGCTGTTCCTACCATATGAGGGACTCAGTTCCCATTTTCCTTTGACGTCTTCCAGCAGTTCAAATGTGAATGGCCCTCCAAAGGGATTTCCATCTAGGTCAAAAGCTGTGATGTCAGTAGTGGTGAGGCTGTCCGACAGACACATATCCACAATTTCCACAGTGGGCTGAGGCGCATTGTCGTTCATGTCCATCACATGGATGTTCAGTGTGGCTGTGCCTGTCATAGGTGGGTCCCCTGTCCAAGATTTTAAAAATAATAATAATAGTGTCACAAAGCAATCTCAACGATTGATCCTAAAAATCCTAAATATTTGGTGTGTGTCCATGCCAGCAGCAACACAGTTTTACCTATATCTATTGCATTCACTAAGATGGTGTAGGTGTCATTAACAACATGAGGAGATTCTCTGTCAGGTGTGTTAACTGTTGTGATGTCTCCTGTGTGAGGATCCACAGTCAGCCAGCCAGCAGGATCACTTCCTATCTTGTACCTGTGGACAAACACAGTTTGCTTTATTACTGCAATCCAGCAAGCAATCAAACTGTCTGACAATCGACTGACGATCACGATCAGGGCAATGGACAAGTCTGATCAGCAACATGACACACAAGAATAATCAGAAAGACTCATTTCTGTTAATAAATAAATATCTGCATACGATTATGATAGCTCATTATCATAGGGTTAGGGTTTATTTTAGCCAGTGCATTCCACCTCTTTTACTCCTCACATGGACAGATGTAACCAAAGCCCACTCAAACATGATTAGGCAACAACTACTTGGCCTACAAAACGGAAACCAGAATGGTACAACGCAAAAATCTAGCCAGGAGATTCTCCACTCATATGCAAATATCTGTTCATAGAGGTTGTAGCAGGTCCCATGTAAGCACTCAAACACGTTGGAAAAAAAACTTCTCACTTACACAAAATCTCTTGCATAACTGGAGTCATGGTCGACAGCAGTCATTTTCTCTACCCAGGTTCCAATTGGTGCGTTCTCCTCCAGCATGGCCTGTTTGACAGTCACGCTGAACATCGGGGGGTCGTTGGTGTCCTCAACTTCAATGACGACTAAAACAGAGTGAGACAGACCTCCAGCAGCACCATCACCTGTGCTCGTGTCAACTTTCCACAAGCCTGAGGGCGTCCTTTCCTTCACTTTGCAGGAGAAATATGGCATCTCGTTTTCCACCGAGATGGACAGATGCCTCTTTGCTCCCTCCTCATGGTCTAGAGGCTGAAATGATAGAGTAGTTAGATTAAAATATTCATTTATTATATGTGTTATTCAGACAACATTTCAAATTTAATGCACATTGTAAACACGTTGACTTTAAGTGCTAACAGACAGCACACATTACAAACAGGTGTGTTGTAATGAATGTCAGACCAGAGGTGGGCGTCACTGTAATGTAAAGCATGCAGTTAAACAACACCTACTTTTACCACTGTCAGGATTCCATCATTGGTGTCTGGGTCTGTTTCTATCTTGAAGTACCCCCCCCTGTCGCCGTGTATGGTGTATTTAGCCCTCCATGCTGGGCTTTTCGGGGTGTCTCTATCTGTCACATGCAGCCGCAGAGGAGAAGCCCCCACCTCCACTTCTTTTACTTTGCCAGAGCCCTGTTGTACAAAACCAGAGGTCAATACTACTTAATACACGTCCTACTGCTACTATCAAGCATGTACACACCTTGTGTTAATGTGTGTGTCTGTCTTTGTTAACTTGTAGTTGACAAGCACCGATTGTTGTGAATGTCATAAACCTACTGTTTGTCCTGTAATGGTTGGCCGGTTGTTGTTTCCATCCTGCACATTCACAATAACAGTGGTTGAACTGGATAGCCTGACTACGTCACCATGGTCTATGGCCTCCACCAACACTGTAAACTTGTCAGCCACCTTAATATCAACAAATAAAGACAGTTTAGATGACCAGTGTTCAATTGTATTTTGCACAGTATGTAATGTTCTAAATGTGTTCATCACATGTACCCTTTACTTCATAATATATCTACTGAATGTGATGTTAGTTTTGGAGCATGTCCAGCATCAGTCAGACAGATCAAAACATTAAATTACTTAGAAACTCACTCTGCAGGTATTTTCAGTTCAGGTAAGGTAAGTGTTTTGTATATATGTAATTAAATAAAGCTTAAAGCATACTGACATACTGTGCTGATATACACCACACATCATAGTATTAAATTCTCTTGCCTCATGATCCAAACATCCTTTGAATGAGACTTTTCCATCCTCATTAACATAGAACTCGGTGTCTTTCACAGTCGGAAACACAGATTTGATTTCATAGTGGAACGTTGAGTTTGGTGTTCCTGCCTTGTCGTAATCAAGGGCCACAACTGTCAGGACACGAGTGCCTGTCAGGAAATTACAAAAACATCTGTTCAAAAACAAATAAAGGCTCATACTTTATAAACATTGTAGATAACCAAAAAGTAAAAATAATTGGAAGTGGTTTGTTATAATCTGTACCTTGTGGATCTCCCTCAGAAAGGTTAATTTCATACAGATCCTTCAGAAAGCGTGGCGGGTTGTCGTTGATGTCCGTTATGGAAATCTCAACTCCCAATGCAGTGTCTACTGAAGAGTCTTTCATGGCCTGAAATTTCAGCTACAAATTGTAAGATATGAATCAAAGTTAATCAAAATGTAAAGAAAAAATATGATGTGTTTCTTATACAGTGTGATTTAAAAGTTCAGTACACATTTCCTCAAGTCTATTTTCAAACCCTCCTAAGGCGATTCCAGGTGCTGAGAGACAAAATCCAGTTCAGCTGTAATGATATATTCTCCCCCTTTGTACTAAAACCTTCTTCTGAAGCCTCATATTACCAATGACTATACTATGACTGTGCTATGACTATGCCTATATACAGACAGTAAGGAATTCTTACTCATCCTGTTGTGAAAACTCATGAAGAGATACCAACTACAGGTTTACAGCAATCTAGAGTACAACAACATACCAACTTGGTAGAAAGTAATATGTGTTGAGTCTAACCTTAAGTAACGTTTTATCCTCATAGTCCACCGGCCCGTGGACATACACCATGCCAGACTCTTTATCAATGGTAAGGAGACCTACGGGTTCCTTATCCACTCCTTGCCCGTAGAGATTAAATTGTACTCGATATTCCCGCTCGATATGTATCTACAACACAACAACAAGCGTCAGTATTTGCATTACTCATTTATATATTTTCAGGATGAAAAAAATATTATCCACATTTGGACAGAAGCCATAAAGACCGAAGAAAACGACAAACTGAAGCTCATTACAGACAAAGAAAGACTGTTTCATAACTGTAGTGGGTGTATAAATTGCTGTTTCATTTTCAGTTTCAGCCTTTTTTAGTGAATTTTATGTTGGCATAAAGTGTGACTAATTTTCCTTACGAAATAGTTTTCTCACCTTGCCCAGCTCATATGGGAAAGGCCCCTTATGCCCCTCCTCAATTGTGAAGGTCTCAATTATCCAAGTCCTTTTCTGGCGACTTAGCAGCTCTGAACATGCTGCACTTGACAAATAATAAACCTGAAAGAGAAGTAACCGCCCAAACCTGATCTGCAAAGTTTCAACAAGGATCATTGTATGCAAAGCAAAAAATTGCACAGAATTTATGTCATCCGTTTGGAATTATCTTTTGTCTGTCTATTTTCATCTGCTCTGATGTTTCATGCTCTGTTGCACAACTGTTTGACTAGTTCCACTGAAATGTATTCAACAACATGGCATTTCCACAGAAACCAAACAATCCATCACAATGGGATAGTCGACTGCATAGTCACGTACACTGCAATATAACATAAAAACATAGAGAAAAATTGATATTTTAAAAATAAGTTACTGTTTTTATAGGGAATTATATAGATTCAGTTTAGCTGTTTTATAAATGTTTGTGTTCATGAAGCATCACAGTTACTCTGCAGACAATCTGTGAAACATCAGCAGACAAAGAACCAGCTGAAATGTTGCAAATATAAAATTCTGTCAGCAGACTATCAAGTCACAGCATTTAATCTTAAATTAATTAATACTAAATAAGAACTGAAGTCTGTGTTACGTACCAGCAGAAAGAGGCAGAGCATGATGTCTCTTCACTTCATCCAGTTCAGTTGTGTGAGTGTTCAAGGGCTGGCTTTCCTGAACATTGCCAAACAAAACCCTCCCCTCTCTCCTCCTCTACACACCCACAGACATGAAAATTATAGGTGTGTGTGTGTGTGTGTGTGTGTGTGTGTGTGTGTGTGTTCAACTAACATTAAGTAACTTTTGTCAACAACCTTTAAAACCAGTAAGATAAATGATGGTGTCTCTGCACTCTTCAACCTTCACAGGCTTATGAGGCTGCCCTGTAAGTTCTGGTTGTGACGTTTTCAAGTTTCCCCTGAAGCATCATTTTGACTGCCTGGAAGCATTTGTTTACAGTCATCACAGCACCTTGACATACCCAAAAATGGTTTTGTTGATACTTAGACACACATAAATGCATTTTCCCCTCTTTATTTATTGTTAAAGCAAACAATTCTTGTGAGAGATTCATTTAAAATTAGAGCTATGAAACAGAATTTGCACCAGTGGGACAATATATTTTAATCTATACAGCCAAATTACACCTCAAATCATCCAACTATTTGTTTCTTCCAGTCACTGCTTTTCTGTTCGGGGTCATGTTAGTAATGTCCAAAACTCATCGATCATCATCTGTGGTAAAAAAAAAAAACAAAAAAAAAACAGGGGAACAAATGAATGGAAAAAGGTGAAAATGAATAGGACATAATCATATTTACAGTTCATGGTCCCCACCTCCAAAACACACAGAGAACCCAACCTACAACATAAATCAAAAGAAAGGCTGAAAACAGTGAATAGAGCAAGGGTGTGGGGAAACAGTCACGGCATTCAGGCTTCTTTCAAGCCCTACTTTTCCTCCAGCCAAGGTGTCAACTATTGTGCTGAAGGTGAAAATGCAGCCTGGAGAGGTTGTGTCCTACGAAGGAGATGTAGGTGTCTGACTTTTCACCTTCTCTGTCTCTGGAGGTGTGGCTCTCCTTTTGACTGTGCTGGTGTGCGTTTCCTCATCATCTGACCTGACTACAGGGGTGTCTCCTCCATTGTCATTGACAATCTGGCTGTCGGAAGAGGAGTTTGAAGATGTGGAAGACATGCGGGACTTGGCCTCAAGACCCTCAAGGACATGTCGAAAGAGTCCATTACTGATGACTTCCTCATTGTTATTGTTGTTTCCTTGGACTGTAATCAGATCAGAACATTTGTTAGGCATGCAACTGTACACTGTGTGTATTGTAATATTTATTCTATTTCTGGTTTCTGTACCTGGCAGTGGGGAGGTTAGGACTCCCTCTTCACCCCCAGAGCTGAAGAAGACATCCAAAGCCTCATGGTCAGAAATGTCAATCAGCTCCATCTGGTCCAGCAAGTCCACGTTAACCTCCATGGACGAGATACTGCCAATTGGAGCTGCCGGAGAAGTGAAGCAATGAAATGTTGTGTAAATGTACATGAACGTGCATTTGTGCATGCATGTGTACGGGTTTACAAAAGTGCCACCAGTGCAACTCACGTCTCTTATAGTCTCGGATGCAGAGGTGTGCCGAGGAAAGGTACACGTCCACATCATGCTGGAAGACCTCTTCAAAGAAACGCTGCCTCTCTCTCAACTTGAGCTGCTGTGCTGCATCCACATCTGGTAGCCTCTGGCCACGTTCAGCCTCCGCTGGCAACACAACAGAAGGAAATGCTTTACACACAGGAGAGGTTTCACACCTGGAGTTTCAATCCCAGAGAACATGTATGTCTGCATTCCATTTAAACAAGAGAAACACAGAGACTAGTATCTCCACCCTAAAGGCACATGTACCAGCCTGTGAGATTATCTTGGTGTCACACATGCTCAAATGTTAGCAGCCAGAAGGGGGAGACATCGAGCTGTAAATAAAAGATAGAAAATAAGATACAGTTGCTACCTTAACTCTAAACAACGATTTTCCTTCCACTGATTGTCACCTTTTCTGCTAAAACAGATGCAACAAATGGTTGCTTTAATCAAACTCTCCAAACATCCACACTGTACTAACTTGGACGTATAATAAATCAGGCCTGATCCACAGATTGATGTGCAAAACCAAGCTGTCAGGTCCTTTACTAAGTTAATCTTGTCTTCTTACAATAGTTCTTACAGTATCTGTAAAGCTTAGCATAGCTTAGCTTAGCACAAAGACAGAGGGAAACAGTTCACTCACCAACAGCTCACTGACCACGGTTTGTTGATTTTGCCGTGACTAAGCTATCTGCTTCTTGTGTCCTTGCTGTTGTTTCACACTCAACAAGAAGCAGCATGTTGATTTAAATACATTTTAGATACTCTAAAGTGTGCACACAATGTTACAGTCTTTTGTCGTGTAGTGTATTTCCACTGTTTCTTCCTTTGCTTACACTCCATGTTGCATAGTCATTAGAGTGAGTTATTGCAACCTGCAGACAGGGATTGACCTAATTGGATGAGGCTTTCAACTTGTGTCTAAACTGGGAATAATGTCAAGATTATCTAGCCCGGTGTTGAGAGCAGCAGTCACAGCAGCTCTATAAATACACCACTGAATGATGGAGGGGAGACATTGAGCTCAGGATGTTTACAGTACCAGGAAAGGAAGGGATTCCTGGGATTCTCTGTTGTCTCTGACAATATGAGGAGACTCTTGTTGACCCAATCTGTCGCATAATGAACTACAGCCATGGCTTAATGCTTCACTGCTGCAGTCAGCATGACTCTGCCAACTTTAATTCAAAAAATGGAGATGCTGCCTAAAAGCAGCAACAGGTTTCCACCCTCGGAATGCTGCATCAGCACAGTCGTCCCTGCGAGTCGTGGCCAGGCATGTCTGTGTTGACGGGAGGACACACTCCTGTCACTGCAGCTCTGCTCTGCCCTGTCTGACATCCTGCCTTCTGGGTACAGGGACCTCACTGGCAGACAGCTTTGGAGGAAAGGGAATAAGAGGACAACTCAAACCCCAGGGCTTGGCCAGCTGACAGTACCTATGGGCATGCAGTATGTGTGCTGAACCTGAATATGTAAATGGGGTTCCCCATAGACTGAAAACGTGATGAGTTGACAGTATCTGCCATGACACAGTGATCAAACTGTCAGTGTGTGTCTTGTGTTCAAATTACGGAGCTGAAAAAATAGATGAACAATCAACAAAACATCACTATGTTTCATCTGACTCACACTGATGCTTATTTCTTTCAATATATTTATCACATTTATATGAGCCTGTTAACAGGCACTTTGTCAGCAATCATAACAACCTTTTTAACGTGATATAAACATTGTCAAACACCCAGAAACTCCACTTTAGGAGATCCTGACACAATATCAATAGTGCTGTTGCAATCTCATTAGTTCCGTTTTCCAATAAATTATATACAGGAACATAGAGCATACATACCGCTCCCTGGACATCCAGAAAAGTAGACAAAGTAAAAAGGGAAAAAATTAAAAATGAAAAATCCAAAAACAAAACAAAGCAGATAGCAGCAATAAAATAAAGAGAAATAAAAATGTATACATTTGGAAGCAAAGGAGCTTGGTTTGTTGAAGCTCTCAAACATTGGTCGTTGACTTTAAAGGTCAAATCATTGTCAGACAATAGCTGACATGTGCCAAGATTGAAAACAGTGTCACAAAGCTCAGTGTTCAGTTCAAGAATGTTCTAAACTTTGGAACATGAAGCAAATGAAGCACACAGAATTAAGTACAATTTTCATAAAGTTTCAGATAAGAAAGAAATACATGAGAAGAATGAAGGAGCCATAAACTGTCACATGGAAATAAAGAGGTGGTTATCAGGTGTCTAGGCCGGTGGAGACAGATGGGATGAGCGAGGGAGAGCACAAGGTCAGATAAAAAGAATATGTTCCAATGTTCCAGACTGTGGGTGTGATGAGAATTTAATGTCCCAAGAAAAGAGAAATATTTCACAACAGAATACATAAAATGATAAACTAACATTGTGGCTTTTTTTTTTTTGCCCTGTCAAACAAAATCTTTCTTTGCGCCTCACTGCTCTTCACATCCTCAGTGATCCTCCTTCTTCCTCTTCATCCCTCAGCAAACCTTAATTTATTTTCTAGGCCACATGGACACCAATGCTTTTCTACTGCATATGTTTTATTTCTCTCCTCCTCTCCTAAAGGGGTACCTTCCAGACAGCTGGAGGACTTCCAAGAGATACCATTATCAAAAATAATGGTCAAAATCAGCAGAGCAGAGACTCAGATATCTTGCATTTTAGCCCCTATGTGTCAGGCTCCAGAAAATCCAGATCCTATGATTCCCATAACAGCACCAGTTTAGCTTTCCACTTGTACAATGCTGTTGGACATGTGATTAGCTATTGAAAAAAACAAAAAGTATCAAAATCAAATAAGCTCCCAGGGTCACAATTTTCCATATTTCTCCCAAATTTTCACTCATTTTTTTTTCCTTTTTAATGTCACAGCTGTTTCTGGCACTGTACAGTATGTACCTGACTGAATACATAAGACACGTCACAGTAGGCATGTAGGTGTGGCGGAGCAGGGTTTTTTACATGTTACATAGATTCCATTGCTGTGTCTCAAGTCAGATACTTCTGACATAATTTAGTACACAATGTAAACTATGTACCTCTTGACACAGTACTTTAACGGACAGAGTACTGTTGTCTCAGTGCGGGCATGGCCGTGCACATACAAAATATGTGCCCCCCCCCCATAGTTTCGAAATCCTTCATATTTTTGCGGTCTCACAGTTGGCAACTATGCTGTACTTCCCATCAATATCCATCACTGCTCTTTACCAGACACACACAGAAAGCAGGTGTGACTACAAGTCTGCATAAAGGAGTCTTGCAGTGCAGCCAGCAGGGTACAACTGCTCTTTCATGGCTGCAGTCTTACGAAAGACAAGTGATACCCACAGATGGCAGGCAAATTATTACAAGTTGTTTGGCTTGTGCCAGTCATCTTTATGACATTTTGTCTTTGCAGCACTTCTGTCTTTGTGTAGACGCCCGTGTGAGACTGTTGTGAGTCTGCGATGCTCTCTTCTCCATGCACTGTTACACAGTCAGAAGTGCTTTTGTCGAGGGGAGCAGCGCTGACAAAGCCAGATGTCAGTCACAATCAGGAGCCGTCTGTTTGACATGTGTGTTTGGATGGAAAGAGCTCCTTGTTTAATGTGACCAGCCAAGGACATCATGTCAAACAAAACACTGGATTTGTGCCGAGTGAATGACTATCTTTTCTTCTCTTTCCTAAGGGAAGCAGACAGGATAGCATGCCTGTGCTGCAACCATCTCCAAGAAAATTGTGATTTTCATTACAGACTACAGGTTTAAACAAATTGCTTATCCTAGAGTGTTAAAACTGATCACAGCATTGATTATTTCTACTTAAAGGCTGAGGCCCGTGGAGAGCCAAAGGCTTGCTACAGATGTATATCCTCACATTGATTTTGCTTCCCTATCCAGTTCTTTTTTCCACTGAATGATTGATCGATAACGTCTTCCCTGGCCACAGATGACCCCTGTGACCTTTGATTAAAGCAGCCACTAACACAGGAAAGTCCTCAGTCACAAGAAAACCCTGGCCACAGTGTCCATGAGATCACATGTCAGGTCTGCTATAATCTCGCCATGATCCAAAGTCTTTAGTTTCACGCCACATGATGTCTGAAGGGTCTGCGCTCGCTCAAGAGAGAGAGAACAGAGAGACAAACAGTCTGCAGGCCTGAGCTTGACCCCATATTCTGTCTTTCTTTGTTTTCCGTTTATTGCTCATTCTGATTCTCACACATGTCTCTTTCTATTTGTCTTTTCTCCAACTTTCTCCGTCAGCTTCTGTCTTTCTTTAGTTTTTCTGGCCACTTATGTCAGATTTCTTCTGTCTTTCATTCTAACTCCTTTCTGTACCTCTTTCTGGCTGTCTTTCTGTCTCTCATTCTTTCTTCCTGATTCCTGATTCAGTCATTTTTCTCCCTCCCCTTCTGTCTATTTTCATCTTTCTGTCTCTTATTCTGATACTCTATTTTCTCACATTTTTCTCTCTCCACTCTCTTCATGTCTTTCTTTTTATGTTTTTCTCTTTGTCTTTCTGTCTGTCCTGTCTTTCTCTCGTATCTCTCACCACTGTTGTGAGTTTTCTCATGTCTTTTGTTCTGTTTCTTTCCCTCTGTCTGTCAATCATTTGTCTCTCTATTTCTGTCACTCTTGCTTTCTTTTTTATATTTATATATATTATTTATTTATAATTTATGTCTCTTTGTCCATCTCTTCATTCTGTCTTTTTGTCAATTGACTTTTATCTTTTCATTTTCTCTGCCTGCCTGTCTCTTACTATCCCCCTCTGTCATTTCTGTCTCCTACTCCTTCCTTCCTCTGAGTGCTCAGAGACTTGAGAAAGAAAAGGTCATAGATCAGGGCTCAGGACCAGCTGGACATGCAGAATGACTGGAACAGACAGAAAGATAGAAACAAACAGAGTGAACCGGATGTGTATGCGTGTCACTATGCCTCCCCACATAAAGACAAACCCAGATCCTCCGCTCAGGGGACAGAGAGAGAGAAAGGGCCCATTCAGAGCCGGACAAAAGCAGAGATGTAGGGAAACAGGACTGGCCTGAGATATGTTGCTATTCACAGGAAATCATTGTGGATGTAGTGGAAGGTGACTTAAACTCAGAGTTTCTTACTTTACTAACCATGAGATGATATATTCCTTCTTTTCTTTGGCTCTTTATTTTTGCTCAGATTAAATATCCATGAAAATTCTGGCATGATGACACAGACGCATGATGAAAGAGACCCAAACACAGCTGCTGGCGCATATAATGCATCATCCCCGCATCACGATGCAGAGATTCTTCAATTGACTGACTCCTCTCTTCTAAACAGAGCACATTTTCTAATATCAAAAGCATATTTGCAGATAACCGGGTCACATGTTCCTCTTTCCACTGTCATGTTTTCAAGGATGCGACCCTCAAACTCTCATTTCAGAGCACCAACAGACAACCGGCACAGGCATCACATTGATCTGGGGGCTAAATGAAGGGGTAGGAGGGCTCAGTGTCATCCACAGGCAACCATTAGCCCATCACTGTGCTAAATGAAAATGTGAGCTCACTGGCAGACTCCCCAGTGACAGGGTGAAAGGGAAGGTCATGGCAGACTGGAGCAGAGAAAACTGCCTCTCCAGATGATCCTGTTGTTTTTACACTTGTTGGTTGAAGGAGCAGTTCCAGCTATAACCCCTCGGTAAGCAGTAGTCAAACAGAAACCCCAGTGGGAACCATCATTTCCTCCTCAGCTTTGATTATAGAGCAGTTTGCCAGACTCTTAGTTTGAGTCTATTCATCCTAGCTGAGGCTTTTTCTGAGAAGTGGTTTCCTTACACAAATGGATGAGGTCATTTCTGTGCAAATGGCCGTGCTAGTGGTACATATTTCCATGTGTTGCCTCAGCCGTCCCCCCATTAGATTTAAATAGCAGACTGCCAAGAAAAACCATCAAGCACTGATGCCTGACTTACTGCTTTTACTCTGCTCCCCGTGTAAGACCCTCAGTATGGACAAATAATCTATCTATCTATCTATCTATCTATCTATCTATCTATCTATCTATCTATCTATCTACATCTGCATTGCATTGCATTTTACATTTTTTATTTATTTATTAACTTATTGATGAATATGCCATTTTTTGTCTTCCATATATTGTTCCTATTGTAGCTCTTCTTCTTCTCTTCTGGCACTAAGCCAGCCAGACTTCTGATCATTGGGCCAGACCCGAAACTCTGAAGTAACACTTATTTGGGCTGAGGCCACTGCGAATAGACTGGCTGCCCTTTCCACCCAAACACTTTTTGTCAGAGGAGAAAGATTTTATTTCACATGGACAGCTTCCCAACTGCGACAAGAGAGAGAGGAAGGGGGGTGCAGAGGAAGGCAGTGAGTGGCTGTAAACACAGAAAGGCAGCAAGAAGAGTGAGGGAGGAAAGGTCAGGACAGGAACATTTGCAGAATGAGGAGGACGTCTTAAAAAAATCAAGAGTACGATGGGAGAGAGATTAGCCAAAAGACAGTCAGCACAGAGGTGTGAGTTGTAGAGATGGAAAGGATAGATAGAGATGGATAGAGAGAAGGAATTCTGCACAGGCTCATTAGTTAAAGAGGGTGTCTTGTTATTTTTACTGAGAGTCTCTTCCGTACCTTCCAGCACAGCACTGACCTCAACGGGAGCAGCAGGCTGTTAACAGTCTACAGCTGGTCATTAGCGGATCAGTCTCTTTGCTAGGGCTGTTACAGTAATTAATGTTGTCTCAGTGGACATGAAGAATGGCGAAGCGACTGTTGAGCTACAGGTAGAAGAATCTCACACAGCAGGAGCAGAGCTGCAACTATGACAGCATGTGCTAATTTATCACAACATTTAAAAGATGATGGTGAGTGCTTCATCACGTCATGAGAGCTGAGGTTATTCCTGCTGTTTTACAGTTCCCAAACCGTCACATTGCCCGCTTGTATCCTGTTCCTCAGAACAGAAAATACTTTCAACTAAAGTGGAACAGACAGGTGGCCACGCTTGTCAAATGGACAATATCTTTGCAGACTATGCACTTGCTCTGTCTCACACTTTTATTTTGGGTTTCTCTCACTCTCTAAAAGCTCCCATTTACTGAGCTCCAGTTGCAAGCACAGTAAATTATTTATGCAAGCCGCTGATGTGTGTGTGTCCGTCTAGCGCATGCATGCATGTGTGTGTGTTTCATTTGCATATTAGATCTGGTTGTTTTCTCTGGGACAAAGCAGTGTCCAGCACCATCAGCCTAGTCGGTCAGAGCAACAATGACATCAGTGTTAACCCTCTCCTTCCTTCCCGCCTGCCTGGATCACACCCAGACTGACAATAGCACTATTTGTAGGTCAGTGTCTTGTCCCACTGCCCTCCATAAGCCCACAAACAGACTGTCATGGTTTATGATCAATGCAACTGGCTTCACCAGTTTGACAAGCCCATTGCTAATCCTCTTATACAGAATGACTATTAGTGAAATGTGATTATTAACTATTACTAAAGCAACCCAATCGGCCAATAATGCTAAAATCTCTGTAACAAAATTACTGCATAAGTAATCATCAGTGCATCTGGAGTGGCTGTCAACAGACTGACAGAGGACACGGCAACATAGCTGAACTCAGAAAATCCTGTCACAGTTTTGCCAGATAATTAAGTCTGCAGTCACGCCACAGAACAGAACATTATCTCGTGAACGTTGACCGAGCATCATCTCTAAGGGAACAAGAGAGCGAGGCAAACAGAGAAAGTGTTCTTTTAAAACCCTCACATGCTGACGCCTCTCATGACAATCACTTCAACATACACACCGCTCCCTGTTCTTCCTGGTAATGCACCACTGTCTCTGCACATATTTGTCAGGGAGGTTGAAAGCTACTTTCCCTGCAGCTGTAGGAACTGAAGGAATGTTTGGTTAAACTCAGCACAGTCCCTCTCAGACTTGTTTGTTGAGGCTGAATCAGGGTGGCCTGCAGATACTCTGTTAGATACTAAACACAGTTCTATTATGATTTGTTGCAGCACTGACAGGCCTGAAAAATTGATTTATTACTTCATGTTATTACAATTACTAAAAATGCATCAGATTCACTTCAGATTACAGTATTTAAACCACATTACAGCTTTTAACTAAATGACTGCACTTTGGGATTTTATTTCACTTTTATTTCCTTTGTTACATTTGGGTTAATAACTTTCACTCTTGGCCAGACTGGAAATACATGAGGTCATTAAACTTCAAGAACCAATCAGCTCTAATAAGGAAAAATAAGCACCAGAACAATCTGTGCATAGGGCCTCAAATTGGTCTAATTCTTTGTCATATTATTTGGGTCTGAGTGTGAAGGATGCTTTACAAATTATCTTACTCTTATCTCACTTGATGCGCTTTAACTGATTTTGTAGTAGTCACTTAGGGACAGCAGAAAGCATGTTGTAAACATTCGGTCACCCTTAAAGTTGAGTAGCATTCATTAAGAGCCAGTTTCTGATTAATTTAGCTTAACTCTCTTTTAGCTCTGCTTTTGGTCTCTACCAACTCCTGATAGGAAATATCTGCTGCCCCGTATAGCTGCTAAATGCTGCAATATGTTCTCCAGTCAGTCAATAAATTTGTCTGTGTGCTGCTGTTTGTCTGGTGATTTTAGAGCTGTTTTAGTGAAAACAGTAAAGTTCACGCCATCATTTAAATGCACCATAGAGCCAAGGGAAACTACAGAGTCGAATTAATCCCTTTCACATACACAAATTCATTTGATCGTTTGTTAATTCGTTGATAATATAAAAATAGGAGCTCAAATATCACCTGTTGTCTTTTTTGACACGTTTCTTCCTCCCAGCAATACCAGCACCTCAGTGAACAAACTCTAAATCATTAACTGACCAATGAATTTGTGCTACATGATCCAACACATTTGGACGGGTGCTCACATGATGAATTGCTGTTGTCTCTCTGAACAGTCAGTGTATGCCTGGAGGCTTTTGCTCTGTCGATACCCAGAGGATTCAGCTCAACAGTGAGTAGATGGATTTGTTAGAGAACTAATGAGAAGAGCTGGTCTATGTCCCCAGGGATGTACAGCTTAGGCCGTTGAATTGATGGGAACCTTATTCAGGCGTCCTTGCAAGGCTGTTCAGTAAAACCACACACAAGCACGAGCTGTGTATTTGCACCGTGTGAGCTTTTCTCACGTTGGTAAGTAACAATCCTGTTAGTATTCCTGTTGCTGGGAGCAGTATTAACAACTCATCCAAAGCAACAGGAATTTAAATCCTGGACATTTTGATTTAAATCATATTGTCTGTGGCTTTAACAAAAGAACTGACACAAAACATCACAAAAGGTCCACATTTCTGCCAGTATATCTGTGATTATTTGTCAGTTGTATCTTTGAAAAGTATGACTTGAATAACTGAGAGAACCCCCCCCCCCCCCAAAGTCATTGTGGTCCCAAAACTCAGTGGCACTGAGCATCTCCAGTGAAGCACATCATGGCTGCAGGGCGGTAACCAGAAATGTAGAAATACTGAGTTCATGAGTCGCTCCTCACCAGCCTGATAATTACCACCTTGTTCTCATTATTCAGTCTGAAATTGAGTTCATGTTAGCAGACTTTTCTTTGGGGCTTGGGTATTTTATTTCACCTGCCCTTGCCAATCAGCAGCAAGTGACTGTTTCTGTCCCAGCAGCAGCAGCATTTTAAATTGACATATAGGCTGCAGAAATGTTTGTCAGGAGCAGTTAAGGTGACATTTTCACAGTCATAGTGAAATATGTTGATTTAGTCGTTATTTCTGGAATCAACTTACAACAACCTGTACGATTTAATCCACACTTTTCACCTTCTTTTCTGGCTGATTTTCTGTGGTCCCACTTTAGCACAACATCTTTACATTGATGAAAAAACGGGAGCCGCTTGCAATGATTTCAGGCGCTTGCCACCAGGCCACCATTTAATTATAGTGTGTCTAATTGTTTCAAAATGTTTCCCTGTGTCTGCTGGATGTGTTAATAGCTAACTGTATATGTAGTTAAGCATGGCAACCTTATATGGTGACATTATGGCAGTGTTGTGTTTACAGGTTGTGTCTGCTGCTGCAAAGAGGTCAACAGATTTGTTTTTGCAGGTTTAAACATACCAAGTATGAAAGAAACACTGTAAACACCGTAACCTATAAAATATCAAGTTTGTTTTTCATTGTAGAATGTAAACTAAGTTAACATTTAAACCTCCAACACTGAGAAGAAAACACAGACACTCTGCTTTCACTTTGCAGAGCTGAATAGAAAAAAATCGGGCGAATGAAAAGTGTTCTGTCAAATCTGTCAGCTCAGAAAAGATCGAGGTAAACAAGGTAAAAACCTCTCCTAACACCCACATCTTTTGGTTCACAGCCTATACAGCTGTTCACTTTGTTTCATTTCTATCCTGTCTTACTCAGAGATAAGCTCCAGTAGCTGGATAGCAGAGCAGCATAACACAGATATATTCTGTATATACTGTAAGTATTCCTCTAAGTGTGATCAATTGAATATATAGCTAGTACATGATATGGATTTTTACCCCCCTAATTTGCTCATTAGACAAAATCTACTCCTCAGTTATATCTGGGTCATGTCCAAGGGGACTGGGCTAAGAATACGTGGAAAATAGAAACAACTCTTTCTACAGTCAGTACCCTGCCTCCTGTAATACACTGTCAACAGCTGGTCAGCCCTTCACTTCACAGTGCCCCGATGTGCCGCTCTCTGGCACATTCCCACAGTAATCAAAACGTGACAGAGCGGACTGTGGAGGCACACGGGCTGTGGGGCAGAGCAACAGATGGGAGACGTCTTCTCTGGAGTCACAACCCTGATCCTTTTTAGCCTCATGAAATCACACACTGATCTCACTGGGACTAATTCAATTTCAGGTCTGTAAGTCCTATCTGGGTTGGTGTGTCTGCAGAACAAGCTGCAGACCCCGCTGCAGTCAGCCGGCTGATGAGATCTGCAGGCACAATCCCATTAGGAATAAGAGATCTTTGTCTGGAGTTGTGCAGTGGCCCCAATCCAAGCCTGCCTCAGTGTGTGTGTGTGTGTGTGTGTGTGTGTGTGTGTGTGTGTGTGTGCGCGCGCGCGTGTCTGTGGGAATGCATCCCTGTTCCTGTGCAAAAAGAGCGTGATCTATTCACTTGGTATTAGTGGACATTACTCAGGGTGATGATTCAACATTCCTGTCTGATTTCTTGGCCAGTACAGGACTTGGACCAGTCACTTCAGGCAGCATCAACACAACGGCAGTAATTTACCCCTCGGCTGAGCTGTCACACTGGTATTATATCTGACACACACACACGCACACACACAGCTTATGTCTCATAATAATGAGGAAAAGAATAAACTCAGTGTCTACCCATAAATAATATATGGTTACTTACTGAAAATAATATAAAAAAATGATTCCTGATATTTTATACATGAATTGGAAAATGCAGACAAATAGTGAAAAATATTGGTTTTACCTAAACTACACTCCTGCACATCCCAGGCATGTGAGGCTTGAGTTTCTGTTGACCTTAAAAGTTCAATCTGTGTCTGTGCTGTAGTTCTGACAACCAAACATGGAGATTCTAAAGCAAAGCGAACTAACATCCACTAAAACAAAATAGAACAAACTTCAACCTGAACTAAAAAATTTGTTTCTGCAAAATGAGTTTTTCAGAATGACTCACATGGCAGGCGTTTGTTGTGAAGGTTGGCTGATGAGGAGCTCATGCTGTTTGTTGCTGGAGATAATCAGTCAGAGATGATGAGTGTGTGAGTGCCGGTCAGCCCTGTGAGAGTTCAGCAGAGAGGCTGCCGATCATCTCCCACCTCTTCTGCTCAAAGTGACTGATGCTGACTGCCACGCCGCTGCTCGCCTTCCCACTCTCCTGTCTTCCCCTCAGTGGACTCTGATCCACTTGGATGAGGCGAGAACAAGTTTGTGGATTTGTGGAGCCAAACAGCTGACCAATGACAGGGTGGAGGGAGGAGCTGAGGGAGAGCGAGGAAGGGACTGAGAAAAGGGAAGGAGGGATTTTATGTAACGGAGTGGAAAATACCAAGGAGAGACAGACACATGCCTTTGTTATTTTTGTCTTCTTACACCCCCTCCCTCCTCCTCCTGTCCATCTCTTGTTCCCTGCCTCTCCTTTTCTTGTTGCAGATTTAAACCCTCTCGCTTCTGAGTCACCTTCAGGGTCAAGATACCAACAAATGCTACACGAACCAACCACAGATATACCTTTAATGTTGTATTGTTATTTGTTATGTAATTGAGTTTTAATAAGAATTTGATGCTCCTGAATAATTTAAAGGTTTTGTCACATTTCCTCTTCACAGACAATTTGTTCCTTAATCAAATCTGAATTTAAAAAAAATATTAAATGGGTTAAATAAAATTTCAAAATAGATTTCCCATCCAAAAAAAAAGCAATGTCTTGTTTAGGTGTCTTTCCAAATGAATATCCACATTTGAGGAAAGATCTGTTCACTATACATTAGAGCTAGAAACCACTGTTAGCTAAAATTATTTAATTTATTCACGGATAGATAATCAGCAGACTAATCCATTATGAAAAGAATGGTTGGTTATTGTCTCATTGCTGTTATTTTTGGCAGAAATGATTTCTTTACGTTTTGGCCTCCTTTTTCTAAACAACGTTGGTATTGATTTAATTTGTCCTTCATGTTATTGATCATTGGCTGAAAGAACCTAATGGCACAGTGCTTTAATGGCATTTTAGTTTAGTTTTTTTGAGCATGTGCATCTTCAGTCCAAGTCTTGTTGCATGTCATTCCATCTCTCTCTCTTCCTTCACCCCTTTCATGTCATTTTAAAGGCATAAAACACTAAAAACAACAAACAAAACTCTTGAAAACTTTGCTCAAAACTTCTCATATTTCTTGAAAGCATCATTTGGATATCTTATATGGGACTCAGCAGGGCTGTTTTGGCACTTTTGTCAAATGCTGAGAGAGATTCCAAATATTTTCAGATGATTTGTGGAAATGCAACAGTCTGTTACATTTTAACAGGAAAACAGGCTAGAGTACTAGCATTAATGCCCAAACAATAAAAAGTGATTGTTGTATGTATAACTACAAGTCTGACATTTTAGACTACTGCACAAGAACTTGCAGCTTGGGGGCCCCATGGTGGTGCATCTGCATAGTCCATAGTCCGCATATAGTAAGAAAGGCTCTGGGACTCAGGCAGGGAATGAAGACAGTAGTACGTCTGACAAAGTGTGTGTCCTCGACGCCATCTGGTGGATATTGACAGACATCTCCACCTCTTCTGAGCTAGACTTGCTGATAACGCAATGCATGCATGCATGCAGACGCTTCACAAAGCAGCATTACATCATCACTTTTTACCAAAACACTGCATCGGCATTTGAGAGGTGAGAGGAAAGAGTGCTCTGCTCCAGTCGCAGGAAGGAAAACTTGTTGTTGTGAGTCATTGCAAGAATCCGTTTGTGAGAATAAGCACAAAATGTTCCAACTTGTTGATCAACCGCAACTTTGATCAAAACAAAATGCATCCGTTTTTTTTCTAGTGAAACAATCTCTAGAATACTTTGCAAAGGGCATGGTGCATGGTACAACAAATCAATGATAACTCTTAATACGCTCACGTCTACAAGTGCATGTGCAAGTATGGAAACTTTCACTACTGAAACTCATACATGGCATCCATGCCAACTGAAAAAAGAAACTTCAAAATTCACGCTGTAATGCAGCAGTTGGGAAGTGGTGGGAGAGACTGGCAATTTCTACCAATAAAAACACACTCTGTGTAAATGTCAGTGGTTTTGGTGGTTTAGCCTGAATATACAAGTTGTGGCAATGACCAGCAATGCAATGTCTTATCGTGCCATGAACTTTCTCTAGCGTTTGTGTGTGTGTGTATCAGAGGACAGAACGACAGAGAGAGAAAACATAGAGAGTGGGCAGAGGAAGCATGATGTGACTCAAAGTGAGAAATCCTTTTCACCTTAAACTAAATTCTGCGTGGGCACTCTCATCACAGGGGGGTTCACCTGCTGAGGCTCTGCAAAATCAATAGCTGTGACCTGACCTGAAGTGGCAATAGGCAAAAGCCACGTCCTCTCTCTTGTGTTTCACAATGAGATGAAAGGAGGAGGCCAGAAAGCAATCAAGAAGAAAGTTAGAAAGAGCATATACAAAGCGAGCAGACAGCATGCCGTGGGTGAGGGTGAAGGGACATTGTTTATGTCTGCACAGCTATGAAAGGCATCGGACTGGCCTCGGATTGGAACTTAATGCTGACCTCTGAGCACTTTGCTCAAAAGCAATTATTGCACATTTCAAAGCATTTATACAGTGAAGTTAAGGATGAAGTATGAGTCTGCATTTTCCCATTGAGGTGTGAAAAGCAGGAAGGGAGAAACAGCAACAACCAGTGAGGGCTATTTGCTCTCAGACTGCAGATGTGATAGCAAGATTTCTGTGTCCAGGCTAGTCTAAAGCAATGTTTTCCCACCCTCACTACACCAGGCAAAGCGCCAAAGCCATCAGGCAGTCATACGCCTACCATCAGCTGAGGAGTTGCACAGCAGTCTCATTTCTAATTATACACCCAACAACAGAGAGAGCTACAGAGCGAGGGAGAGAGTGGAATATGGAGAGAGGAAGAGGAGCGTGATTACCAATGGAGGAGAGACTGAGAGTGCTACTCAGCAGCAAACACAGGGTGAACAAGTTCAGATGTGTGTGTGTGTGAGAGAGAGAGGGGGGGGGAGAGAGAGAGAGAGAGAGAGAGAGAGAGAGAGAGAGAGAGAGAGAGAGAGAGAGAGAGAGAGAGAGGAGGGAGAGAGAGAGGGGGAGGGAGAGACATCAGATCTGTCTGAGAAAGGTTAACTGGACTGACTGACTAAGTAGAGTGGGAGTGTAAAATGTAAAAGCGAGTAGGAGGGAAGAGAGAAAGGAAGAGGAGAAGAGAGGAAGGAGGAGAGTGTGTCTGATAGACAGTCTGTTGAGCTTGTCTGGATTGCTTATGATCATTTTGCGTTCACACCTGCAGCTCAGGAGAACAACACCAAGCCGGACAGGTGTCTGTGTGCATGTGTCTGTGAACATGGATGGACATTCTAAGTGAAGATGGATGCACACAGAGACAGGTGGATAGCCGGATGGCGGAACATGTAAGTAGGTCTCTTACATGAAGCTTCTCTTAACAGTTTGTCTTGATTTATGCTGCTTGTTCTTGTATTTTTTTATTTAATTTTATTTTTTTACTCCACCAAGAGAGCCGCTTGATATCTGCGTTAGTCTAACTCTGAATGCATGGTTTAGGAACTCTTTGTGGTCTGAGGCATTCAGAACCAGAGGCTGTATTTGGTTATGTTGCGCTGCAGCTCCATAGATAGAAACATCAAGCAGACTATGAGCAATATTGCCACTACTGATACGCAAATGAGCCTCAGTGCAGATTATCTTTATCATGGCACCAAACACTGCAAACATTGCTGTGTATACATCTCATTTCCATAGATTGGTGCCATGTAGTGAAGCGATCGCCTCATAAGGTGTTTTAAGCCTGGATAACATGACAGTGTTGGCCTGTTTGGGTCATGATCTGATCATACCTGTGTGAGTGTGATGAAGCCCACACATCTAATCCATTTGAATGAATTTACATTTACACTGTAGGCACTTAGCTGACAAATACTTATCTATTTATGTGCCGTGGTATGATGCTGAATGCTCGTACAGGAATGTCATTGTGAGGGTGTTGTCTGATCCCACACACGCACACACACACACACACACACACACACACACACACACACACACACGATAGAGAAACAGCTCATATCACAGACATGCCTGTCAGGCAGAGTGAAAGAGGTCCATTCAGTGGCGGTGCACAGCTATGATGATGACATAATACAGGATACTGAGATGAGCTTGCCATTGACAGGCTGTAAAAGTCCTGCTCTGGTCTTCACATACACTTTGCGTAAATGTATCTGCAGAATAGGTGAGAAACTGTGAATATGGCCACAAAGTGCTTATATTTAGCCCACTTCAGTGAACTGACTCACCGCTGTGCATATATGTAAGGAGGATGGGGTTTCAGTAGTTTGTGGTGTTGGAGAGCACTCCAGTCACATGAGAAAAGCAAACACCACGCACCTATTTAGCCACAGGACACACACACTTTTTGTCTCTAGTGGAAAACTCCTCAATGACTTTATTAAAGAATAATATTAACCTCGTAATAGACTCCAACCTTTAACGCCAACCTTTCACTTTGCATTGTTCTCACTACACTCATTCTTTCACCAACCACACTGTGCAGTACTTTGTTACCATAGTAATTTTTACGGAGTTGTTCAGCTGTCCATCAAACCACATCAATATAGCGATCGGTGGTTGGAAGGCTGTCATTTGAAGCTGATGGTGAGTTATTGTTAAGGTGTCAAGTGGATATTTAGAGGCAATGATCTCAACAGGTGGTACATTCAGAGAGGAGAGGTAAGGTTCTGACATTTGTCAAGAAACCTTTGAAAAAGAGAGAGTCTGAATGGAGAATTTAATGTTTTTCTCCAGCCTGACACCCTGTTTGTGGGGATATAAAGTGCACCAATATTTGTGTCTTCTACTGTTCAGATCGTGACGACCTTGGACCTAACTGTCTGCCAAGAGACTGGAGTTTGTGTCACATGATCACAACACCTCCTCAGCTGTTTACAGGAGGCCATGCAGTGTCAGTGTGAGTGACAGGCAGCGTGAGCCAATGAGCTTTACACCAAACCCAGCTCTAGTCCCAGACAGGGACAACCTCCCATTCAAAAAGAGGGACCAAAGACGGAGTTCATCACCACCACAGCAGCAGCAGCAGCAGCAGCAGCAGCAGCAGCAGTGTGATGCTGCAACATTCAAGACACCCTACCCGTACCCGAGCCACAGTGAGTTTAAGACAAAACACACAGGCCCATTCCAGCCCGTGCCGAAACGGGTTCCTGCACTGTACCAGCCCTGGATGCAGACTCACATATCTACCAGGCCCAAGCCTCAGGCCCTCTCTGCATTCAGGGAGCATCATGGTTGGGCAGAGTGGAGAGAGTTCAACCCCCTGAACCTTGGATGGGACTTTTCCCACCACTATCAGCACCACGGCCACTTGTCTGGCACACCAGCACTCCAGCCAGGCCACGCACACCACCCCTCCAGATCCAACCCTGTTTCCCTGGTCAATGAGGGTTTCCAAAGGGTGGGCAGGGGGTACGGCTGGGAGCAGCTGAAAATGTTAAGGGACAAGACTTTAAATGCAGACAGACAGAGCAATGGGAGGAATAAAGGACCATATGTGAGGAGAAGAGACAGAAAAGTTGAGTATAGTCCTCCATCATTGAGCACATACCTACCTCACTCTCCACACGGGGACCTTACACTGCAACATACATCAAAGTTTGTCAAGCATCCTGTTTCTGGACATTCCTTCGTAAGAGTTTCCCATGACGACAGCTCAATTAACACATACACCTCCATGAGGGAGGATGCATCAAGATCTTCTGCTCTGGCCTCAGATGAGGCTTCTTCGTCCTCTTCGTCTCCCAACCATTTTCCCTGGCTGCTCCCTCACTTTGTGGCAGGCTCTTTGATTGAGCTCAGGGACGGGCGGCTGAGGAGGGTGGAACACCTGCAGACGGAGGATTTCCTGCTGGGATCACTGGCCTGTCCAGACCTGCGCCTCAGCTGCTGTACGGTACAGAGCATCACCCCATCAGCCTCCTCCTCCATCTCACGTCTCCTCATCCTGCTTCATGACCAGCAGTCCCAGGTGAAGGAAAATCACTTTGTGGTATACTCCGTTCATAGCAGACCATTGACAGATACAGTAGCTGGTATTCTTATGCTATATCTACCAAGTACTTAATTTAGGTCATATGGGAAATCAGTGTTAAATACTACTCGCTGAATGGGGTTAAGAGATGTCACTTGGTTCGTTAATACAATTAAATTCATAATATAAAAAAGCCTTAGTCAGACTAAAAAGGTCTTAAGGTCCAGTGTGTAAGATTCAGAGGGCTCTTTATCTACAAATTGTTGCAGAATATAATAACCATAACTATGCTTTTATTTGTGCATAATCATCTGAAAATAAGAATTAAGAAGAAATGTTTTTGTTAGTTTAGAATGACAGACAAACTAAATACCGGCTCTAGATTAGAGCTAGATAGGGCATTTTGCATATTTCTCTCCCACCTTTACACTAGGAAGAAGTGGGTGAGACAAGGGGTTTTTAATCAGCAGCTACACTGCCGTTAAATCCTACACTCTGGTCCTTTAAAGGATGAGGCTAGTGACACTTTTTTTTCTACTGTGAACAAATACAATGTGATTATTGTCTATGTAGCCAAACCCTGATGTATCTTATTGTTGTCCATTGAAATGCATAGATTAGCCTGGGCACTGTCGTATACACTGTCCCGGTGTCATAAAATACTGGCATACAAAATGTGTATTAATCTGCAGCAGAAAACACTCCACTTACTTCCGCTTGAGCCTTTCCAAAGTGCTATTGATATTTAATTACTGTGGCAGATCTTTAAGCTAACTGCACACTGGATCATTTTTGGCATTGCAATGTTTTGCATGTGATAAAAAAATCTACTGACATTAACCAGTTAATCAAGGGTATCGATGTTAACTGCGCAAATAGCTGACCAGTACATGCCTGCGTTTATCAAAGGTCTCTGTTGAATCTATTGAATGCTTCAGATGTTGAAACAACTCTGAAATCATAAAATGTGACATTCATTTAGCACATGTACAACACCACCCCCTAGTGAACAAGTGTGTAAGCTGCATTTCTGTGTCTAATATTCCTGTACATATGTAACATCTTCTTCCAGGAGTTGGTGGATGTCTATGTGGAGTACCCGTTCTTTGTGCGTGGACGGGGCTGGTCCTCCTGCAGCCCTCAGAGGACTGCCCGTCTCTGTGGCCTGCAGTGCCGTCAGCTCATTGTGGGGGACATCTGCCTGGCTCTCACCCCTGTCTCAACCCCTGAGCCTCCTCCGTCAACCACCCTGGAGCCAAAAAACCCCAAGTCAGATGGAGGGCGTGGGTCCCTAAAAGCACTGCAACCACAGGTTCCTCCAGAGCCAGAGCGATCAGCGGAGGGGCAGAAGAAGGAGGCCGAAGTGGTCCGGAGGAGACACTATTCAGCCCCTGAGTTGAGAGGTCCAGGGACTAACTGCATGTAGTGAGGGGGGGTCACTATTTTACAGACAGGATGCAAGTCAGTCTCTTTAAAGTTCTGCTATATTCAGCCTATATTTGCTTACTTTCTACCTCCTGAATCATATATGTGTGCTTGACTGTCGTTTTTGTATCTGAGGAGTAAAAGCTAGACGGATGATAAGACTCAGGATCCTCCAGAGGAAAACCAGACACCGTTATATGTGTATAGTCAGGGATCAAACACTGACTATGTCACTTGAGTTTAAAAAAATACATTTTCTGTGATCCTGATCAGTCTCTTATAAAAAAGAATTCAGATTCACGTGAGAGAAATCAGTTTACATGGAAAACCAAAGTGTACATCTACAGTAAGTTACTACAGGGACCTGCTTCACTGACAATGAATGTGAGAAAGATATTGTAGGTTCAAAGAGTATTTTGTGTTTGGGGTTCAAGTGTGTGTTCATATTATTTCTAGCAGTTCTGATAAAAAACGGCCCACGTTCCCTTGAAAAGCACAGAAACAAACTCCCTCAGGTCCTAACAATCATATCGTGTAAAGTTTATCTCTCCTTCAGCCTAATATTATGTAAGACTTCTTTATGCTCATAAATGATAGATTTCATTCCAACTGTTGCATTTCCTTAGTGTGAGGATAGAAGAAGTGAATTTTCATAATGACAATCAACACCACTTGTTTTCAGGAGGATTTCGTTTCTACGCTTCTACCTCTATTTTCTATTTAAGGTGACGGATACATATAATCTGTGTTTTTAATGGTGCGGGCTGTGTTGTTGTACTATGCTATGTTGGAAGCTATCAGCTTCTCGGTGAATGTCAGTGTGAATGCCTTTATTCGCCTGGTTGTTACAGTATATAGCTGCTTTGCTTCAGTACTGATGCTCCTTTTTTTAATTGTCTGTCCCATTGTTAAGGGTGGAGATGCTTGTGATAGTCAAAGTACTTTAGAAGCACAATGTGTGTACAGTGCCATATGTCTGCAATTCCTTCTGGGAATACACAGTACTTGGACAGAAAAATTAAAGGTCCGGTGTGTATGATTTAGTGGCATCTTGTTTAGTTGCTGATTGCAGCCGCCTCGCTTCACCCTCTCCTTCCTAGCATGAATGAGAAACTATGGTAGCCAAGAAAACGCAAAAAGACCCCATCTAGAGCCAGTGTTTAGTTTGTCCTTTCTGGGCTACTGTAGAAACATGAAAGAGGACCTGCAGCATCTGTAAATATAAAAGGCTTGTTCTAACAACAGAGGTGATTGTACACTAAAGAAAAAAAAAATATTATGTTCCATTTCTATATCCTGTAAATGTGAGACCACAAAATTTTACACAGTGGACCTTTAAATTAAAATTCAGAATTGAAATGCAGACCATGCAGACTCAACTATGATAACACCGTTAAGGAAGACAAGATGCTGTATGCACAGAATGGGTCTTTAACCTGTGAAACCGTTTTCTCACTGTTAAATAAAAATGTCATGTGTAAAATTCTCTGCATATCTTACCTCCAAAACTCATCAATTATTGGAAGATTTTTCAGGTAAAATGGGGTTAAACACACACACACATACTCCTGCTTCTTCTTTGATAGTTTCCATTTATTCAACAAAAATTTAAAATTACAGCATCCCTTTGCCCACCTGCAGTTCTGGTCTGAGACCAGGAGGCAGCTGCAGTCGGGGGTGATGGTTCACACACTGATGTCCGTCTCATGAAGATGAATTACTGACATCTCGCAGACTGTATGCCTTTCACAGGTCTGGTGATAAATGTCTGCACCAGGAAACTGAGCCCAACGTGCAAGCCTTTCAGACCCACACACTCATTAACAGTCTCGGCTGTCATTCTTCACTGAGCTCCAGCACACGCACAAGCTGCCAGATGTCGCACACCTGACCTGGTCCAAATGTCCTCTTGTACAACCAGTTCAACACCAGTGGCGTTTGTTGGGGAACACAGATTTTTGTTCTTTTCATTGGGACACAAGTTCATCTAGCTGTTCCAGAAGACAAGCTGCAGTGGTTCAACAGGAAGATGGAGATTTAAAGTTTTATGAGCTATGAAATCAGTTACCAAATGCACACTTCCAGCCAGGCAATATTTTATATTCTGATGGCCACAAGAGAATTTGAATGCATAGAGATATGTGTTGTAAATATGGAGAAATAGTTCTGACCTTTCGAGCGCTGAACGTTTTGTCTGAGTCTCTGAATTTCGAAGTCCGAACTCCAGGCTGCTCTGAATTCTTTTTCATGTGAGTCAAAACAAAAGAAACCCTTTTGTTCAACCTTTCTTTGTGACTAATTCTAATTGGTTTGTGGTAGTGGTTAATACTGCATGGGAGGCCCAGCTGCTGGTGATAAAAACAGTACACCAGATTAAATCTCATCCTGTGGCAGGAGCTCCCTGCTGACCAGCCAGTCAATCATCTCTTGTCTCTGGTTCCTTCACTTCCGCCTCTCTTGAGCACCCTTCCAAATTCGCAGGAGGGGGGATAGTCAGTGACAGCCACACGCTCTGACCACCATGTTGCGGTACTTCTTGAGGATCACGTTGGAACTGTCGTCAAAGTAGAGCACAGAGATGCCGTGTAGCTGGGTTGGGGCACAGCAGGGCTTGGGCACCGTCTCCGGGTTGATAAAGTGCACCTGTGGTTAGAAGAGGCATAGATCAATCCTCGCAGAAAGCGGAGGAGGATGTAATGAAAGTGCTTGTCATCAGGGTCTGTTTGGGACTTACCAGAGTTTGCACAATTGCGTGATTGGTGGCATTCATGTAGGAGTTGAGAGGGAAGGCGCATTCTCCCTCGCAGTAGTATGCTGCATAGCCCTCTGGTGCTATGATCCAGTCCTAATCAGACAGAAAGCACAGACAGTGTCAGTCAGTGTGTCATTTTTGGAGACAAAATTACATCAAAATGAGATTAAATGAAAGTTTTGAATTATACCTGCCATCCCAAATCTCTGAAACTCACATACAGCTCATGCTTTTTACACCCCTCTTTAGAGAGGCCAAGGTTATCTGAAATTGACAAATTGCAAGTATGAGTACACACAAATATCAGAGTACAAGAAGTCATGATTGTGAGATTTGAAGGGCTCAGGTACCTGTTGCAGCCTCCACTGCCTTCAATGCATCTTGGACAGTCCTCTGGGGTTTGGAGCGGTTAGACTGGCGGCCCTTGTGACCGTGGGCAGAGCGAATGCTGCGGAGACGCACCTCATTGGCTCTGAAGAAGGCAACCATGAAGGGCTGCTTGTTCTGAGGTCCACTGCCCGTCACCAGCCCGGCCAGTTGGGGGTTCCTCTTCTGGCCTACAGAGGGAGACAGGAAGAACAAAACTACTGAGAGTCTCAGCCAACCACTGAAGATGACAATAATACACATCTAAGTCTCCAGTAAACAATCATCTGTTCATCCTGATATGACCACAACAACCACAATCATAACTTGAACTCTGTAAGAACCCTCTACACACATTTACTAAATATGTGGTGCTGCTTTTAAGCACAGGATTTAAAGAGCATTAAATCATTACTCCACACAAAGACTGTATTCTTGCTGTTGTTGATGTTATGGAGCCCTCCCCATGTGTAGACGTTACTGACCATGGCTGTCCTCCAGGACCAGGTGCAAGCCGAGGTTCTGCTCAGGGTTGACCAGCCAGAGGTTACTGGTGGCGGTCAGGTCAAAGGCCAGCCAGCCTTCCTCTGCAGCCCACACTTCCCGACGCTCCAGCAGCAAGAGCTCCACTTCACTGAGGGAATGACAGCATGTAGTTGAATTCAAGGCATTTCAAGGCTAAAAGCATAGAGTATTAATACATAGGCTTTCCCTTGAGTGCCCTTGTTTGGCTGAAGACTGAAATGTTCCAAATGTTCCTTGGATGCAACATCAAAGTATTTCAACAGTCAGCAGGTGCTTCTTGCAAATATGTTTTCACAAAATGAAAACACAAGTTTGACTAAATGCCCCGGTGATGAAATGTCCTCTGTGATTTGTTACCCATCTCTTGTTTTCAAGTTTCTGCAAATTGATTTTCATTCCTGAAACTAATGGAAAACAACATCTGTCTAGAGTGTATGAAAACAATCTAAAAGCATGTGGTATGCTTAGGAAAATGTTTGGCTGTCATGCAAATGACACAAAATGAGTATATAACAGACTAAAAATTTGAAAACCACATGTGTGGTCCAGTAATAGCTATAGTTCAATTACAGAGCAACTTGTTTTATGTTGTTTTGGCTATGTACACCAGCACTTTTGATTTGAAATTAAACAATGACTTCGAGGTTAAAGTGCTTGTTTTCAGCCGTGTGTTTGAAGGTGTTGGGAAGCGTGTAAGAATCATAATCCCTTTTAAACATTTCCCCAATGCAGCAGAGTTTAATGGCCAAACAGTGGAATGTTGTTGATTGTAGCCAAGTCAGACACCTGACCTCAGTCCAACAGAGAATGTGTTTCATTTGCTGACTTGAAAAAATCATCAGAATAATGAATATGGCTGCAATGTCAATGTCTGCAGCTGCAAAGGAACCAAATATGAAACACAATAATTTCACGTGAGGTTATACAAACTGGTCCAACCACTGTGTCACCTAAAACGTTTCTAAACTTTTTCTAAACTTTTCTCTTTTCATTTCTAAAACGGGGGACACTGTTGTTAACTGATGTTATATCAGATGTGGATATAAACAACTTCAAATTAGAGCTCAGAGACATTTAATTTTATTGTTTATGCTGGAGTACAGAGCCAACACAACAGAGCATGTGTGACTGTCCTAACCATTTCTGACTGAATCGACACACTGAAGGATAAATAACTGTGCAAATCACAATAACAAGCATAATTTTTCATGGTAAAGTGATACATTAGAAATATTAGAAAATAGAAATAACAGATTGTAACAATATAATCATTAAATCATTTCTGTTATTCACAGGGTTTGCATGGCTTTCTAAGAGTAAAACTCAAGAACTTTCAAGGTACAAAAACCAAAGATTTCACATCAGATCACATCAATATTGCTACTAAATGCAAACGTTTGTTTTATTTATTTACCAGCTGTTCATATTAGCTTTGTATTTGTTTTTGATTGTATGTTTTCATCATTAACGCCTGCTAATTTTTGACACCAGATTATGTAGAAAATTGACCATTTTTCGAGGCACATTACTTGAATAACCTTGAAAAACAACAGTTAGAATTAATCATTTTTCAAAAGATTTTTTACAAACTCTGTATCCACCCACAATGAGCAGCCACACAGGAGCACTTTCTTAACATCCCAAAAGAAATCTCCTCCACTGAAAGGTGTCGTCTTAAGGGCAGATTTTTCAGACAATAGCTTTGTTTACAGATTGAGTTTCAGACACCCCGGGCAGACGTCTGCCTTCAGCCCCGCCGCCTGCTCGTCTTGTGCTGGCCTTTGTGTGTCTGTGAATGACAATGGTGTTGCCCTTAACACCATCGTCAGCCCCGCTGTCACCGATGAAAGACTTAAATCTACTGCCTGTGCGTGAGTCAAGCAGGTTAGAGAGGGATTTCATAATGTCAACAGTAGAACTTTGATTTGTAAGAAAGAAAGGTGGTGTGGGGAGTCCAATTATTTGATTTATTTAAGACGTAGTTTGGAACAAGAAAACTGTGTGAGTGTAACACAGAAGGTGGCAGACAAAACCACACAGAAACATGGAGGAATAACCACCTGTGCATGAGAAAAATAGTAAACTGACGTCTCGGGGGTTGAGAGTGTTATTTGTGGTTGGAGCAGCATGTTATAAATGCAGGTCTCACAGGGACTGTCCTGTTCTGACTCTGTCAGAGTAAACTTGCTCTGGAGAGAACCACTGTGTTTCTGTAATTGACACTAATGTCTGTGTAAACAGCTTCGGTGCTGACACTAACATCGGCAGAAATAACCTGCAGGGAAATGTAGACAGACACGACCAAAGAAGACGGATCTGTGTGCACGTACGGCAGCCTAACAATCAGTTTTCAGTGTAAAACACACAGCAGCATGAGGTGTTTGTTTAAACTCAACCGCACTACGATGTCACTGTCACAAGAGGACAATCATATGTAACGATGAAATAAAGATAGGATTTGTTTTATTCATTCATTTATACAGCTGTCTACAGCTCTCCAACATCACAGAGGTGTCACTGGCAGGGCTGAAAACTTACTTGTAAAAAAATCACCAGCGTCACGTCTTAGGAACTAGTTTCTACTGGAGGAATAGCCTCTGAAAACTGTTGACTGTGTGTTTTGGGGGTGATCCAGAGTAACAGGGACACTTTTTCTGAAAAGTCACGTTGCTGTTGAATGTTTATGGCAATGTTGGTCAGTCTGGCACTTTGGCACTTTGGTGCAGCCTGAAATATCTCAGCAACTATTGGATGGTTTTCTGCAGACGTTCATTTTTCCCAAATGATTTTTTCACATTTGTGTTTTTTGAGAAATGTCTCTGGATATATTGGATTGGATTGAATATCTCCCCTTCAATCAATCATCACATCTTTTCTTTGTCTATGACTGAAAACCTACAAATCATGTGTGAGCCCACTGAAATGCTAAATTACAGCGTGGACATGGTAAACATTGCCGACCACCATTAAAAACAAAAGAGAAGAAGAGGAAAAACTTGAACCCTCTGGACTTTTCCTCCATGCGTACAAACCAATGGAAGCTTCTTGTTCTTGCTATTTTGCAGCATAGACAGCAAACCAGATGCAAAGATCAAAGCTGGGAGAGAATTACCGTTTGCTCAAAGCTTTGCTGTGCTTAAGTGCAGCTCCAGTGAGCAGCTAGTGTAGCTGCAGATTTGTTTAAATGTCACATTTCAATGCTGTGAGCACCACGGCTGAAATTATGTTTACCTCCATCATATTAGGATGGTGCAGTTATCTCAAAATAAAACAAAATTTATCTGCAACTTGAGTGAGCTGATTCCTAAATGCTACACATCACTGAGGAGGTCGGGCTGATACATTTGATGCTGGATAAAGAAAATCCAGAATAAGCAGCAGTAAAATTAGCAAAGAGTCTAAGATGAGCTGGAAAGAAACACACATACCTGTTTGGAGGCTCCTGCAGGACCTGGTAGACACTGACTATGAATGTCTCGTTCTCATAGCTTTTCTGGATAAATTCTTTGTAAATCCTAAACTCTGCTGCCGTGACGGCCTCTCCTTCTGGAATACGGGAAAGGTCAAATCGAAATTCTCTTCTGTGCTGCTGGTACAGAAGATCTTGATCTTGATCAACTATTAGGAAGAAACAGAGAGAGAGGAGGACAGATTTGATTGAGGCTTTGAGAAATGGTTTATTGTTGTCGGAATTGGCTGCAACACACACACACACACACACACACACACACACACACACAGTGACATAATGCTTCTGACCCTCAAAGGGAAAGTTTGTACATCTGAGAAAAGGCAAACCACTGTGAGTAAAATCAGATGGTGAACTAGTCGGTGGTTGCATATCTGTCAATTGTGACGCTGAATCAAACGACCCTCTGATGTGTGTCACTGTGCCCACATCGCGGAAGCACACTGTGTCAGAAATAGGAAAAATCCTGCTTCCACGAGAGAAGTGATTGATCTAAACATCACTTAAGTCGAGTCTGCCATACATGCCAATGTGAGGGAGAGAAGAAGAAAAAAAGAAACACCGGGGCTCATTTTGGCTCCCTGTTTAATTTGCACACATGTGCTGACCACAAGAAAAGGCCTGTTAAGGCACTGCCCGGAAAACCGCAGCAGCCAGTGTGCTTTTATAAACACACTCACATAAAGTATAGAGAGACACACAAATTCATGTGACCTAACTACCAGAGTCTGTACCACCCACACCTCCCTGATCATTTTGCCATGTATCACCATCCAGTGATTTCATCCACGATCACAAAGGATGAAGTAAAGCAGCAGTAGCTGATGGCACTGTGAGGTTTCCAACCCGCCCTGATCCAGCTGAAGCTCCCCAGCACTCAGACTTTCCAGAAAGACCCTGAAGCTTCCTGAAGCTTTGCAGTGTCGTGTTTTTACAGCGTTAGTCAATGTGTTTGTCCTTGGAAAGAGCGGTGGAGGTCTCTGGTGAAGGTGTGCAGAGCTGAGCAGCGATTAGCCACCTTAAACACATCCTGCCCCACTGGCACACATCATGACATCATCATGACATCACCCTACGTTCCCCTCTGATGGTCCACTATTGTTCCAGCGCGTAGAAAGACCCCCGACAGAAGAAGCAGAACTTCTTTTTCTTTGGGAAAAAGCGTACACACACACACACACACACACACACTGAGTCAAAGTCTTCTAAAAACATTTGTAACGACACAAAAACACACACAAGCCGTTCATCATTAAGAGCAGTGCATTCTGAACCCTGCTAGTCATTTGTTTGACCGCAATTAAATGCTGGAAGGGAACGAGGGGTGTTTTTATGAAAGCAATAATTGCTTGTAAGGACTTGGTGTGTTTACGTTAGGGACCATTAGCTGCAGAGATCAGACCTCAGATATGCAAACTTCCCTCTGGGAGGCATTTCAACACTTTAGATTACTCCTCACACTGCAGGGCCACACAGCCACAGAGCTATCATTAACCTATTGCAATTTTATAGTAAGTGTGTTTTTTTACAAATCAGCATGGGTGGTTTGGAGATATATCACGACATCTGCAAAGAAAAAAATGATGGGACCACTGTGCTTCAGACAATATTTATATTCGTCTATTCTGTACATGAAACATATATTGTATTTACGTCCGTCCGTCCTGGGAGAGGGACGCTTGTCTGTGGCTCTTTCTAAGGTTTCTTCCATTTTTGGTGGGAGGGTTTCTTTATCTGAATCGAGGGTGTCCGTATACTGTACAGCTGTAAATCCCCTTGAGGCAAATTTGTGATTTGTGATAATGGTCTGTAAAAATAAAACTGACATCTCATTCCATGAATTAATCATACTCAAACTGTAATTTTAAACTGATTAATTATTTTCAAATCCAAGAATGTTTGACCACATTGCCTAAGCTGTTTCCTCGCAGGTTATTTAAACCAAGAAAAAGGATTTTGCTAAACAAATGTTGCACCTATGCATAAATCTGCTGCAGAAAAACGCCTGCTTATTGATGACAGAGAATTTCAAATCTACTACACAAACTTTAGTAGACAAAAGTGGGCTTAAAGCGTCTTATGGGCAGATGCTGTTGTACAACTGCAATTTGAACCTCAAGCTAAAGAGAAAGGAATTATTTTGCACATGAATGTATAAATAATGAGAGCGTTAATGAGATTTTCTGGTGGGGCAAAAGAAATTCTTTGTATGATCTCCTTATGCTTCCTACAGATCAGCTTAGCAGGACAAACACATTTCTTCCTGCGTGTTCTTAAAAAGCACAATACACCTTCTGTTTTTCAGTGACACGGCCATTCCTCAAAGTGTTAGCAAACATTTTGAGCCCTTTCTATTCTAATAAAAGCCAGTGACATTTCTGTTCATTAAGCCTTTTCCCATGCTCTGCAGGTGTGTTGCGGTCCCATACTGAACGCATGTGTCTCCGGGCAAAGATTCCTGCAGCAGTAAACAAGGCGGCCGACATGACGAGTAGCAGAGCAGAGAACAGCTACAACTGATAAGACCTCTGAGCTACATTCAATCTATTTCTTTATGAAGAAACTAACAAATGCGTAGTGCTATTGCTTTGTGCAATGTTGCATGACAAAAAAACGAAAGCTTCCTGCTGGTGATCCTGAAGTATGACTTGTGGTTTGGCATTCTAACACAAGTAAACATATGCAGCCATGTATATGTACCAGCATGTGTGCAGTGATGTGATATACTGCATGTGTGTGACAAGCTCTTAAAAAGAGAGGTTGAATAGATAGTGAGTATTCTCAGCCCCGTCCACCTGCAGGATATACCTGGGTGTACTGGGAGAAGGCAGCTCTACAGCAGCTCCCCCTCACACTGGAAGCTGTGGTCTTTGGAAGGGAAATACCATAATCCAGTTCAGTCTTGAAGCGATCATCCTGGGACCACCAAGATAGAGTCAACTCCAGCACAATGTGGGAGCCCAAGCTAAAAACTCTGCCAATCATCAGCACAGGAGGCTGTGGCAGGCCTGAGAGAGAAATAATACACACTCATTGTGTCTTTTTTCCCCCTTCTTCCTCTTTATAATCAAACTCTTCAGATGTGGAACCACATAAATCTGCTATGAGTTTTCAGAAACGATGTTTCCAGATCTCATTAGCTAAAGACTGTCAGTTAAAGGTTCCTGACCGAGGACATAAAATGTTTATGTTTCAGGGTATTTCTACGGCCTCCAAATGGTTCGTATTAAATACACATTTTATGGGGTGGTCGAAAAAATAACTCTTCATTAAAAGGTTTCACTTCAAACTAAACAACACAAAAAGAGAGAGGGGGTTTTCTTGGAGAGATGCACAAACTTCTTCTCTTCACACTGGCCCATAAGGGCAGGAGAGGGTCATAGAGACAAGGGTTGGTTTTGGATGTAACCACATCCGGATAAGAGCCACGGGCACCACACCGTCTGCTGTTTCACCATAGTGATATCAGAGCCGCCGTAGGATCTCCAAAGGAAACAAAGGCAGGATTTGCCTTTTATAAATTCAATAATGTCTGACTGAGCCCCAACTCCCACCTGTGACCCTTGTGATTTACCCCTGCACTGAACACACACACAAGCACCTGCACTAACAGAGATTACTTCAGCAATAACATGTTGCAGTTTGTATTTTGATCTCTGTCAACTTGTCTCTCACTCCCTGGGGGTTTCTAGAAATGCCCGTTCAATTCCTAGGCATGTGAAACGAAGCCATGCTAAAGCCTCTCCCCCGGAGCTTTGAAGGGATTCTGGGGTAATCGGATATGGGCATGTTGTCATAACATTTACAACTCGGAATGCATAATGCTGGATTTCAAGTGAAGAAAGTGACCTTTAAGCCACAATGTCAGAAACATTGGCTCACATTGGTCCCACACCCATTTAATGAATGCCCCCATGTGCCTAGATCATTCAGTCGGGTAACAGAGGCGAAAATGCCCCAGAAATATTATTATAACCCCCATTAGTAATGTGGCAGATCTTGGGGCACTTTAATCTCCATAATGAGTGTCCTCATAAGAGTTATGGTCAAATCAAATACTGAAATCAAACGTTACAATGCCCCTAAGTCACTATAAACTGTTTCACTTATCACTCATTATATCTAACAGAATTTAGAAACATTACTTCATAACTTAGTTGTTATAGAGTCGGATTGAAAACTTACCCAGATTGACAAAGCTCATCACCATGTCGGCGTCATCCAAGAAGCGGCTGTCCTGCGGGGTTACCATGGGGGAGACCTGGGTCGGCTTGTAGTAAGAATACCCGGGCGGCTCTGGATCTGGAGAGATGGTATTGTAAAGGTCCAGCATGAACATCGGGGCAGCGTTGTGTTTAGTGTAGACGTGCGGCCGCGGGCGGTGCGGCAGCCCCAGGATGGAGAGGATCTCCCGCTGCATCTCTCTGCGCTCTTGGTTCCGCAGCCGCCGGTGGATGAAGCTGGAGCGCACCTCGTTGTCCAGTGAGAAGTTGGAGAAGGCGACCTGCGTGGCCAAAATGCAATAACCCCACGACAAGAGGATCATTGTCGTCGCCATGGCGCTTGTCACCATTTTAGCCTAAGTTTACGCGCGACTCTAACTATCCGAAAGATGCGTAAAAAGGTGCAACTCGTGGCGTGAGTGAAACACACTATCCTCTAAACTCGGTGTATTATTCCCTCATCACCTGTAGCTGCTGCGTTGCTGTGATAAACCCGTGCGCTCCTCTTGATGGCAACTTGGGAATGGATTTTATTGAGGCGCTGTGTCAGGGGAGGGGCAGGAGGGGTCCAGAATGGGATAAACCAAGAGTGGAAAGATTGGGAGAGTGTATGACTCGAGTGAGTCAACGACAAGAGGATCAATGTCCCATAATGAAGTACATTATCTTGGTAATAAGATAGATGGGGTGTGGACCTTTCAACCCAAAGTGCCCCATCGCTGCATCCTTTGTTTGGACATGTTTGTTTGGCCACTGATGAAAGTGGACTAAATATCTGATTAGCACATCTATTCCCCTCTCCGTTCAGATCATCCCATGGTTCATCAGTCCTCTGGGGGCCATGGGTGCTATTTTTTTCAAATCCCATCTATTTTTCTTGTAATAGATTTGTATTTAAATTCAATTCACCATTTTGTCTTGACACTGCACACATTGACATAGTCTAATACTACAAAAAGATCAGTCTAAAGGTAGGGAGGGAAATCCCCTAATCCCTTCTACTATGCACACCTTTGAACTCAAACAATACACTCAGGCCCACCCTAATTGTTGTGGGGTTTGAGTGATCAGCGGCAGTACAGGCACATGAAGAGACATGCCAATAGCCCCAATGAATTACTACAACAGTGTGTGAAGAGCTCCACTGTGACTACTTTAATAAGAGTTAAATTGGTGTGGGGGTGAGCAATGAATGACAAAGCAAGGATCCAACAGTGAAGTACAAATTATACATGTGTTCTACTCAGGTTTGAGGACAGTGATGACTGGATCAGCACATTAAAGTCAAAAGGGGAAGTTAATGTGTCATAACCACAAACTGAAATGACCTTATGCTAAAAATGCTACTCTGTGTCTCAACTTCTATTTTCTGTCTCTGTATATAGGGGAATGATCGGAAGAATCCATAAATGAGTGAAAACCACGCAACCAAATTTCCATGAGCACCATGGTACTTAAGATGTTTTTCCCAGAAGAGGTCTCTTTACATGGCTCATCACTGCAAATTCATATAAACAAGAGCCATCCCCTATCCACTACAAACATTTGTAAACCTCACTACCGCTATAAGACTAACAGTTTAAGACAGTAAAAATCTATTTCACTGAAGGACTCTTCAGCTGAGTGGACACAGGCCAAACAGGTCCTCTAACTGACAGCCATCATTATCTCGCTCATTACAGGTGAAGGAGTTTTTACATTATGTTTCAATAGCACCATTGCTGCTGCTGCACTTTATAATTTAAATCATACAGCATATTCCATTCATTTGTTTAATGCACAGTGTCTCAATGCCATAAAAACATTCATTACCTCATCATTACATCTCCCATCAGAGCTCACACTGTTTGACTGAGTGCAGCTCATGAGTAAGAAGTACTGAGATGTGTGGAAACTGGTGGAGAGGGTTCACATTGACCCTTCACCACAAGAAATCCTAATCATATACACCTAATCTATTCCAATCTCATTTTAATATTGTATTTAACCCATAAGAACCCAGACCCATTTATCCTTAAAGGAAAATTATGGACCACATTTATAAAGTTTTTTTTTTCAGAATAACACTTTTTATTCCCAAAGATCTGTGTTGTCACATTGTCACATTGGGCTTAATAAGGGGCATAAAGCTTTATACAGAAGAGTCTGAGACATTCAATGTGCTTGTTACACTGGTGTCACCATGGGTTCTTATGGGTTAAGTTTCCTCTACAGGTGGCCCTCGTCTAAAGCTGAGTCCGGATGAACAACTGGGAAAGTGAGGCAGAGTTTCACATTCACAGAATTTGCTTCATTTGTCCTATTTTCTCCATGTGTCCATGGAGATAAAATCAAAGTGTGAATTTAAAAAAAAAAGACAACATGCCTTGTTATTACCAGTGTAGCAAAGGACAAAGGTACATTTACTAAAAAAAAAAAACTAGTATTAAATAATAAAGTAAAATTTTGAAGCCTTGTATTTAACTTGAAGATTTACATCTGATTAGTTTAGTCTTCACTCACAGTTTATCTGACAGCTGTGCTGATTAAGGTGTTACATTCAAAACATATAGTCATCTTGTAAACTATTTTGAATTGTTATGAGTTAAAATCCAATATGTAAGCTAGTAAAAATTAGCTCAGTCTTTGCTAAGGAATCTGTAATTATAAAACAAACAAAAAAATAAAATTAATAGTTAATTAATAACAAAATAAAACATAAACACAACACTCAGAAAGAAAAGCCTTCTACAATTTGGTCATATTTACTTTTGACACACTGAAATAATATTTCTTTACTTTTACATTAGTTAATTGGTTATTACCTACCGTACATGTTGTGCACTCCTCTCGTAATGCGCCTTATAGTGGCAGACTGATGAGGCACAGGTGGTTGTCGGTTAGGGCCATGCCTGCCCCTTTACTAGAATAATAAGCGAACTATAGACGAGATGCATCCCTCTGGAGTTATTCTATGGAGGAGCAACGTGACTTGTTGACTGTCGCACACTGCCACCAATCGTCTGCTCCCGGCATTGCACACGTTTACCGGGGAAATTACGTCACCAAACTGCGACTTACCGAGAGCGCCACATTTTTGTTGCGGCAAATTATTCTTGACTTTTTAGGCGCTGCGAGCTTTTAGCCGCAGTTTAACAAAATCTGGGTACGTATATTCACGTAGTAACGAGACGGCACTGCGTATCATATGCTGTTTAAATGCGGTGTGTGTTGCTGCACAGGGAGGTTTTAATCGAGCTGCTAACGTGGCTAACGTTAGCCATCGGTGAATTATCTAACGTTAGTCATGTTTATTCTCTGGCCCACATGATGGCTCAAATAGTAGTAACGTTACACACACTCATATAACACATTACCCTGTTAAACTGTCTGTAAGTGTTAACAAGCTGCGTAACGTGAATGTAGCACAGTTCTCCGAGGTTAGCCAGCTAGCGTTAACATTAGCTGTCCAGCTACGACTTGTCAAGTGTCAATTGTTTTGGTTCAGGTAGCTCGTGTTAACATTTCCACAAATCTTACCCCTGTGCCAATCGTGCTAACTAAATGATACGATAACGGTCCGTTAATAAAAGACATTTAATGTGTATTAATGTTGTAGCTGTCTAGCGTTGCACGCATGCAGCTTGCTTACACGCCCTTCGTAGATTAAACGCTGCATCTAGTTTGATAGCTCCGGCATCTACGGTCACCTGTTGCTCTGGTAAACGAGTAAAAGTAAATGTGAATTACACCATGTGTCTGTCTTCTCTCACAGGCGTACAGTGGGAGCAACATTAATGCACTATGAGTATATTTGGGACAGCCGCGGGATTTGGTACAGGAGGGACAGGTGTCTTTGGAAACGCAGCGACAGACAGCCATAACCCCATGAAGGTAAACCAGCACGTTGATGTGGCTCCTATATAATGTCTCACTCTGTGTCTTCCTGCATTGTTACATGTGTCCTTTCGTATTACACCTTTAAACATGTTAAACATGAGACTTTACCAGTGAATGGTTAGACTGCAGTGATACATTGGTACATGATTGGTGGGGTTGCCTGTGGACATGTAAGAGACTTTTAAGTGATCAACCTTAAAGCTGCCATAAAAATGAAACATCACTGAAATCTGATAATAACTGCATGGACAATTTTCAGCAATTCTCTGCAGTTAATATATTGAATGCCATTTAATCAAAACGTTTGTGTTCAAATGATTCAAATGATTGATTGATTAATTAATTAACAGGAGACTTGTCAACATTTTTGCTCACAGTATCTTTAACTAGTTTTATTATTTTTTTATTCACACAAATTCTTTTATTTTATTTAGTTTGATCATGTAGAAACGTAGGCATATCTTTATTTAGAACATTTACATTTAGAACATTTAGCAGACGCTTACAGAGAAGGGAACATTCAAGTTATAGTGTGCGATTAAAAGCAATAGTGAATCGATAAGTGCTTTGGACAGGAGTACATTTGTCATGTAGTGCTAGAAGAGGAGGTACTCTCTGAAGATCTGGGTCTTCAGGAGTTTTTTAAAGGTATAGAGGAACGCCCCCTCCTCTGGTAGGAACTGGTAGTGTGTTCTAAATTTAATTGCACCAACAGATCATAGTGATTTTACAATAACCTGCACACTCTCTTCTCTCTTAGTGAGCCATTTGTATTTGAAATGAGTTCATGTATGGGATTAAAATGTCTTGGTCATGATCCACCACACTGTCAACAAACCTGTTTATGTTAGATTAATTCAAACCAGCTAGAAGCAGAAGATCTAGACTCATGTCAAGCTGAGACAGAACATGGTTCATTGTTTGATTCTTTCTTTGTTGTGTGTGTTTTCCTGATTTGTCCTACAGGATGTTGAAGTGACTTCACCTCCAGATGACAGCATCAGCTGTCTGGCTTTCAGCCCCCCCACCATGCCAGGAAACTTCCTCATCGGGGGATCCTGGGCCAACGATGTGAGATATTTATCCAGTCATACTAACTGTGTACTCTTGTAGTTGGATTTCATAAACCCACGTAATGCACCACGTAATGAGTTTGAAGTTTGGTCACTAGTAAACACAACTTAACTCGCATATTGCATGTCCTCAGGTCCGGTGCTGGGAGGTGCAGGATAATGGACAGACGGTCCCCAAAGCCCAACAGATGCACACAGGTCCAGTGCTGGATGCATGCTGGAGCGATGTAGGTCTCATCATACCAGAGTAATTTAAGACCTGTAATAGATGCAGTGTGCTGGGCCACAGAATAATTTATGATGTGCCTCTCTCTTTAACCAGGACGGGAGTAAAGTCTTCACTGCTTCATGTGACAAAACAGCCAAGATGTGGGATCTTAACAGCAATCAAGCGATGCAGATTGCACAGGTTGGATGAGAGTTCCCAGATCAATCATGTGGTCTTGAGAATGAAGCAGATGTTATGTGACACCTCACCTTTGTCTTGACAGCATGACGGACCGATCAAAGCAATCCACTGGATAAAAGCCCCAAACTACAGTTGTATCATGACTGGCAGCTGGGACAAAACATTGAAGGTACAACATCAATTTCAGTGCATCAGTGTGCTTGGAAAGACAAGCATGCAGTCTTTACTTTTATCATCACACAAACATGAAATAAGGTCCAGAAAGTCCAGTTTGAGTGATACAGCTATGACATTGCAGTCTGCATTCTAATGAATTTTTTTCACACACTGTGGATGCCTGCCTGAACATGGCCAAACACAAAATTCCAGCCATCTCTGGGCCGTCAGCATCTTATCAATCAGTGATGGAGATATTTGTTTAGACACCTAAGTGTAACTACAATGATCACTTAAAAAGCCAATCAGACAGTGATAGTTTACGCATTGTTCTTAACAGGGTTATCAAAAGAATTGATACTTGTTATCTCATTGTGGTATTAAAATAGCTATGGAGTGTCAATTTTTAATACTAGTACTGAAGTTTAAAATTCTAAATAGCTTTTCTATGTTTCTCTTCAGTTCTGGGACACCCGCTCTCCCAATCCCATGATGTCTCTGCAGATGCCAGAAAGATGCTACTGTGCAGATGTTGTAAGTATGACACACATTCTATGCTTGTTGTGTAGATGATTGATTTTGTTTTTTGTTTGTTTTTTTTGCGTTTTTAACCTCCCTGTCTGTCATATGTAGGTATACCCCATGGCCGTGGTTGCCACAGCCGAGAGAGGCCTGATAGTGTACCAGCTGGAGAACCAGCCTTCTGAGTTTCGCAGGATAGATTCTCCTCTCAAACATCAGGTGAGTGTTAATCCATCTTGAGCCTTTTTTCTCTTTGCCTTTTCCCACTTTTAATATTTCTCTGTACACATTGTTGTTTGTATTGCCAGAATAACATTTTCAAAGATATTGATTTTTCATGTATGACTGCTTTTTGATCCAATGGCTCCTCTACCCTGCAGCACCGCTGTGTTGCCATATTCAAGGACAAGCAGAACAAGCCCACGGGCTTCGCACTGGGAAGCATTGAAGGCCGAGTGGCCATTCATTATATCAATCCTCCAAACCCGTGAGTGTCTGAAAGTGAATGATTTTTGAAGGATGTTTGTTGATAATTTTGTTTTTGCATAATTTAAAAGAAACTGACGAATGTGATCCCTTTCAGAGCCAAAGACAACTTCACCTTTAAGTGCCACCGGTCCAACGGAACCAACACAACCACTCCACAGGATATCTATGCTGTAAGTTGTTTTAAACGTTGAAAACAGTGTTGACTGTGATAAATGAAGATATCTTTTTAGATTCATATTTTTTGTATTGGAAGATGGATGGACATGGATTTGATGCAAAGTGTTAGAACAGACCTTTTTTACAGCAGACACTGTTTGTCACAGCAGGAAATACTCAGGTCTAAGTAATAACTTGACGTAGCTGCAGTCAAACAGTGAGCGATACCTGAAATTAATATTAATACAAAACATAGTACTTAACACTAATGTCATTTACATTTTAAATACACTCATTAGTGCTGTACACTTTGAATAATGCAATGATTTCCACATATTGCTGAACTGCTTTGTGTATCTATACATTATGGTCAATCTGATGCACTAACCAACCTATTTGTGTTTCTTAATGCCACACCTCACTAGTTTCTGTTTTCTCCCATCAGGTGAATGCTATCTCCTTCCATCCTGTCCATGGCACACTGGCTACTGTGGGCTCAGACGGGCGCTTCAGCTTCTGGGACAAAGATGCTCGCACCAAGTTGAAGACCTCAGAGCAGCTCGACCAGCCCATCACGGCTTGCTGCTTCAACCACAACGGCAACATCTTTGCATATGCTTCCAGTTACGACTGGTCGAAGGTAGGAGGTTGTATTTGTATTTCACAAGAATGGCTGAAAACTGTTGGCATCTGCCTCGTGCTGGTTTTCTCACAGTTTGTAATTTTGTTCTCTGATCTCTCTTCCTCAGGGCCACGAGTACTACAACCCCCAGAAAAAGAACTACATCTTCTTGAGGAACGCTGCCGAGGAGCTGAAGCCTCGGAACAAGAAATGGTGAGAGAAGGGCAGCCACTGTCTGTAACCCTGGAGACTGTAGTCACCGGATGGGGCTGCCCCACTTCCTCAATGACATTGTGACTCTCAGTAGGGCATTTAAAGGCACCCCATGGTCCCTGGTGTGCATGGATATGGGCAGTAATGCCAGTTCAGATCTAGTACTGCCATGTACTGCTACAAGTAGCCATTGAGTATGGGGATGGTACTGCACTGATCTGAGTGAAGTCCTTTTGAAGGCTTGCGTGGTTTCTGCTGTAATAGTCTCTAAAAGCTGCCTGTACAATCAAAAATTTTGTGATGAAGCCTGCTGGCTTTTTTTTAGCATTTAAGTGTGAAAGTAGTCAGGCTTTGAAGTGTTTTCAATGACATAAGAGTTTTGAAGGAGTGGTGTTTACTATAGCTTCAGAAAATGTTGAACATGGCAAGCGGGCAATTTACAATGAATCAGCCAACGTCTGCGAGGATTGATTTTTGTCTGATGAAGAGTGTTGTACTGTGTTGTGCGAAAAGGGACACAGTGAACAGAAATAAACAAGAAAAATGTTCTTTGTGACTGACGGCTCCCTCCTGTCTTTAGATTCGTCGTGCCAAGTCGCATCTCTTGTGGGGAAATGCGGAAGACCTGCTGCATTAGTGTGTGTATACGCTCGAGACAGACTCCTTCCTTTCGGCAAACACCTGGACCAATGCCGTGGTGCTGGGTGTACTGTGCATGGACCAATCAGAGGGGCCTACCCAACCTGGCGATGATGACAGCTGCGTGGCAATTGGTCTTTTAGGTCATCATAGAAGGGGAGGCCTTTATTTGTCATTCATCTTGATGTTTCTTTTTTTTTTTTATGTGTCCAGCTCCTCATTTTTTTTTTACAGCTTTCCAAAGACTTTTCATTCTCGTATGACTTGCTGTTTCTCCGTGGTTTAGATCCATTAATGAAACTCGGATGTAAAATAAATAATTAAATGCATACTATTAGGTTTGAACATGTTTATTCCAACCAGAGGAAGTAAGTGGGTTAAAAATATAACCTATTGTGTTTGCTGTATAAATCCGGGGGATTCACAGATCTGTATTGTGCATGCGATTCCATGAACTTGACCACTATCTTATATTTCAGCTGTAAATCTCAACATCACTGGAATCATCACAAAATCAAATTGATAAACTTTGGAAAACATCTGTATCACTCTGACCCCGCCTGTCTGCTTGTTTTAATGCAAGTTAACCAGCAGGTGGAGCATATTGCCCTTCTGTGTGTCAACTCCAGCAGTTACCTGTAGAGATGTCCAGGAGCCGTGGTCAAAGTGTTAAACGGGACAAATGAGATCAAAGCGGGACAGTCGGGGCCCCTCCATGCAGGTTCAATCCTTTTGGCAGGAATACACAGCTGGAAATTGGGGGGATTTATCAAGAGGATATGAATGAGGTGGCGTGGGCAGCTACAAAGGCAATGTGTGAAAAGTGAACCAGTTCATAGAGGAGAAGGTGTGAATTAAATGCCTTTTTATTGAGGTCATTAGAGTATCACCTCTCTGCTAAGCCTGACCCTTGATACTTAGCAATGGAACTCCAAGGCACCGGGGGCGGGAAAATATGCTGCTGCCACAGTTCACCGGCTCCTCTCGGCTTTCATGGGGTGACACTGGTACCACTCCTCCTCTAGACCACTGTCTCCTGGACTGCTCGGTCAAGCAGCCAAGTTTGTTTTAATTAAAACAGAGAGGCCACGGGTCGACTGCAGTCATGTTCGCAAATACTCACTGGCTCCTAAAGGCACCGGGAGAGTGTTTATTTAGACAATCAAGCAATTTTTACTGTTGGGTTGACCTGTTGCTGTGGACCCAGAGGTTATCAGTGTTTGTGACTAGCATGTAGAGACATGCAGAAAGGGTAACCATGGCACTGGAGAATATGAGGTGTAACATTTGCACCGTTTCTTTTAAAAATGTGCCAATCATTTGCTTTTACGACAGGGTAATAAGACATGGCCTTGAGGCGGGCCTGTTGAAGTTTGTCAGGCTGTACTTTCACAAAAGAACAGAGTTATGTAGTAGGAGTGAATTATGATAGATGTTCTACTGTAACATTGTTCCAGACTCCATTTGGGGAAAGACTAAGGAGTACATTAAGAAAATAAATTATACCGTATGTGTGATGTGAAGTGACAGGACATGCTTATGGTGAAGGTTACAAACCTAGCACAGTTCACAGTGCTGCACTTTATTAATCTTATATGTGCCATGTCATGGTCATACAGCAGAGTCACAGTAAAACAGTCGTACATGCTGCTGTAAATAAAATTAGAAATGTGATGCGGGGTTAGAAGCCGGGACAATTACTTCCTCATCACAGCAGTACAATGCGCCATGTGGCGGAGCCGCGCTTTCTGCCGTACAGTACGGCTTTCTTTGTGTTGTAAAGGACAAAAGCAGGTGCAGCGCCGCGCCGGGGAAGGCGGACCAATGGGAGGAGCCGCTGCTCAAGTTGGCACTCAGCTGCCACGCCGATTGGCCAACAGTTCTGCGCGGGCGTGGCCTCATCACGGAGTATAAGGTCTCCCGGCACATTTCCTCATAACTGCAAGAAGCAACCAGTGTGGACGCGACCGGAGGAGTTCCCGCAGCGTGAATTACACTTGTCATCGGGTCGCTGCAACTTTGAGCTCAGGGCAACACGAGGAGACCCACAGCGAGGTGTTTAAGTTTAGTTTGACTGATGCTGGGACGTTGTTCAAGCGCTTAGAGAGTCTTCAGCGTGCCTCTGCTCTTCTCTCCGGCTGATCAATGCTTCTGCATCAGTTCATGAACGGAGCTCTGGAAGTCATGCATCCCACAACGCTTCAGAAAGACACTACTTTTACCAAAATCTTTGTCGGCGGGCTGCCGTACCACACGAACGATGCATCACTGAGAAAATACTTCGAGGCCTTTGGGGACATTGACGAGGCTGTGGTGATAACGGACAGACAGACCGGTAAATCCAGAGGATACGGCTTTGTGAGTACAAACAAGACGAGCCACGCACCACCACGTCTGTCCTCATTCACAACTTTTAAACCGCATTACAGGCCACTTAGTTACTGTATTTCCGCTCTATAGTTCAGATCCGGCCTGTAAACAGTCTTGTTTTTAGTGTCTATATGCCACAGCACGTCATGCGTTACTGTCTCTCCCCTGTCTCTCTGCATGCGGGAATCTATGATTAAATTATATTTACTGCGTGCAATCATTCAGATTTATGTCAAAGGCAATCCACTGAAGCTTACACGCATAATTGTACTACGTCTCTGTGTTTTTTTTTTCTTTTCGCCTGGCTGGCTTTGGTTATTTTAGCCTAATGAGGATGAGGGATCACACAAGTTGATGGATAACTAAGAAGATTATATTTCAACATATGTCTGATGTCCACATCCCCCTTAACCCTAAACTCCCCCCAGTGTAGCCCACACCCCCTTTACTCACCCCCGAGCAGCTCCAGCTTATGGCTTTGGAAACTGTGTGTGTGTGTGTGTGTGTGTGTGTGACCGTCCGCACTACTTACTTGCTTGCTTTATATGGTTATTTTGGAGCAGTGGGGAGGTTGACCTTGCACACCCTGCCCTCCATTGTCAAGGACCGGAGAAGTCGGCTGTAGCACATGATTTACATCATCTTTGGCTGCTGAGAGAGAGATTTCAACATCAACAAACTGGCTCTCTCATATAGTGTAGTGCAAATTTATGTGGAAATTCCCTTTTGATCCTATCATTTATCTGCCGACAACACAAGCCATAGCAAATACTTAAAAGTTCATAAGACGTGGACCAAGTCTCATCCAGTGGGGAAAGTGTTGTTTGCCGGTACGTTAATCACAACTTGATCCTTGGCCAGAGTTGCTTTACATCAGGTTAATGAAAAATATCCCAGGACCCTTGATCTAATTTAAATCTGCACTAATAGGTGACTTATCTGGCTCCAGGCAGATACAAATAGTCATTCTGTCTTTGACACAAAGAACAGAAGCAGCACCAGAAATGCAAATATTTACCAGAACCTTACAATGACACATCAGCACTAATGTACTGTCAGGCCAAAAAAGGACTGGAAAACTTATGTGTGCATGTTTATTTCTAAAGACAGAATTGCAAGACAATTGCTCTCAGTGTTTACACATCAGCCCCTTAACTCCAAGGAAGGCTGTCCCGAGAGTCTCGCTCGTATCAAACGGCTGCTTATTGAAGCCGGTGTTTCAGGTTTAACAGGCTCGGGCCGATGTGGGTGCTGCCCCGGACACCACACACATTTTGTGCAGCATGAGGCAACCTGTGCAGCAGGAGGGGAGGAGAGGGAGGGAGGGAGGCGCCCCAAAGCTGAGCGCACCTTTTTTCTAAACACACTTCAGAGGTGGATTAGTAGAACCCCCCACAGCAAGGCTCTTCGCAGTGTAAACACAGCCTCGCTCCTTCCTGTGTGTTCACAACACAGGCCCTGGAGTGGGCTTTGTTCCGGATCCTTCCACAATGAAGAGGCAAAAGGAGAAAAAAAAAAACAGTCCTCTTAAAACAAAGTAAACCATGGCCTACATTCACTGCTCAGTCCACACGCCGAGGTGACTGAACCCTCTGAGTTGGCAGAATGTGGCAGTCAAAACAGAAGGGCTCGTCTAATGCCAGAAGGGAGAGAGGAGGGGTGGACTAATACCAATCTCCTTAATATTTTGTCCCTAATTGGATAAGCTCCTTGTTGCTCTTCCCAGATCCATATTTCAGCAGGTCTGCCCATGGCTGAGTGGCAATCAAGTGGCTGGCAACCGCTGCTGTGGGCAGTTTTCAAAGCTTATCATTGTGCTTTGTTTGTAGTTTCCCTCCATCCGTCGTCTTGTGAGAAACAGAAACCTAACAGTGGAAAGCATGTAGGCGGGTTTCTGATAGGACCAACTGATACATTTTTTATGCATTTCAAATGTGTTTTTTTTTTATTTATTTTTTTAACTTTAATAGTTGATGTATAACCAGCTGGGGATGCCATGCCACCATCTGTTTGTTACACAAGACAATGATTTATTGTCTTGAGACCTTGTTGACAAGTCTCACTCTGTCATCAGGTGACAATGACAGACCGAGGCGCAGCGGAGAGAGCCTGCAAGGATCCCAACCCCATAATCGATGGCAGGAAGGCCAATGTCAACCTGGCCTACCTGGGTGCCAAACCCCGCAGCATACAGACAGGTGAGCCACGTTTCACACATCAAATGCATAATTTTTGATATCATGAAGGGATTAGTGATTTGGGTGTCATAAGAGATGAATTCATAACTTTAAATCATTAAAAATCAGTGGAATGAGGAAACAGAGAAATGGCTCATTTAACCCAAACTTCCTTGTTTTACTGTCCTGTTCCCTGAGGGATGTAAGAGACTACCGTCCACATTTGTGCAACATTATAACATTCAGTTTTTCAAACGCATGCATGTTTTGCTGCTTCTTGCGCATTTGAAACTGTTGTTCCATTTGTGGTAGGTTTGAAACAGGCACTGCCTCTGTCTCTCCGTGCCCTCTGTGTATTGTTCTCCAGTCCTCCTCCTCTGTAAATGCAAATGTGTGTGTCTGACAGCCGACCTCCTATCTTCCAGGCATATCCATCGGAGTACAGCCCATTCACCCGGCGCTCATCCAGAGGCAGTATGGGTAAGTGAGCGGGAGTGGGCGCTTGTTGTATTCTCTTGCATTACTCTCTGTGGGGCACCGCTAGGCTACTATTTCTTTGACAAACATGGCCTCTAGAAAGTACATGTCAGTTTCTGTGTCCACATGCAACTCCTGAAGTAGGCTATTAGCATATTTGAGTTTTGTAGGGCTGGGAGGGCTGTGAGATGGTTCACGTATCTGTGGCAATAGAAGAGCATTCCAGAGGTGAATGTGTGACTCACTTGCTGGCTTCTGTCAGGAGCCTCTTGACTCGTGTACCTGCCTGAGTGCGCTCTGTCACTGAGAAGGCTACCGAGAAGTGGCTGTGTTGTAGAAACAGCCTGAGTAGCGTCTAGGAGGCACGGTCTGCTGAGCAGCTAATGAGCATTTCACTGCAGTAATGACTCTTCTCACCCCCTACAGCTCCCAGAATTCATCCCTCACCAACACATTGTACACACACACAAATCTCAGATCTGTCTGTGAGATTAAAATACTGCCAACTTCATGCAGTGGGTTTGTGACTTTGACACATGGGTGTGTTCAGAAATGCAGATGAATAAACAAATACACGCGTCTATGGTATAGATGGATATTTATCATATAGATATGATTGATGCTGAAACAAATGGTTGATTATTTGTTTAGTCAATCAAAAGCTATTTTGATCATCAGTTAATTCTGTAAGTCATTTATAAAGCATAAACATGACAACATGAACATAAACGAGCTGCTTCTCACTCCTTTATTTTTCCTTCCTCACTCCCTTTTCTCAGGTGACAGCAGTCTATAGGCTAAATTCATTATTTGAAAGAAATGATCAGCAAATTCTTTTATAGTGAAAAGTTTCAGCCGGATATATGATCATATTTGAGCTTAGAATTCTTTCTTTTCTGATATTTTATGAACTAAATAATTAAATCAACCATTTGAAAATATAATATGCAGATCAATATATAACGAAGTAATCAGTAATTGCAGCCCTGTACAGACAGAGGAAGTGAGGAGGAAATCCCAGGACTGTCCACAGCGACATGGACATAATAACAAGGCATTTGGTTTTGGAGGTCAGAAGAAGTAAAATCAACCATATATGTCCCTGATCTCATGATGAATCTCCGGGTCCATTCGGGACATGTCCCGGCATGTTCCGAGACTTTAAGGAGGGCACCAATGTCCACACTCCTGCTAGCATTGTCAGCACGCATGGCACCGAAACCCGGAGGGGCTTTGTGATGTGGAGCGCAGCACAGCGCAGCTTTGAGGCATGTGCCTGACAGGTGCTGGCTCGTATTACAGCCTTTTACACCCCCTTAATCTCCCATGACCACCACCCCAGAGACGAAGGCGCATGGAGCACCTGTCCGTTCCCTCTGAGGTGCCTCTGTATGGCGGGTGACAGACGCAGGCCTCCCTAAGATGTCGAGCATACAAGTGGCTTTTCTCTCAGCCTCTCATAACCCCCCCGCCCCCCCAAACCCCTTGACAACATATGGTGCGAGGACATGGTCTGAAGCAGGATTTCGAACCGCACTGGAGCATTGCATGGAGCGGCGGTGTGCTGGTTTGGACTCACAGCTGTGTGTATAGCTGTGGTCAGCAGATGATGTGGACTGTGAGGGCCAGAGTGGGTCACTGAGGCCAGGGACATTGTTTTGATGGGGCGGGGAGGAGTTGCTTGGTGTGCTTGCAGATTCGTCTCCTGTCATGCATCACCTCCCTTTTACTCTCCCACGTCATATGCATCCCTTTTTACTCCTTTAGCGCTGGCTTTCACCTCTCTCCCATTAAAGTGCTTCCACTACCACCGTGTCAGATAGAGGCACTGAAAACTGACACCTCTGTGAGACAGGGGGAGGGTAGGGAGGGGGGTTAAAGAGGAGATTGAGGGGGAGGGTTTTTTTTTTTTTTTGGAGGTGTATTCTGGGAGTAATGCTTAATGAGGCTGTGTGTTCCCTTGGAAACCCACCTCTACAGGTGCCAAACAAAACACCTTTTTTTGTCCCCTGCTGCTTTCAAAGAATATTCACAATCCTCTCAGACAAAGAGGGAAGGAAGAAAGGAATATCAAGTCCTCTTACAAGTATTGTAAGGTGTCGTTTAATTCCCCCCACCCAGTCCAGTCCCATCTGCTTTCACACGTCTCACGGTGAGTCATGCGCTGAAGGTCATCCGTGTTATCGTATAGAGATATTTAGCTGCTTGGTGTGATTATCTCCCAGGCTTTTCACATTAGCTCATTAACTGGCCTTCGTGATCACGATGATGATGATGATTACTTCAGCCTGCATTTGTAATATTTCTCAACTATTTTCTGGTGGGCATGTTCAGTGTCTCAGCCTGCCATCCACAGAGTGGCACGGTGTCAAACACACACAGACTGGCCGTCAGCACAAAATCAGCTGACCTATGATCTTCTGGCCGTCGTCCTTTTTTCCCTGCCATTGTCCCACAATCCACTTGGCGTCTCTGTGGCCCCGGGAGCTCAGTGCTGTTCTTAGTTTGACCCAATCCCCATCCCTCTTCTGTCTTTTTTTTTTTTTAAATCAAAGCTAAAATTGCAGCAGATCTCCATCTCTGTGCACACCAAATATGTACTTGGGCAGTGCTTTGTCTCTCCGCGGCTCCCTGCAGGCTCACATTATTTACATTTTTTTTATTCCACTTTACTTACATAGGGTCACTCGGTTTCGAGCCTGGATTAAGGCAAACTGCCTGTGGCGGCGCACTGCTAAGGTGGCTGCAGAGAAGTCAGACTCATTATACACTATGCGAATGAAAGCACATATGCCCCACAGCGCTGATGTACACAGTCATGTTTGAAAGCTGTGTGTGAGAGTGAATGCCTCTTTGTAAAGCAGCTCAATAGCACTTTGAGCACAAAACATAGATTGCGCTCATGCTCCTGGGTGGGGGTTACATTAGTTTGCTTATGCTTACTCCTTACATGCCACTGTTGTCCAGTTTTCTGTCTGTCACTTTCTCTCTCTCTCCTTCAGTGGCTGGATGAGCCTCTGTTACACATTTCCACTACACTGTTGTCTGAAATGTTCTCCTCACGGTGGAAAAAACAGAACATTCATGCAGGTTTCTTAGCTAAAGCTGTCACCAGCCCTGCTCTTTATAATTTTCTGTTCATATTACACATATCTGTAGACCCCCAGTGCTTTTTAAACACGACCCTGTACTGACTTCATGATACACAAGGACCTTTATGTTATTGCTGACAATAATCACTGCCATCCTCCTATCCAACCTTCTGCCATGGTTGCTGTTTGCTGCCAGCTGACCAGTGTACCAGCAAAGGATCAGAAGATGCCCAGAGTACAGGACTAGTCCCGAGGAGGAGCAGGAGGTGGGGGGGGGTGTTTGACAGAAAATGTCTGCCCACCACACACACACCCCTCTCCTCCCTCCCTCAGCCAGCCTCTCTCCAAGGTGCCAGTGATGGCTTGAGAGTGCAGTGCAGTGTGCTGTGATGGATTGGAGTGGCTTTTTATCTTTTTTCCTTTTTGTGTGATATGAACTGAAGAGGTTATGCTGATTGCGGTGTGACTCTTTCCCCATTATGGCATGGTTTGGGGTTTGCGGTGGTAACTGGTGTGTGGGTGGGTGGGTGGGTGGAAGAGCTGGGAGGAGCTGGGGGACTGGCGGGGGTGTGTGTGCGTGTTTGTGAGCGTGATGATATCCTTATCCATGCATGCTTCCATCTTTTGCTGTGTTGACTTCATGGCTGCCTCTCATTGCTGATCCGCCTCTTCTCCTCGATTTTTAAATCTGTAGGAAAAAAAATATGAGACATGCAAAGACTGAATTTAAATACAATCCACGAAAGGAAGATTTTCATCAGTACTGAGATGCAGCTGAAGAGCATATGTCAAAGTGACAGTTGTTGTGACTCTCCTGTCTTTGTCTCATGGGTGTGTGTGTGGATGTTTCCCCCGCAAAAGCAAAGAGTAAAGGCTAGTAAAAAAATAAAATAGTTACATCACCCTTACACACAGTCTGCCACAACCATCCCTCCCTTTTAGACAACAGACACAGGAGAGATACTTCAAGTCCTGACTAAAAATAGACTCCTCCAAAGCCCTCTCTCCTTCCCTTTTCTCCACGGATAAAGTGACAAAGCAAAGACAGAAAGAGAAGGAGAACCGGTACTGTCCCCAGACCCCACAGCTCTAATCAGCTACATCTGAGTGCTGACCCATGAGGCCCCGCTGAACCTGGCACCCAACCCTGATGAGCTCCCCCGTCGCAATTACCTCCCCCAGCTAGCATCATCACCTGCGATCGTCTGTGTGAGATTTACTCACAAACCGAGAACTAGAAGATGGCAACTTCTGCACAGCCCTCATGCACTTCCCTTTTTGTGTGTCTGTGTGTGTGTGTTTTTGAGTGTGTTCAGCGAGTGAAGAGCAGCAGCTGTTAAAACACTCTGCTGATGCCTGAGCTTGAAAACCTGCCAGTAACGGCTGACTCTATCGCCCCCCCCCCCTTCTTCCTCCCCTCCTGTCTACCTCAGGAGGCCCTACCTAACAGGTTTGGTAGGTTTTACTAACTGACACAGACAGAGGGTTGAGTCACCTTCGGCTCCTAACCTCCTCTATTTAGTCTTTAATAACAGTGGATATCCGTGTGAGAACTGTTTAAGTTGAGAACACCTACAGAGAGTTTATATTCCCAACATGCTTGCCCTATGGGAGCAATGTAAACAATAGAAGCCAGGCCCTGGGATGTCTGTGCTCTGGTGCTTCAGCCCCTCTGTCTAATAACCCTGTTTGGTCTTTGTGTCTGTGCACAGGATGGCCCAGCCGTACGTCTACCCGCAAGCCTTTGTGCAGCCCAGTCTGGTGCTGCCCACTCAGGTTTCCACCTCTGTGAGCACCAGCCCCTACCTGGACTACAGCGCAGCCTACACCCAGTACGCCCAGGCAGCCTTTGAGCAGCAGTACCCATACGCCGCCTCCCCTGCTGGCTTCCTGGGCTACAGCTACGCCACCAGCCCCTCAGCCACCGCTGGCCCGGCCGCCGCCGCCACAGCTCCAGCTACCGTCCACCCCACCCTACCCTCCGCCACTGGCCCTGCTCCGGCATTCCTGCACTACGCCCCGCAGCAGCACATCCAGCCAGACCGTATGCAGTGAGGCGGTGAAGGATGCGGAGAAGAAGGAGGACGGGACAGAGGACAGCAAAAATGCCCCACGGGGTGACCCAGCTATCATCAGCAGGGGCTTTCAGGAAAAAAGGGTGGGACTATTGCACTATACGATCAGGATGAGCTGTTTGCTCATTGGTTAATGGGTAAAAGGGGTGGGAGGGGTTAGAGGACTGTCATGGTTCAGTTTGGGAAGCTAAACAGCAAAAAGTATGTGGTCGCTTCCAAGGGCTTCCAGAAGCTGACACTTCTTTTTTTTTTTATTATCATTATTATTATTATTGTTGTTATTATTATTATTTTTATCGTCCTATATTATTGTATTAATGTCATTGTCAATGTTTGTTTGTATGCCATTATTATCAATGTTATCATATTGTTGGCTCAATCAGTGGAACTTCTGTATGTCCATGGTACATATTGATGACTGTTTGAGAGCTGTCTGGGACAACACCTCTTTCCTCCCCACCCCAGTCTGTCTGGGGTGGATATGAAGGGCACTGCTGCTTTAGGACACTGGGGGACAGTCAGAGATGTGGGGTGCAAGGTGGTGATTTTTATAGGGAGGCAGCCAGCCAGCCTCCCCAGCCTATCTGTGGTCCCATCCAGATAGAGCACCGGCTCATGAACAAACCTCCAGCATTCAGCTTCACACAGGAGGACGGCGAGAGATTTCACCTCAAGGACAAAACAGAAAGTTTCAGTATATAAGACAGTGGGAGCTCCATTGTTTTGAGACTGTGATGTCAGGACTACACTCTTTTTTTTCTTTCATTTTTTTAAATTCTTTTTAATTAAAGAGGCCTTAAAATAATTTTTTTGAATCTCCTGATTTTTCAAGCGCCCCCCCCCCCCCACCAGAGAGCCAAGTGCAGAGAGCCCTTTGTAAACTAGCCTTTCAGCAGTTGGCGACATTAATCTCTCTTACTTGGGTCTCGATGATTTCAAATGGATGTAGATAATCACATGCAGTATGTGGGTGATGGGGGGGGGGGGGGGGGGGGGGCCAGGAGCGCTGCGTATCAATGTTAAAAGGTAGCTGACACTGAGATCAAACACCAGTGATTATTTTCTCATTGAGATTGTCACAAACTGTTGCTCTCAAAAGGACATTCATGTACAGCATTTTAAAATGTTTTCAGTCATTGAGTACATTTACAATATTTATATGTAGGTATTTATATATGGTACTAAGTTAAAATATTTTTTTTTTTTGTTACTATAGTTGGCACTGATGTCATTTAACCTGCAGAGGCATACCTGCAGATCTACAGGTGCCGTATTCATTTAGTTTTTTTTTTTTTTTTTTTTTGTCCTGTCACCATGTCAGTGGATTTGCCCGGGTGCACGGCAACTACAGTAGGTGCTTGTTTGTAGATCCTTGACTGGTTGCATCAGAAATTCTTTAGGTTTTTTTTTTTCAGTAAAATGTCTTTTACATACAGTCCCTTCAAAGAAGCCATACCAAAAGAATAAAAATAAAGACTTTGTACTTAAGGATGCCTCTTGACTTTTTCTTTGACTGTCAAAATAAAAGTCAGAATTAATCCCGTCGCCCACAGAGTTCAGTAATGCCACAACTTGACTTATTTGTTTACAGTGTGTGTTATTGCAGTGTCACTGTGTTCACAACAAAACCGAAATGCAGATCCTGCTGTGATGATACTGTGAAAACCCTGTGGGGTGAGAGGGTTCAGTTATGCGAGTGTGTGTGCACTCACTTGTTATCAAGTCTGTGTGTGCTGTTAAATCCTGAAGGGGAGGGGTGGTGGGGGGGTTCAGGAGGCCCAGACTTTTATCAAGCCACAACACCACCACCTGCCAGAGGTGCTGGGTGTTCCCTCGGGCTGACACACTTGCTTTCGTTCTCTCACTGAGCGTTTCGCATTAGGAAAAAAAAAAAAAGGTGGTTCAAAGCTCTGTTACAGAGCTGAAAGTAGCAGAGTTTTTTTTTTTCTTTTCTCTGCTAAACAAGCTCAGCTAGTTCTGTTTCCCAGCAGCGCCTCTACATGTTTCTGCTTACATCAGCTACTTTTAGAAGATGTGTCACTTCTAAACTCCACTTAGTCCTGCAGAACAAAACCCAGGCAAGGTTGTTAGAAACAAAAACACATCCATTATCTTTTTGTCCTTACCCAGTGTGTAATTTATCCACTCGGTAATGATTTGCAATATGGCCTTGAGTTCAATAGATGTTTTTGTGGTGCTTTGTTTTCTGAAAAAATACATTCAAACTGTAATTCCTCTGGAAATTCTGCACTTGAACTACATGGACACCCTGCTATTTTAAACATTTCAGTGGGTTTGAGTTTAATTGTTTGTACTCTGATCCCTCATGGGTACATGCTAGAGACAAAAGAAATGTAATTAATCCATAAGTAAGAGTCTACTCTGACAGAACTAACTTATTGATGTCAACATCTCAGTCCAGCGTGTTGTCATGCTAACAGTTGCTTTGCAATTATCACTAAAAACAAATCTGAGCTAAGCTGATGGGAATTCCACTGGTTGGATTGAGTGACCGACCATGTCGTTTGTATGACTAAGATCAAAACAGCTGAAGCCAGGATGTCCTGACATTTAGTAAAGATTGTAAAGGTTCCCATGTTCATAACTGGTGTGGACAACTCAAAGTGAGAAGGTTATTTACAATTTGGAAACATACAGTTCCCACAGTGCAAACCTGGTATTATGTTTTGTAAGAGCTTCCATCTGTGGTAAATTCCCACACCTTCAGTGCATGCTTTCTTTTATAAATGGTCTCATCAGGGTTATTTGTCAGACTTCACAAAGCTCCTCCAGGCGTTGTGCAACTGTTTTCCCAGATTGAGTAAACTGACTTTTGTGCATAAAATTGGTGGAAAGATAAAGAGGGTGGAGTGCCCCTGCAAGTGTATTAAGACACGCTGTAGAAGGTGACAACACAAATTACAAGTTACGGCTTTCATAGCTGAATCATGTCACAGATTTTTAAACACACTAGCGTTCAGCAGAATTGATGTCTTTGCTGTTGCTGTGTTTACTGGTTGTTACCGTCGTGAGGCAGCTCTGGCCCCTCTCTCTGCTCTTCACTTGGTCACTGTTTATCTCTCACTATCTCATCTCCCTGTCCTCTGTTTGTGATCTCAATCACACATTTATTTACTCAACTTCTCTGCTTGTCATTTGTGTTTTTTTTTCTCTCTCCAACAAGAATTCTCATCTCCCCCACATTGGTGACCGTGGACCTGTTTTTCCTCACGTGCCATTGTCTCTCTCTCTCTCTCTCTCTCTCTCTCTCTCTCTCTCTCTCCCTCTCTTCTTCCTTGTCTCCCCCCTCCTCTTTCTCTCTGTCTGTTTTCCCTTTTCGCGTTCTCCTTGTGAATCACACCAGAGAGGAGCAGAAACAGAGCCGGGTGTCAGCATGATGAACGAGGTCATACAGGCCCAGCAGACCTTGTTATGCTGAGTCACCATAAGGCATCTCTCTCTCTCTATCTCTCTCTCTCTCTCTCTCTCTCTCTCTCTCTCTCTCTCTCTCTCTCTCTCTCTCCCTCTCTCTCTCTCTCTCTCTCTCTATCCTCCCTTCACATGCACATACAAAGTAGGTTCAGTCAAATCTCACTCTCACTGCTGCTCACTCTGTCGTGCCACTGTGACGTCAAGGAATTCCTCAGAATGATCATAAAGTCCAAACTTATCAGACCTCAGTTCAACTTTAATGACAAACAGAGACACTTCTTGTGGGACAACTTTGAGTCAGCATCATGTCAAAAAATATTCTAGTTACATCATCAAATTTGTGATCAGAGAAGCCAAATAAGTACACAAATTTGAAGAATAGCAAATGGAGTTTCTTTCACACTGGTATTTTGGATGTAGAACATATCATATTAATACATTATATTTATGCCTTAATCCTGAGTGTAGCTACATCTAAGCAGTTCTTCACTTTTACAGACCTAGTTTTGTAAACGGAAAAGTCTCTACACAGAGGGCCGAGTGAAACATTGTCAGCATTTACTTTCATGTCGACTGAAACCAAATTGTTTGTGCGATATTTAATGTGGAATATAAGACAAACAACACTGAATCAACACTGATCCATTATCTACAGGGTGCTTAGCACTGAATTTGAGAAGATATATCTCACACTAATTAACTACAACAGAGCAGACCTTTTCTTTATTTGTGTGACACATTATTGTTCTCTTAGCCAACAACTCATAAATATTCCCGAAAGAAGGATCAATTTAAATTTATATAATATTTACTGGCAAAATGATTAAATGTGCCTTGGAAAATTACTAGAACAGCAGTTACAGATCAAATCTATAAATTCATCAGAAAGTCACCAGAAATCAGAAAGGACTGATAGTTATTATTATATGATATTTCTGCAGCCACAACGCAGGGCCAGAGGAGCAGCTCAGCTTCTGCTCGAGCAACTTTAGCCCGGCATTCTGCACGTCCTCACGTCATAGTGTGCTGCATGTCATATTAAAGGCATGCTTAGATGGTTATTGGTACAGCTTAATGCACTCAACTGATGATAATCATTTCTCTACGTTAGGCTACAATAAAAATAATAATAATGTAATGTATACCTTCGCTATATGTACGTATAACAGCAAATGTACTGCTCTCTTTTGGCTTGTTGTTTTAGCTACCATGCATGCTGCATATACAGTGTGCTAGGTAGGCTGCCATTTCATTTATAAGCTACATAAATTACAAACGATAGTTCTGAGCACGCAGGGACTCCCTCTTGTTTAATTTCCTTTGGAGGTTAATGCTTTATAGAGAATCATAAATAGCATTTTTATGAGATCCTTATTTTGTAATCGCCAATAACCGTGCATTAACATTATTTCACACTAATGGCCCCTTATTAAATGGCCCCTAAAATCCAAGCATCTTACACCTGACTGACCCCGCCTCTACACCCTCCTTTGTCTGTGTGGCACCTCAGAGTCCTGTCCTGCAGGGCTCTGTCTGGGCCTGGGGAGTGTTGGTGCTGTGGTGTCAGATAGGAATCAGATACAGGATATATTTACACAGGCTCTTGACCAGACCCCAGGAACCTATCACATGTGGCCTTTTCCTGCGCCAATAACCCACTCAGATAAGACGATCTGGTCTGGAGAGAGTCAAGAACGAGAAGTAGAAACGTTCAAGAGGTGAAGAGCTGAAGAGGAAAAGTAAAAATCTCTGTGTGATGTGCAGGATTTCATAAGCAGAGCAACAGATAGTCTGCGGTTATCAGTCATAAGTTACAAGTTGAAGGAGGACAGTGCTAATTTGTATTCACTTGGTGTATTAACATTGATTGTACATGTAACTTAGTGTACAAATGAGACTGCCTGTCAGCAAGGGGAACCGGAGCTCGGAACAACAGATAGACTCACCAATGAACCCGTGCAGTGCTATAACCATGATCCCAGCCTGTGATGGCACGAGAAATGCTGCTATATTAACTATTGTTTACCTGGATGACGTGTTGGAGGTTTAAGATTTACCCAGTACACACAATAAGCGTAGGAGGATGAAGAACGTAGCACAAAAAGAAAAAAAAACAGTTTCAACCAGCAACTGCCATGTAACACAGATACTACAAACACGGACAAAGGGGAAATGAGGAAATAAGGATTCAAGGCGGTTTGACTGGGTACTGCTGCCAGTAACCGCTAACAAGCTGAGCAACCTCATCATTCAAGTAAGCAGCAAAGAATTCAGCTGGTTCAGCCAGTAAGACTGGGCACAGTCCTAAACCAATACGTCTTCTACATAAACATGTCCCTTTGTCCCTATGAAATTGTTGCTTTGACAGCAAGTGCACAAGACTATTCAGGGTGGCAGGCTGGTTGATGAAAAAGAATACTGTAGCAAAGAATTATGTCCAAACCCTTCAAAGTGAAGCTAGCAGGCACCGTGACCACCGTTTTAAATTAAAGCGAAATGCTAAAAGGCGCTACAGCAGGAGCCCAAGTAGAGAAGAGTCACTAAAGTGAAGTTAGCAAACATTAGCCACCATAAGTTAATGTCATACCAGACTGAATAAGGAAAACCCCTGAGGGTACTGAGTTGAGGAAGGGTCCATTTTGGTTCCTGAGAATTCAACGTTCAATTTGTAGGAGAATAAATGTCCTTTTTTTAAAAAAAGTTACACAGTGCTGCTTTAACTGTAAGAGTGTTTTTCTGGCCACCTTTCTTGCACTCCCTTCAATGTACCTTCATCTCATATTGAGTGAAATATTTATTATTTGTTCCTCTAACTTATAATGCCTGGACATTTTAAGGAGCTTGGTACCTTTTGTAAGTCGCTAAAAATGTTCCTGGAAACTGCCGAAAGTGAGCAACCAGGACCGCGGAGTCTGGCTGTGATAAAGATCGAGATATTTCTGGATCAGTGTGAGTTTTTGGGGCACTGGCAGAAACAAGTGCTTATCCAACAGCAGGTCTGTATCCTATCAGCTGCTCCGATGATGCTACGAGTCATTCCCACACCTCGCACTCCTTCTGGCACTTCTACTGGGGCTGGTGATAATGAGACAAGCCAGGGGAGATAACCCCCATTCAGGACTGGTACTTGTGGCAAAGTTTGTCAATCTTAATGGGAGTGAAGACGGTTTAATTAGTTGGCCAAACAGAAAAAGACAGACACAACAACAGCTGGAACAGGTTGCATTGAGTGAAGTGATTAAGTGTGTCTCAATGAGTTGGGCATCTGTGGATGTGTGGGTTGTAATTTATGTATATCTGCGTGTGTGTGTGTGTGTGAATTCATAAATGTGTTCCCCATTAACACACTAGTAGTTGTCAAAACTCAGCGTCTTCCCTCTGAGCATGCCAGTCTCCGGCTCTGTAACGTGATCTGAGTTTGTCTTACTCAAGCAGAGCCTAGGGACGTCCATCCGACACAAGCCCCAACCACCACCCCCTCTCCGCACACACTCATTTCACCAACAGGCTCTATACCACTTCCAAAACCCCCAACAGCGAGCAGAGCTGAGGCGCCACAGACAATTTAAGCCTCACGTATTCTCCTCATGTCCATTTCACACCACCACACACAAACAGAAATGAATTTCTCTCCCACCAAACGTGAAGCGACCATCGCAGAGAGAGTCTGTTTGCTCTGTGTCATTCTGAACGAGAGCAGGCACGGCTAACACCCTGCATGGGTCGAGACACAGCAGTGCACAGAGTGCAAGAAGACAAGTAGGAAAGAAGTGCTAAGTCCAGGGTTGAGGCGAGGTCAGAGTTTATAATATTGATGCCACATACCACAGGATAAATGCCTTGACCTTTGGCCACAATATTTAGCACGCTTCTTTGCTGCATGTGTTTGTGTATGTAATATGTTCAGACTAGAGGGAGGTTTGCTGGTGCTGTGCCACATTTCCTTATCTCTGGCCAACATGCTTGTACAAACGAGCGCCTCCACCTCGACCTCAAACCCAGACAGCCACTGTTGGGGGGCAGAAAAGAGGAGGAAGGGAGCAAACGAAAGAGGGAGGAGGAAGAGGAGGGGGAGTGGGGGGGTATGGGGGGGGGGGGGGCGACACGAGGTTAACAACAGGATCAGCAAAGAAAGAGAGAGAAGGAGAGGCCCAGTGCCTGACAACTACTGACAGCTGAGCTTCCTCCCTCACCAGGGCTTTCACGACCACAAACTGACAAAGTCAAACACACGCACGCACACACACACACACACAGATCGATCCACTTCAGCTGTACACATAGCAACTGAGTGGTCATGCACAAATTATACCCATTTTCTCCCTCATGCAGAGTTTGACATTGACTCTGTCAGACTGTGCTGTGGCGGTGTCTGTGTGGAAGAGGAGCTCTTATGTAACAAGTGCTGAGTCTGAATGTGTGTGATGTTATTTTGGTTTTCTGCGCTTGCCTTTGGTCGAGCAGCCACAGTGAAAGCACGGTGTTTGCGCGTGTGTCCACAAGTGTCTCGGTGTGTGTGGCCACAAACACACGCACCACAGGGGACAGTAAGCAACAGGTGTAAGAAGAGGATTTTAAAACACACATTGAACCTTTTTTCTCCTGCTTGACTTCTGAACTTCTGTTGTCACTGCTGGCATATGAGGACAGCTGTGAAAATGGCCTCCTGTTTGCTTCACACAGAGCGTAGCAAACATTATATCTGTGTCTCTGTGTGAATAAGTGCACCAAAAGTGACCTGCTTCTGGTGTTTCCTGTTGAAACACATTCATCTGTTGTCTGCGTTAACCAGAACATGACCTGTATGTAACGTATGTTGTTTATTTAATGGTAGAGAGCAGCTGCTGATGTCACAGACCAGAGCAGGCTGTCACTGATAACTGCACTTCAGATAGACAGCAGCAGTGCGTAGGATATGGGGGTAAATCACATTAGTTACTTACATTAATGACACAGCTGCTGGATTTGTTCACTTGCCATGAGGGGGAAGATCTTGAATGAAGAGATCGTCTTCACATTGCTGACTGCAAACCGATTACCAACAACTGGAAAACCATTTTCTCTTAAGAATGTTAGTGAGAAAACTATTTGCATCACTGGTTCATTCAAACACTGGATGGTCCTCTGGCAAAGGGAATGGATGGAGTCATCAGGAAAACTAAGTAATCAAAAAAGACATTTTTAAAGAAACATCTGTTCTGGAAATATAAAGCCACAGAAAACAACTGGTTAGCTTAGCTTAGCACAAAGACTGTAAATATGGTGAAACAACTATCTTGGCTCTGTCCAACAGTAATAAAAACTCTCAACCTCGTTTATATCTTGTTTGTGTAATTCCCAAAAAAACAACAAGCTGTGGTTTTATGAGGTGTTATGCCCTGGATTACTTTGTGGCTGGGAGCGATGCTTAGAGTTTACTCAAAGCGAGGTTATCGTGCAACCAGCAGAAACTCAGGAAATATTCTGGCATTCTGGTACGCTGCGTTCACAAAATTTTAGTAAACCCTGGAAGAACAGGGAAACACATACATGTTATACATGTGCATACACATAATACATGTTCACACATTATTCCAAGATGGTTACCGGGTACCCAGTGCCTTACAGACACATCCTTTATAAAGCCCAAATTATCTATTTTTGATCCTTCTGATCAGCTCAGTATATTCTATTGGTGTTAATACTGAACTTGATTTAGATGTAGCTGAAAGTGATTGAGGCTTTGCAGTATTATTGCCATCTATTTATAAAAGAAACCGCTGAAGTTTTTCTTCTTTCCGACAGTATAGCTGTCAGAAATATTGATATCTCCAACTCAGAATCATAACTCGCAGGCTGACATGAGCGTCTTTTCCAGCTGCTCATAATTATGTGACCACAGCAATATGATGTGATATATTTCTGTGATGTGATGACAGTAATAACCTCACATAACACTTTGGTTTGTGTGTGGACTAAATTAGTGAGCTTTAAGGGTGCACATGTTGGTTGGGGGTTAATATACTGACTGGGAACTGAAACATTGCTGGCTTTAATCCAACTGGGGACCTTTGTCGCATGTCATTCCTCCAATCTCTGTCCACCCACTTTACAGTCATCTCCAATAAAGTCATACAATGCCCAGAACATCCATTTTTTAGAGTGAACTTGTAAGGTGCTTGCTAATTTTATTACTTTTGGACAGAGCCAGGCTAACCGTTTCTCCATGCTTTCAGTCGTTATGCTAAGCTAGGCTAACTGGCTGCTGGTGGTAGCTTCATATTGGCTGTACAGAGCGGTATTGATTTTCTCTCCTAACTCACAGCAAATGTCCTAGAAGACAAATAAGCAAATACACCAAGATCTCAAACTATTCCTTTAAAACAGAGCCAAGTTTAGATAACAGAAAAACATAATGATTATAAGTGTTTACATAAGAGAAGTAAAAGAGCCAAAAAAAAAGGGGGGCATGTTTGGGCAGAAGCTTGTGTTGATATTAATTTAAATGTATAATCCCTGTATTTCTGTATCTTATTTGCTAATCTCATTCTCCTCCCCCATCACTCATTTCTCCCATCATTTCTTTTGGAACCTCCTCAAACTTCTCCTATTTTAGTATGTTTCACCAAACATGATTTACCCTCTTGTGTAAAGAAAAAACACAGTTAAGCTCCCTGTTCTCTCTCTCTCTCTCTCTCTCTCTCTCTCTCTCTGTCTCATAAAAAAAGTAGCCCTGTGTATTTGTGTGCATAAGAGTGTGTTTCCATTCCACTAACAGGCATGTTCCCGATCCTGCAGGGAGTGATCAGCTCGCAGTACAGAGAAGAAGATAGCCCACCACCAGATTCACCAGCAGCTCTTTATAAGGACAAGGGAAAAAAGGCCTTGCTGCCTCTATATTTAGATGGACTTTATTGGGCCCCTTGTCTTCGTTTTTCTCTCCCCCCTCTCCTGTGCTACCGCTGTTAGAAATCTCTCACCAAAGCCATGTGGGCGTCAGGCCCTCCTCTCCATCGCAGTGAGGGGAGAGTGAGGCTGATAATGATCTGGGTGATAATAACAGAGCAGAGGAAACGAAAGAGAGATGGGGAGAGGGTTGGAGGGAGGATGACAGAGAAGTGGTGGGTGGTGAGAGAAGTGTTTTTCATTTTGTCTTCTTCGCTCCTCAATGACTATTATCCACAGCGCTGGTGATGTTGTCTCTCTGTGTCCGACCATCAGACCCCGAGGAGGAAGTCCCAGAAAAGGGGCATGTTTTCCATCAAGTCTCATGGGGAGGAGAGTGGCGGACCCCTGATGTCCCACAACCTCTGGATGGGTTTCCTCCAGTCCCATTGCCCATTCCCCATTATATGGAGAGGCTGAGGTGGTTTACGCTGTTGCATTGAATCTGTATGGAAATATGTGCATATATATTCATACATAGTCCTCTTATAAGTCGCTTCTACATGCCTCTGCTATCTGGCCTTATCTCCAAAGAGAAGCATATTTCTCAAGAGCTTTGACCTCTGCTGTCCAAATTTACTGGCAATGACAAACAGCACTCTTAACATGGCACACTGTTATCCACCTACCTCTCTTTTTCTTATCTTACTTACTGCCTGTTGATTCTAACAAAGTATATTAGTCAAACAGTAATCGCACTGAGCCAGCTCTCAGGAGATTTTGCCACTGAGGCAGAGGTGAAAGATTAAAAAAAAAGCTTTGGAGGGGGGTTGGTCATGGGCTTGGCATGACTTGAGCCTTTAAAAAAGATTGAGTCAAGACTCATAAAACCTTAAGCAAACAGGGACCGAGAACTTCTCCTCTGTGTATTAATGATTCATTATAGTGTGTTGTAGATCTTGGGTGTAACAACAATTAAACCTCCACACTCATCTTCATGCCCCTAATCCTGATCCCACCAGATGTTTTCAGATTGGTGTCAGTTTTGTTTTACACTTAAATACCATGAACATAATCATTTATACTGCCAAATTTAGCTTCTTCTAAGATTACAGTACTTAATTAGGCACAGCGTTGCTTTTAGCTAAATGATATTGCTAGCATGACAATATGCTCACAGTGACAATGCTAACATGCATGTTTGGAAGCTATAAAATCAACCATGGTCACCATCTTAGTTTAACGTGTTAGCGTGCTAACATTTGCTAATGCTAAGGGTTTTTTTGTGGGCAAGTTTTTCCTCACTCGTTTTTCCTCACTCGCAAAAAGGGTCTAAGGACAGATTGTAAAGCCCTCTGAGGCAAAATGTGTTTTGTGACTTTGGGCTATAGAAATAAAATTTGATTTGATTAATGCACGAGTGCAGATGAGGTTTGTATTGTCATTAGTATGCTGTTGGACAAATGAAAACCTGATGATGGGGCCAGATGAAAAGTCAGGGGATCTCCACACTCATTACACATCTGGAGGGATATGAACAGCCACACAATTTCAGGTCAACCGCAAGTGTCAACCTAATGGTGGAATAAAAAGTAAAGTCAGTCAATCACCAATTCAAATACATCATCCAATAACTATTTAAAACATGTGGGCCAATCCATCCATACGTGTTGAGAAATTTCACGGGATATGTGACAATACACAGTCATTAAATTTAATAGCGATCTATCCAATAGTTGTTGAAATATTTCACTAAAAAACAAATATGTCAACCTGATAATGGAGCAAATGTCAGCGGTTCAGTAAAATCAGGTTTCCTCCTCTGGGGACAATGAATGTGTGTACAAAACTTTATGCCAGGCTCAAGTTGTTGAGATCATGTTCAGTCTGGACCAAACCATCCACAGGACAGTACATGACTAGTAATGCCCTTGTGATACAGACTACACCCTGGGCAGCTGGGTTTGTTGCCTCTAAGACTGTGAGTGAATGGCTTGTCTGTGATTTTGCTTATATTGTGCAAAACAGCCTGGAGGCATAGAAGGATGAGAAGAGGGGACCCAATAGTCTTCATCTTTACTTCACTGATGAGCAACGATGGCAGGTGTGGCTGAACTAGGCAAAAAGATTTGCATATGTGCTGTCAAATTCAGGAGTCACATAAGAAAAGCATCAACTGCCATGCAAATGAGAGGCAAATGAGATTCAAACCAGCGCAAGGAAAGGGAGGGGTCAAAAGGTGAGCATACAGGAGTGTTTTTGTACATGTGGTACTTGAGATTATCTCACCATGTATCCATGCAGTCGTTTGTGCTGCTGACTGCGGGCTGAAAGGTCTGTCAAGTTGTACCACAACAGCAACAGCAGCTCTCTGGGGAAGGACAAACCATGACATCAGAATGGTGGAAGCGGCGCTGAAGACAATAGTTCTCTGTGCGGTAGTAGAGCTGAGGCGTGGCCTGGCTGGACAGAGGGTCTTCTCAGTGGACCAGCCGTCCTCAGCAGCTGTCTCAACCTCTGTCTGTATCTCTGTCACACATGCAATTTCAATTCAGCATGAAAGCTTACATAGCATTAGGACAAAGAATCAACAGATTTGTGTTAAATCCCTGTACCCCCTATGTGTAGTGTGTCTGTGTGTGTGTGTCAGACTCTCTCTGTCCATGCTCAGAGCGAGCTCAGGAACGCAGGGACGGAGGTGGAGTAGGAGGAGAGCCCCGGAGAAAGAAACATAGTTCATACAAACTGGCAAAACAAAGAGCCAATGGACAGAAAGTCCTCCACTGACAGGAGATCAGGAGTGATAGTAGCATAGATGAATATGTGTGTGTGTGTGTGCTCATGTAAACACACAACACACAGGCTGCCCACATGATAGCACTGCATTTACACTCTATTTGTCTTCTTGTAATTGCCTGAGGAGACGTAGGAAAGGCTTCCAGACAGGCGGCCAATGCACATCTTGTGCCAGAATACTGGCCTGAAGTTCAACTTATTTTCCCAGACTCCTCCAGTGGAGAGTCCTCTTCTTAAACAGCCATAAAGGTTTACAGGCCATGACAGGGGGGAGTGAAGAAGCTCACCACTTAGCTGAATTTCACATGGGCACAGGAGAGAGAGCTACGTGACCAAGTGGAGCTGAGGCTGAAGGTTTAGAGCCTCACAGGTCCCTCAGGGACACGCCACCTGGGTTGTCAAAAGGAGTCTGGCTATAGCCTTTAAAAAACAGCTCAATGCGGGATGTGCAAACAGTGGACGAGCATCATTGAGCATGTATGAGCAGTGTATCAACAAAACCCACCTGCCCTTCAGTTTAGGTCTAATGACAACAAATGCAACAAAAGCAGTGCGCGATACGCCCAGCCTCGAGGGGCCGCCACAACTGTCTATTCAGCCTCTTATTCACCTGTGAGGAGGATTCAATAGGTCTGCGTGTTATTAAAAGCTTTCATACACACGGCCTGATGGCATTATGAATTTGCGTAGAGGACGCCGGCCCCCAAACTGAGGGGATTTTACACAATGATTGGGCCATTGTTGGAGCCTCCAGCCTGGCTGTAAGCTCTGTGCTCTGCTCAAGGACACTGAACATGAGCTTGTCTTTTAAACCAGTCTACTGTGTTTCTGAAAAGACAGTCTAGCTATATTACTGTGGAGTTTAGAAGTGTGTCCGACTTTTGTGTTGTGAACCCAGTGACCCTGACGCGCAGCTGCACACTGTGAGACACACAGTCTCCTGCTTTATCCAGGGATCGGCATCAGTGAGGGTGAAGACTTCAAGTGAAGACTGGACACACACCACACGGACACACACTGTGTTGGGATAATGTCAGCCACAGGCTCCATGCTATTTAAATTCAGTGGACACTCAGTCAGTCAAAAGATAATGACTGCCATCTAGTGGTGACTCAATAACAAGGAAGCGTGTGATGAGAGAGGACAAATTGTTTTGGGGGGGGTCCCAGAACTAAAACTTCCATATCCATATCTCTGGATATGTGTGCTGTTTTGCATATTTGCAAAATAGATTGTGTGGCTTTCTCAGTAAATGGGTGTAAAATATGTTAGCAAAAAACATGCGTCCACAGATGACTAATACTCAAGGCAGTTCCCCCTGGCTTTCTCCTCTCATACTGTTGAAATAATATTGCTGTTTTATTAATACACATTATTTTAGAGGTAATAAATTAAACAGTGGAGCAGGTTGAACCTCTGAATTAACCTACCTCAGGCATTTGGCCATAACCACCATTTAAGAAAAATGGCTTCCGTGCAACCATAAATATTTATTGCAGTTTGAGTCCTTGGCTAATGCACAATGCCTTAAATTTAACATACATGTAAGTTAAATATGCACGGAAATAAGAGCCTTTAAAATATTCATGCTGCATATTTTTGTGGCAAAAACTTTTTGGAGCATAAATGTACTTAAACTACTGCTCTGTCAAGTAGTTTAGTGGGCTAACACATTAACCTTTGTTGCTGAGTCGCACATAAAGGTTTAAGAAACTGACAAAGCATTTTACTACACCACCAGTCTTCATGATGAATCACAGTGTCATGTTCAGTAAAACGGTCCCTAGCTTTGGTTTTAAAGGTCTGTCCATGCTCTGTGGTAGTTATTAAAAACTGTCAACAATAAGCATCTAAACATAGCAACACAAGAATATTAATCAGTCCAACGATGTTTAACCATTATTGGAATGAGTAGCATCAGTGTGTATTCAGATCTTCTCATGCTGCTAACCAGACATCTCATCATCTGCACTTAAGAATACAGTACATATTTCATTTATTTTATTTACATATTTAATGATGCCTCTCCTCTTAATTGTATATTTCATACACATAGAAACACTTTAAGTCTTTAAGTGGTGATTTATTCAAACATTCACGTGTGTTGTTTCCATAGCATTACAATGATAAACCAAATAAAAAAAACATAAAAATTCAACTGACAAAGAAAAAAAAAGAGAAGTCTCTGATGTGTACTAAATGTTACTGATCAATGAGCTTTCTGCTGTACATGACATAAAACCAACGACACAAATATCAGGCAGACCTGCAGTAACCTGTATCATACGCCATCATAGATACAGCTGTTCACTGAGCGTGTAACAGCTGTCACAGCTGTTCTACTCTGTGTCAATCTTCCAGCGTTTACTTCTGGATAACACCAGATTCAAACTGTTCCTTCCTCTATCCGTCCAGTAGCTTGAGGATGCTTTCCCTCTCCTTCAGTGCTTTCCACGCCTGGTCCTTCTCCTTTTTGGTTGGAGTGCGTTTCTTCTGCCTGGCTGCCATGATTCGTCGAAATCCCTCCATGACCTCGTTGTCAGACACCCTGACTCTCTGCCTCAGCTCCTGCTTGCGCATCTCCTCTTTTGCCAACCTGTGAGGCAGTGGTAATTAAAGAGTTGATGTTAAATGACATCATGCAATGTACAGTAAATATATCCATAGTGGGCCTGGGTCCTCACCTGAGCAGCTCCTGCTTACGGGCTCTGTTGTGAGCACTCAGGGCTTTGAGCTCTGCCTGTCTCTTCTGCAGCTCTGCCAGGACCTCGTCCTCAGAGTCTCCTCCTGTTCCGGGTCGTTCCTCAGAGTCCAGCAGCCCCTGAGCCACCAGTTCTTCTTTAATTCGAGCCTCCAGAGATCGTGTGTGGGGAACACTGGCCGTGGAAAAGAAAGACCAAAGATATGTTATATAGAAAGTAAAAAGTTCAGCATGGCAACTTGATACCTAAAATATACTTATGCTGACCACAGTTGAGGAAATACAAGACATAAATGAACCAAACTCACAGCCAACAAAGAGCACTGTGGCCTCTGTGGTGTGTGAACTTAACTTGTGTGCCAACGTGTTAAGTAACCTAGTGGAGAACTGATCTTGTAAACTCTGATATGTTGTACATTCAATAGCTGTTGTACAAATACCTAAAAGCTTTTCCTTGGCTTCGAGGAGAGGTCCCAGCTCCATCGTTTGCATCCTTTCCTGAAATGTCGGGTATTGGAGAATCCTCCATGGGGGATATAATGTTCTCCTGGAAGAAAATCCAGCAATTATGGTCAAGTTTCAGTGTTTTCACAGTATTAAAGATGAATATATAACATTCATCAGTAATCAAAAGCCACTATGCATTTATTATCTATTTAAGTCTAGAACATACTGACCTCTACGAGGGCCTGAAGCAGACGCTGTGTGAGAGGACCAAAGGGACATCCATCTTCTGGAGATTCATGCTGGGACTCTGACTTTTTCAACAGGGAGTCCACATCTACAGTTCAAGATGAAGATGAGTATTAAGGCAATACAGAGAGCAAACTAGTCTGTATGCAATAACAAAAGGCCCTTGCTGCAGCCTTCCGTCACCTTTTGCATCCAGCTCAGACAGCGGCCCCCCCATCAGGTTCTTCTTCTTGTCGTTGGCTCGTGCTCCTTCCCTCTGCTCCTCCAGCAGATCCTCCTGAGCCCACCGCTGTGAGTAGTGTTTCCCTAATGCTGGAGTCTACAGTCAACGCAGACAACATCAAAGCTCAGCACACATTTAACATGAAACAAAATAAGATTTTAGCCATGCTACGAATAAGAAGATGCATCGGCCTTTATGTCATACTTTGAAATACTCGGCTTCATCCTCTGGTGGTTTCAGAAGCTCCTCTAGCAACCGTATCTCTTCATTAGTGATATCAGCACAATATGGTTCAACCGATGCCCAAAATCTGAAATAAAAAACAATATTTCAAATACAAATTGCTCAAATAAAATACATTTATATTACCTCAGTTCTTAGTACAGCACTCTCTGAGTGAGACCAGCACTGCTAATAATATATAAAGTCTGATTTGACTTGAAGAGCAAAGAGGAAAGACATTTGAGATGTCAAGAGATGTTGTTACTGACCTGTTTGGTGCATCATTTTTAGGAGTGCGGGGAATGTCTTGTGGATCGTCTGTGAATTCATACTCTTGGACTTTAGGCTGCAGATTTTTGGATTTAGGTCTGCCAGGACCTGGACCTGGTCCGTGCCCGCCTTTGCCATCCAACTTCTGCTTTTTTGGTTTGTGGCGAGAAGAGGCAGCAGGGTCTGGATCTTTTCCCAGCTTCAGGAAACGCTTATCTCCCTTCTTGTCCTGCCAGTCTGTGAGGATCTGAAAAGCAGCACAGGAGGAGAGTTACACAAATAGCAACATACAAAGGGGGCATGTAAACAGAGGCAACTTGGCAACTCTCTCCTACCTGTCTCTGCTCCTCCAGGGCTCGGAGGCGGCGGCTGGCTGAGGAGAGGAGCGTCTCCAGCTCCAGCTGCAGGGTGTCCAGCTCCTCAATGCCGATGCCATCGTCCTCTGAGCGGCCGAGCACAGCAGTGTAGCGGGGACACACCTTCACATGCTCGACCGGCTTGAAGTCGTAGTATTTGAGTGGGGGGCAGTCCTTTAACTCGCTCATGATGCTGTGCGGCAGAGACCTGGCAGTGTCTGAATGACCTGATTCATGAAGGAGGATAATGAATAAAAGAAGACGAGACTCACTGACGCACCTTACTTTTTACTTTGGGTTTTTTTTCTGTCTCTTTATCAAACGCATTAAAAACACACTCGAGCGAGCACGCACGCGCCCCAACACATGTACACACAGGTTCAGAGCGCGAGCTCGCTGGGCCCAAACTGCTCAAATAACACTTAAATAATAATAACGGTCACTTTTATTTGCACACAAACGGTTTACGTGCAGACCTTTAAAAAATACAAGAGTCAATCCATACAAGCCGCGAGCACTTATATTTAATCTTTGAATGTTTGAGAGCAGCGATATTTACCGTCAGCGAATGGCATCCATGTTGGAAAGACCCATTGTGATTAGAGGGGTGTGTGAAATACATTCAAAGTGAATTGTTGTCTATTTTGGACAATATTACAATTGGAAAAACTAATTTAAACCACACAGTGTTGCAATATGAAAACTAAGGCACATTTTCAAATATTACTATATCGAAACAAACCCGAGAAGTTGTGTATAAGTTAACGTAACGCTGGGATGGTATCATCGGAACAAACCATATTTTGTCAGGGGGAGAAAATAAATGATTACGTCTAAACCTATAATTCCACAATTTTACTGGGTCGTGTAAAGGTTATGACGTTTTCATTCAACGTGTTTTATTCAAAAACAGTTTACAAAAAATCAACATGTCTCCTGGACCAGCGGTCACTCAGCAAAATATCTCCTGTTCACAGAGCGGAATGGACGCATCGTAGGATATGCTCGTTTTATTGCACTCGTACTCCACCTGGGCGGAGCAATAAGTGCAAACAACGGCGTTTCTGCTGTGTGAGAGAGCTACGTGAAAAACAAGCGCACCCTGTCTGTACTAGACTATGAAGGATTTACGGAAGAAGAGTCCCAGGCGTGGCTGAGGAACTTCCGTCTTTTACAGCGCAAAAATGGTAAGTGTCTGGCACTAAATCTGTCTTTATACTTTATTATTTAGCCATTTAACCGCGCTAACTGTGGCTACATTCGAGGCAACATTAGCTAGCTAGCCCCGTGTTCCTCATAGACGGGGTTTCTGCTTAGCCTGGTTGAAACGAGAGGACGGGCATCCTTGACACGGTTTGCAGAAACTAAAGTGATTGAGCTGAGCTGTCTTTTCCTCTCGGCCCCCTTCTCCCCTCGTTACACTGACTAGTAGCCCCCACAAGGCTGCATCATTACACGGGTCGGACAGATGTGTATATGTCGCTGACATGGGCAGAGTGATACAGATGGACGTACATCATTTTGATGAGCTGAAATCTCAGTCACCTGAAAGCTTCATATTCACTAACATCAGTGCAAGCAAAATAATCCATCTTGCACCAGATGGACGCTGATTAGCAGCAAGCTTCTCTTTATAAAAATGACTGTTAATGGATCGAATATATAAAGGTGGTAAATGGGTTGTAACTGAGCTGATTTTAGTTCCTGATCAGACATCACTTCTTTATCTGACCCTGCTGGCTGAGTCACCCTCACTAGACTGGAAGGCTCACTTCACCTGTGTACTGTAATCTAAATATGTACCATCCAACAGCATGTTCCCTCCAGTGGGATGTTCCCAGATACTGATCTTATTCAATTTCTCCTCCAGACAGCGACTCTGCGCCCATACTTAAACGCTGTAAGGGCCACCTTGCAAGCAGCCCTCTGCCTGGAGAACTTCTCCTCTCAGGTGGTGGAGCGCCACAACAAGCCAGAGGTGGAGGTCAGGTATGTTTGAAGGAATGCATTTGGAGTCACCAGTCTCATTTGTCGTCCCCCTGCTTTGCTGCCTTCTGTTTTTTCTAGCCCTGAAGCTGTTCATGTATTAGTTATCTACAGCTGTCACACAAGCGTGGACTTGTGCAAACCTGCCTAAGAAAATGTAGGAGGGGTTAAAAAAACACACACACACAAGCATAGGCAAGGCTGTGAAAGGGGCCAGCGGGGATTTGCTGCAGCCTGTTGGCAAATGTCTTCTCGCTGCAATGTATATATTGAGGTTTTCAACATGTCAGTGCAGCTTGTTAAGTTCTGTGCAGACCCTTGTAGGGTCTCAAGCACTATAACTTTCAGTATCCAGTGAACTCAACAGTGTAAAACCAAGCAGAATTATTTGCTACTTATTTGTAATGGATGGATTGTGCTGTGGTTACAGGAGCAGTAAGGAGCTGCTACTTCAGCCTGTGGTGATCAGCCGTAATGACAAGGAGAAGGTCCTCATTGAGGGGTCCATCAACTCTGTCAGAGTCAGCATTGCTGTCAAACAGGTAATTTAAAAACAACAGTACTTTGACTGGGGGGTTAGGGTGTGTTCTTTACTTATCCTAATTTTCTTTCAGGCTGACGAGATTGAGAAGATCCTTTGCCACAAGTTCATGCGCTTCATGATGATGAGAGCAGAGAACTTCTTCATTCTGAGGAGGAAACCAGTAGAGGTAAGAGACGGAGTGGTGGATGGGTAATCTGTGTTGTATGTAATAGAATTAAAGAAGTGTTTGATAGAGAGGAATTGATATTGATAGTATGACAAATGAAAATGAGGAACAGGGTGAACTTAGCAAACGTCATGTTGTTCATGCTCAGATTTATAATACTTATAATGTTCATTAAAACCTGGCCAATACCCATGTTAAGGCAGGATATTTTTAACAATAAACTTTATTGTCCAGAATTTCATAGAAAGTACAAATTTTACAGTAAATATAATATTTATGACTAACTATACACGAATAAAGATAAATGGAACATAATTAATATATTTCAATTACCCAAACATCTTTTTATGTCCTGTAAAAGTTTTTTATATTGAACAATATATACTGCGATACTGATCAATATTCCCATTGTTGACTGGTGTCTGACTCTTTCTTGTTCACTGCTTCACGCTGTGATTTCAGGGATATGATATTAGCTTCTTGATTACCAACTTCCACACGGAGCAGATGTACAAACACAAGCTGGTGGACTTTGTCATCCACTTCATGGAGGAGATTGACAAGGAGATCAGCGAGATGAAATTGTCCGTTAATGCCAGGGCTCGTATCGTCGCCGAGGAATTCCTCAAGAATGTAAGAAAGTTCTCTGCTTTTGTTTTTTTACTGCATGTAATAGTCAGACTCGGCTGTAATTGTGCATAAACATCCTTTCTTGGAAAATAATTTGACTACTCCTGTCCACAGTTCTGATGACTGCATTGTCCTTGGTGCCACAAGAGCTGGGAAAACGCTGCAAGGGCCAATCAGGACAGGAGTGAAGAATTAAAGGAGTAAACAGCCAATCAGCGGGGAGATGAGAGGAACATGACCAATCTGGCGATGACACCCTTTTGCGCCTGTCTCGAGTATTTCCCTGTACTCATGAATATCAATGACTGTATATAATGAAATATTTACCAGTTTCATTTTCAGCCACTTAGAACAAATCCCCAATCAAAGGCGGGTCCTTAAAGTATTAATCAAGTTGATGTCCATGAATACAGGGGCGTTGAGACTGTTTTTGTTGCAAATCAAACGGCCAGGTTTTTGTATTTTGTGTATGTGAGTCTGTATGTTCTGTCACTGTCGTTTCAAATTTATCTCCAAAATGTCTCTGTTCAGGAAAACCCATGTTTGAGGCTAGTAGTCTATGTGGCGTTTAAATCACAGGCATGGAGTGAGATCTGTCTGTAAACAAGCCACCAAAGCCCATGTATGAAAATAATGAAAGATAATAAAACTCTGTTGTTTATACCTTTTAGTGTCTCATACTACGTCATTCACAGTGAGTAAGTAGTGCTGCTGCTGCTGTGCCTATAAATGGGTCTGTTCTGTGTCTAAGGAAGTTGTTTTTAGTCAGCACTCTGGCCACATTATGATATACAGTTACTGTTATTTCAGCTGAGAGGAAGAGGAAGTAATACCTTAATGCACTGCAGACGGTGTGTGAACCACTTGTTTGAACAGCATTTCTTCACATTTACAACTTAATCCAAACGATTGAATTATAGTCCACAGGGAAGAAAGCAGCATTTTCAAAATAAGATCAAATGTTTTTTTAAATTCATTTTTATTTGCTGCATGCCGTGACTCCCCGTGGACCGTCTGCACAGAGCTTGTACTGCTACAGCGGTCTTGCCCAACTGCACTGAAGAAATCACGGGAAAAAGGGTTTTATTTAAGCTGCTCAGAGGAGCTTTATCGTCTAGATTTGAATGATCCAAATGGAGAGATATGCATGTAATGGATCACCTGGACACATCCTAGATCACCCATTTGAATTGTTCTGTCTTCATCAGTCCCTCATTCTAAGACACAGGAGTCTGGGTCTTGTAGTTTCCATCCATCTTCAACCCTTATTATTACACTGGTACAATTTTAATATTTTATGATAGATACCATCTTTAAAATGCTAATAAAACAATAATCATTAGTGCAGCCCTTCCCACAGCAGAGAGGTAATGACGGGTTGGTTTATAAAAATAACATCTTTATTACAGTGGAGCAGGGACACACATTTTGTGGTCAATACTTCATTTTATGTGTTTTAATTTCATTGGTCTGTGTATAGAATCATCCGCTGAAGAAAGCCATCAATATAAAGTCTGAGTGACTATTTTCACAACAATCCATCCGTCCATTCATTGAATCACCATGTAGTTAAAATATTAAACTTCATACTAAGTAGGTTTGTAGCCTTCAAATTGCACATTATCACTGAAGACACCTTCACATAAAACAATGATTGCACAATACAGCAACATGTCAAATATGTAGCAGAAAATCACATGATCATTGAGTGAAACCACATGATTACTACTTAAAAATATACCTATACATATACAGTATAGCTTTCAAATATGAACACTGAGGCCCAAACACATATTCAGGTGTTCAAGTTGAGTTCCTTCAAATCCTGAAGGTCTGTAACACTCAAGTCAAAAAGACGTGTGTTACAGAGGTGTGTGTGTGTGTGTGACAGAGGTGCTTAAGGAGAAGGGGGATGCACATCACCCAGACTGTCACCACAGTGAGCAAGCTGTGCGGAAAAAGTGAAACAACCAACAGGAAGGAGTCCGTCAAAAAGGGAGTGTGAGGAACGAGTCTGCAGTCTCACTGGGTTACAGCAGGCGGTCAGAAGTGAGGGGGGACGGTCTGCAGGGCGTCTTCAGGTGTGCGATGCACGTTCACATTCTGGAAAGAGGAACGCATCAGTGTGAGATGGTGTCTGCATTCATACTGCGCATGGAGAAACACATTTACAGGCAGATGTGATTTAGTTACCACACATCAAACACTGCAGGAAACTCACTTTAACCGTTGTGTTTATTCGTGATAACTTGTTGCTGATGTACTGTAGTCTGTATGTGGCAGATGTTCTGACCTCTTTGCTGGATGCTCCATGTTAAAAACTCACTGAAGTGCAGATCTCATAGCGGACTGACACTGACAGTGTATTAGCATTTGTCGTTTAGTTCACGACTGAAGCAGCCATTCATGATGTGTTTATTTGAATCACACCATTATGTACAGTGAAGCATATACTGCGATATCATCCTTTAATTTGCATAAAATGACTAAGCCTTTAATGAGCGGATCACAAGCACACATTTTGTTATGACTCTAGACACGGACAGAAATGTGTGTGCAACACAGTGAGTGTTTTGTTCATGCTCATGAATGGCAGCACTTTCTTATGCACCCCCCAGTGGAGCCTTTGCATATGAATGAATGGGGAAATCTGAGACTTTGGTTTGCACAGCAGAGAAAGCAGGAAGGGCAGTGCACTGAACATCTGATCTGTAGATAGTGCCAATAGGAAGGAAGTAGTCAGCCTTTTGATCTCCAAGCAGTTAGCCAGCTTTATATTAAGACTTGCCTTCAAAGTAAAAGCACATAAGATCGTAACTTCAAGAAGAAAACAGCGTTTGTGTCAAACTTTCTAAAATGAAGCACAAGAAGAGTGTGGTAAGGATTCAGGAAATGGTTGAGTGGAGTTTTATTAGAAACAAACAGAAATGTCTTCTTAATTGTTTTCAATGAATATACTATGAGAACCTTCACATTATTGTGCACAAAATAACAGAGTAAACAGTATGCGTGTACTTTCAGAGCCTTCATTAGACAGTGTTAGACATCCTAAAACCAGAGACAAAGTGTGATAGAGGACATTTCAAACTGTTGATTTTAATGTGCAAAATATAAAAAGCACAACCTTGTTTTGTGTTGTGCAATGTTTTAAAAACTGAGATTAGTGTGTCCCAACTTCTATCAACAGAAATATAAAGTGATGAGACACCGATGAAAGTTAAAATCAGTCAAAAGAGACAAGATCGATGAGAAAAATAAACTACACAGAGTCTGTTCCAACAAAAAAAGGAGCTGGAGTTTCATTGCTTCACAGTCAGGATTACAGCATCAGTTCAAAGAATAAAAGGGAAAGCTTCATCGGCTTTTCATTCATTCTTTTCTCCAAAAATAGGAGAGCATGTGTGACACAGGATGTGTGTCATTGGATTGATAATCAAAATTAGAAACTGGATTCCAGTCAATTACCACCATCATCACATCTTAAAATATAAGTGGAGATAAAAATAAGAACAGTGAAGAGTAATTTAATGGAAGGAAGGTGCAGAAGAAAATAGGTAGAGTTTTCTGAGTTTGGCAGGTACATTGTGCATCTGAAGGGTACATTGTGCATAAAGAAGGGTAAAAGGAGGATGGGGGTGTGGGGGGAGGGGGGGTGCCTCATTGGTGAGCTGGCACCGTAAGCAAAGCCTCCTCTGACATCCGTGACACTTCTACGTTCTGTTTGATAAAAAAAAAAAAAATAAGCACACAAAGAGGGGGAGGGATCAAAACACATGGGAGATATGAAATCCACTGCACACACATCGGGCAAAGACTCAGACATGGTTGAGGTTTCTTCTACAAAAACATGAACAACTTTAAGATCCTTCAGGGGCTTTCTGGGTAATGAATGATCTGAAAATCCCAATCGTCACCTGTATGTGTGAATACATAAGTCCTGAATGTACTGACTTTCTAAACCTTATATCTCATTACTCACATACAGTGTATCCACTGGCATGGTATTTTCTGCCAAAGCCAACATTTGCATTAAGGCAGGTGTGTTTCACTGATATCTATCAGTGGCTGATCCAACGATGTGCAACTTGTGTGACAACTTTTATCAGTGGTTACAACCTGTAGGAAACTAACACCATCCACTCAGAGGCGTGTTTATCTAATGGGTGTGAGGGTGCAAAGCAGGTGGAGCATTAATCATTGTTTCTGATGTGTTGTGATAACATATAATCCAACATGAAGCTAGCAGAACCATCCTACCTTGCAAAAAGTGGGTCAGTTTGTGTGTGTGTGTGTGTGTGTGTGTGGTTGTATGTTGTTATACCCACCTCTGGTCTTTCACGGTGTGTGTTGACTGCATCCACCTTTAAGCTGATCGACTCCACCTTACAGCCTAAGCATGCAGACAGAAGGTGACAGAGGAATGTTTTTAATCACTATTCATTAGAAACAGATCTAATATGTGTATTACACACCAACATGAGACCAGTCCTACCATAAGCCACCGGTGTTAGCTTCAGCACAGTGTGCAGTGGACACTTCAGGTACGGCAGCTCTTCTGTGGGAACACACAGTTCATTAAACTTTTTAGCAAGGACAAGAGCCGGCTTCGTTGTGTATTCTGCATCCGGTGTAAAGCCCCATCTTAAGTGAGGATGTCTCGCTTCCCCCCGAAACTCTGATCTCATTTGGAGATTAGTTTTAAATCGTTAAGAACACGGGATAATTTGAGGTCGGCTCTTGATGAGTATTTATTAAAACACCTGTTCAACAAGCCTAAACTTACAGAAAAGCAGACTAAGTCTGCAGAGGCACATTCACCACTGGTATGTTTTAGACACAGCACGCTCATTACACCATTGAACAAGCTAATCCACATTAGCAGAATTAGCTTTACTCAGTCTTTCATGTCTGTTTACTAAGATTTGTTTCCAGGGACGTAAAGTTTGGTTTATTAATGACTTTACTGTTGCTGTGTTAGAAACAATATTTTGCTATGCTTAAATATAAGTAAGTGTGAAACTATTGTTTCTGCCTCTTGCTTCTGTTTTTTCTATACTTGTGATATAAAAACACATCTAACAAGGACAGACCATACATGGCCTTCCTGGTCTTGACATACAGACTGCTGTATTTGGGTGAGAGAGCTGAGAGAAACCTAGTTATTTTTACAGACATTTTTGCTACAGTAACCTAATCTACAACATGGAAATCAGGTCAGTCAGCCAGAGCCAACACACAATCTGCACACACTGAAAGTGTGTCACAGCTTTACACTTTGAAACATTTTATCCTGGCTTTACTCAAAACCGGAGATAGAGACTTTATTTAATGTTTTTGTCTTGGCCAAGTTTTCCTCAACTTACATGATCTCCTGTTTTTACCCACAGTGCTGTTCAACACACTCTGAACAAATCTGAATCTGAATAAACTGTATGTTTCTGTATGTGCTACAGTGCCTTATTTGAAAAGGACCTCTGCCTAAGACCTCACTGGAGTTCAGTTTAGGACTGACCTGCTGTCTTGTCCAGGAAATAGGCCAACAGGCAGCGCATGACAGCCTGGTGACAGATGACCAGCACGTTCTCTTGCCGCTCCAGCTCCATGATGACCGGCTCCAACCGCTGCACCAGGTCCTCATAGGACTGAGTCAGAAGAGACACAGAGAGGAAATTAGACAAACAGACAGCAAAGCGCTTCACCACCAGAAAGAGATTTAAGTGCAGACAGAGGATGGTTTCATCACCAAAGATATATTTATCCAGATTGATTTATTTTCCTATTGCAGGAGAAAGCGAGGGGGGTCGATACAAGCTGTCTTTACCGATGATAGCTTTAACAAGATTCTCCAAAGCTCTACATCAGCACTGTCTGCCTGTGCAGCCAGACTAATGCCCACATCCATCTCCCTGTGCTGGATTAATGGAGAGGTAATGGGATGGACTTAAGGTGAGAACAGACCAGCGGGCATTCAGGCCCACTAACACAGACTAATGTGAAGTCTTTGTTTACTGTCACCTGGTGTTCAGCCAAATCTGTCTGAGAAGCTGCTCGTCCAAGCTAAGGCTCATTAGCAAAGAGTAAGTGGCCAGTAGCCATCTGGATGCCGTTTAATTGTGTTTGTGTTCGTGTGTGTGTGTGAAAGAGAGAAAGAGTGTGTATGTGTGTGTGTCCTTGTATTCACAAATGAGGGCCGACTCTGCACTGGGAAATTCCTAAAATTCAAAAACAGGGACACACTGTCCACAAGCGTGCTACCTCAGTGTTAATATACAAAAACTCTTCAACAGTTGCATAACTACATCGCATCATTAAACAAACTGCGTTAGACACTGACCTCTCCTTTTGGGTACCGATAGCGGTATTTGTCCTGGTCCCTCAGAGCAAACTCCAGAGGATAGTTGTCCTGGATCTCTTCGTACATCATCTCCTCACACACGCCCTAAAATGACATCACACATGCACAGATTAAAACACCATTAACGGCGCACACACACGTCAGCAAACAGCGGTCAAGAACTTAGCACTCACTGCATCAATCTCGTTCAGGACTTTCCACTGTTCGTAAGGCACGTTGAGGGCCTCAGCCGTCTGGATGGTTCTCTTCATCTGACTGGTCCACACCTTCAGGTCGCTGATGCCCTGTGACTGGATGAACTGACTCAGCTTCTTCCCAAACTGCGTGGAGGAGAAAGACATTTCCATCCAGTCAGGTAAAAACAAAACCGCCCTGTAGACGTGTCTTTTGTTGAGAAAAGTTTGACGTACATCTTTGCCTCTGGGTGTGAGGCCTGAGTCTCCTCCGATTCGACCTTTGACATTGAGCTCGCTCTCGCCGTGGCGGCACAGGTAGATGGAGCGCGGCGTGATGTGAATGTTCATGAGGTAGTAGACGATCCGACTCTGGATGTGGTCCAACACCCTGTTGACCATGTACCGCTGACCCACATCCATGATTTTGATGTAGGAGAGGTCCCTGCGGGGAGACCACGGACACATGAAGCCATGTGGTCAACATTATACATAACGTTCTGATGAAGAGTGTACATGAAACTGCTGACTTGCTATGCTAGTTATTATATGTTTGCAAAGCTTCACCTCACCTGTCCAAGACTTCATCCAGCGTCTCGTAGGAGTTTTCATAGCACTTGATCCTCTTCATGAAATCTTCCACTGCTTCTTCTGTGTTACAGTTGGTGTAGTCGGGGCTACCGAGCTTCACTTGCTAAACAGAGAAACAGCACAGAAGTGATCTTGTTGAATGATGAAGTTCATGTTGTACAGAGTTAAACTACAGATAAACACACGTCACTCACCACTATGTTCTCCTGTATGACATCTGGGTCTTCACACACAGACTCTACAAAGAACACCTGAGAAGAGAGGAGGCGGAGGAACAAAAATCAGGCGTAGTGGTTAGTTTGCAGTCAACTAAAGCGATGCCAGCTCTCAGACCCGTGACACAACAAGTTACCTTAAAGCCATTCTGCTCTGCAAACTGGATAATGGTCTCCCTCCTTTCTCTGGTGGTGTTTGTTGCATCAAAGACCTGATTAAAAGAGACAGATGAAAAATGAATGAGCTTCTTAGCACTGCACACTGTATGTAACAAACCTAAAACAGATTTTACATTTAACGCACCGCAACTTGGCCTCCTTCTTCTGTGAGATACTGTCTCACATCATTCAATGCTGCTGAAGCACACTGTCTGTAAAGATCACACAGACATCAACGTCACACGGTTGTTGGTTAAATAAATTGTTCTGACTGTCAAAGGGCAGGTGCCACGCTTACCGTCTGATCTTTAACCCCTCCTCGTTGTCTGGACGGAAGAACTCAAAGGACTTATAGATCTTCACACACTCTCTCCTGTACTGTCCAACATTGAACTCTAAAGAAGAGACAGACGCAGGGACACTCGCAATCAACATATTTAATCCTCTTGTTTATTAAAGTCTCATCAGTGGGGCTGACAATCCTGCGAAGTCGTACCTCTGGTGGGCACTCCGATCCAGTTAAGATAGCGGGTCAGCTTCTTGGAGATGTAGGTCTTCCCCCTGGCAGGAAGGCCCACTGTCACAATTAGCGTGGGACAGTTGGTCATACATACTGAAATGAAAAGGGGAGAAGGGAAAGACAGCTTCAGTCATGTGCTGATCACACATAATGCACATGGAAGATGTAAAACTGCTTTCAGTGTGTGTGTGTGTGTGTGTGTGTGTGTAACGCCCCAGCAAAACAGAATTTTATCTCAAGGTTTTCTACAAATATACCTCAGACACTTTCACTTTCCTGCACGTATACTATCTTACACATTACACAATAAAATAAAGCTGTAAAGATTCAATATTAACATTAGATTGCCCTTATCGCCGCGTGTGATCCAGTGTTATCTACCACAGAGAAAAAGTCACATCGCACCCTGTCCTCACCCTGACACTGTTGCAAGGGACGTGCAGATGTGCCCGAGGTGTTGCGAAACACAGAGCCTCGAAGGAGAATCCAACAGCCAGTGTGTGCACAGATGACTGGGTCAGAGAGCGTCATGATTTGTGCTGCTCCAACATCTGTATCTCATCACGACGCAGTGTCCCGTGTTTTTAAACTGTGTCTGTAAAAGTGTCCAAACCTAAGATACTGAATATTACAGAAGATCCATGAGACGGAGATCGCTTCATGTCTGTGCTTCATGCTCAGCATTTCACTCCCAAGAAAAGTCCAATGTGCCCACCACAGGCTCAGGACTCTTTCTCAGTCGGACCACAGCGAGGAGACACTGACCACCAATGTGGGCGCAGATAAAATGCAACGGTGCAAATCACTCACGTGAATGCAGGGGTACAATTCCTGTTTACAGCTGGTGGTTGAGCTGACACACGCTAACTCACGCCGGTGCCGGTCTTCTCCCCTCGATACGAGCAGCCTTCATCCTCTCCTTACATAACTGTACGGAGCAGATGGTGACAGCAGCATCCAGACATCTGAACTCTGTGATCCGAGGCCACCGCGCCAATAACCACATAATCGTTAGCTAGCACGGACGGAGCTTCACGCGCAGGTGGACGCGGGTCTGGCTGCGTGCACGCAGACGTGAACGGCGAACCTCAGACTAGATGAATAATAAATATCTGTAGCTACGCATTAAAGCACGGGGACACAGCCGTGCGTACAGACGCTAACCACTGCCGCCACGTTGTCATACGCACCCTTCCTTTGAGAAATGTGTTTTTCGGGAAGGCCATTTTTACACGGCATCCATATCTTCTTCAGGGGATTTTGGGTGAGTTCCCGTGGATTTTGCGGTGTTTTGTCCTCCATTCCGTCTTGCGGTGAGATGGAGGCAGCCGCGGCGGGAACACGGGGTCTTTTCCCGTGATGCTGCTCTGAAGGTGACCGGTGTTTCATCCGTGCGCCGCACCGCAGGATGGACAGATAACCCGGTCGGTCGGTCGGTAGCCTGGCGCAGAGCTCTGTGTGCTGTCGTCACGTGGTGCAGACTGGCCACACAGGAAGCAGACCGTAATGACCGCAGTATGGACGCAGCGCATCTTCTGCTAAACCGTAAGTAATGAATGGCGCAAGGATATTTCAGACCCGGGAAAAGTAAAATAACGAGGCGTCAAAATGCACCAAACATACGTTGTAACATGGAGCTGCAGCTCTAACACGGAAGGTATAGTAATAACATGATAAATGGAGGGGTTATGTTATGCTACAGTCTTGACATGGAAAGAAACAGGTGTAACTAATAACATTAATGGTGCTGCATGGAAATATTCAACTTCTTTGATAAACTCAACATTCAGAATGAATCCATTTCTTTAACATTTAAAATTTACTTTTTAACGTTAACAAATTAATATTAGCGATGATTTGGAGTCATGCTGGCCACCTTTTAGCTCTCGTTTGGCCTCTACAACCCCACAGGGAAATATCTGGCACTTGAACTGCTAAATGCTCCACAGCTTGTAGTTAACTCTGTTTGGTTAGCGTCCAGTCTGCCTGCTATTGTTCTGGAAATGGGTTTGCTTAGAGTGAACCAAAACATAGACCATTGAGCTGAAAGACACTAAAACGCTCCATAGAGCTGCAGTGGAGTGATTGTTCTCTGGATTCGTCACAAAGTGCAAAGTCCAAAGACATGCACTTAACAGGTTAACCGGTGACTCTAAATTGGCATTGAATGGTTGTTTGTCTCTATGTGCCCTGTGATGAGCTGACGACTTCCAGGATGTATCTCAGCCCAAAGTGAGCTGGGACAAGCTCCAGCCCCAGGATAAGCAGATAAGCGGTTACAGATAAGGATGGATAAAAAAATATAGATATTAAGAGTGAAGGTAAACCTGTATTTCATTTTAGTCTTTCCACAGGACATGCAAGCAGGGAGAGAGATAGATCACTGACAAGACACCTCAGGGTGCTAGCTAAGGGTCAAGATGGTGAGCTGGCATTTTAGACTTCATTAGTGTTCCATTAGTGTAACCCTAAACATAACCCTACCATTATCATCATTTCAAACTCGCATTTAAAAACAACTAAAATTCTGAAAAAACAGCAAAGAAATGCTAAAAAAGGCCCAGTGTCCACACACAGGTGGTTTTACTTGTTGTATTTGCCTGAAACTTCACAAACAAGACTTTATTGTCAATTCAAGAATGCTAGAGTCAGCCAGGAGCAGCACATTATAATAAACATCATTTGGGAGTCAGTGCAGATTGACTGGGAGTCCTCATGAGGACTGAGCTGCTCACTCAAAATTCTTACAAACAGTGTAAATAAAAAAATCCACATTATGCAGTTGTTTTTGCTACAGTGTATGAGCTGTTTCTAAGTATGGTAAGTGACTTTTGGTCATTTGTGCTCTTAAGAAATAACTCCATGAGTAACTTGGAGGGTTGCACAAGACAATTTTCAGTGTTTTGAATGTAAAAAAAAAAAAAAAAAAACAACCCCCGAAACTTCACTTACTTTGAGTACTGATTATTTGAACGCTGATTACTGATTATTTATGTGAACGCTTTCTTATTTCTGCCTATTCTAAAATGAACCAACAACAGGCCTTTTATGTGAAAGACATTTTGTCATGTCACAGCAGGAAAAGCACAGGTCTGAATAGTTACATGAATGATGATATGCTTTTCCTGCTATGACAAAGTAAAAATATCTTCAGTGCAAGAGACATCATTGGGGCAATAATGCTACACTATGTCTTGGTACTCCAGGTTTGGACCGATAAAATCTAATCTAATCTAATTATTAAGTTATATATGTTTTCCATCTACGTCTTATTTCGAATTCTCAATGAGGGTATTTTGTGTGCCGATTTCTTACACTTAAACTTAACCTGAGCATGTCCATGAGATGGCAGTGTTACTCTACCTCTCTCTCTCTCTCTCTCTCTCTCTCTCTCTCTCTCTCTCTCTCGACACAGGTCACTTTACAAGCTTACAGATGTACAACAAACACCTGCAATGCAACCAAACTAGCCCTGCTGGGCTTTCTCTACATGTGCTGCTTACAATGTTCAGATGTTGTTGGGGTCAACAAGAGACTTAAATGTGTTCCTAATGTTCTGTCCATCTGAGTCAAACAGAGCACCTTTCAAATTAAAGCAAACTCTTCTACCATCACAATGGCCTACGAAACTACCATAGAGATAAATCCACACGATACTAACATAGTGTCAACAAAAACTGACAAAGACAGGACTTTTTGCAGAAGTGATTGAATTACACTGCACAGGTGTGTCGGAGTCACTACACATTCCGGTTAGCAGGCCTATCTGTTCATCTGTTTATGTGTTCCTTATGGACTCATCTGATGCACTGATTATACTCAGCTTTAGAGTCAGACTTGGCAGCGGAGTAACAGGGTCTGTGACCTAAATATGGTGAGATGGAGGGTTTCTAATTAAATAGCTCCTTCTTTCTCAAATTCCCTGACTGCTAGTAGACTATAATATATGTCAGGTTCATCAGGTGCACAAATAAATGGCACATTAACTCGTACTGGTGTTTATGTGTATGTATGTCTGTATGTCTATACCGGGGATATATATACAGGTATTCAGCTTTTCATTCGGGTAATATAAACACACTGCAGGACAGAGTTTTAAAGATATCCACACAGACTGTGGCACACAAAGTTGGCTGTATTATGTGGTGGGCTATTGAACGGAGCTAATCTTATCTGCATAAAGTTTGGATGTGGAAACAGCAGTCGCTCTTATTTGCCCTGTATAAAATATGTCAACTGTCTTGCACACTGAGGCATGAACAGGAAACAGATCTGTGCTCCTCCTCCTCCTCCTCACAGCAGCTGCCATGCTCTGATTGCAGCTAACAGTCTTTAGCCTGTAACAAACTGGACAAGCCATTTCCCAATATAGTGTGTTAACATTACAGTGGGCAGTAAAGCAGCGTTCAGCACGCAGGCAGGCGGCTTTTCCTCTCATGAGCCAGTGACTCCAGTGTTTGTAATGCATATCAAAGCAGCACAGCACGAGCCACAACGACAACAATGATAATAAACACAACAAACAGACAGTAAACCTCCTGTAAGTAAACCTGTGCATCCTGATCTCCGTGCGGGAAATTACAACAATAACCACGATTAAACGAAGCAGGAAGGTCGGCTTCAGGCTGCACCAAGCGCTCATATGTGTTTATATTTCGGCAACAGCCCCCCAAAAACATCCGCCTGCCTCTTCATCCTCTGTGTTTGAGCACAGCTGCTGCTGTTACAGTCGAGCCTGCCTACTATAAAAAACACAAACTATGATTGTCGCCTGTAGCTGTTATGTGGGGTAAAGGTCTCGGTGACAGCGCCAACACACCGACTCTTGTTTACGTCTTGAAGGGCTGCTCGATGTGCCCCTCGCTGCCCGACACTCTCCGTCCTCCGCTCAAAGATGTACGATTTAAACTTCTACAAGTCCACTAAAGCCTTCAAAGCGACGTGTCTTACCCGCTCGGTCCTGGTTCTGTGTGAGCTTGGTTCGGCCGGAGCAGCCTCTCATCGTGGGCGTCTGTCTGATGGAGCGCGGCGGCTCGCGGTGCGTACGTGCGTCCAGCAGCAGCCTGCGGAGCGTTTATTACACTGATGCTGAGTGTCTGCACACACCCACTGTGTGCGTGTGGGACCTCAGGGAGGCTTTTTCCAAAGCTGGATGGAGCGAGGTAACAGCCTACCTGCACCCTGTACCCTCCCACACCCTCCTACACCCCACCCATCCTTTGACAGCTGATAGATGTCCCCAGCAGCCCGGGTAGGGTGTGGGGTTGGACCGTTCTCCATAGTTCCACTTAGGGTACTACATGTACTTCTATAAAGGAGCAGAACAACACAGTCATGCAGCTGTACTACACAGACAGGATAACCGTACATCCATCGATATTCGGCATTAAAATGTCAGACAGTAACATCCTGTTGAATGTTGCTATGCAAACCTCACACTAACAGGAACAGTTCAGACATTTTCTTAGACCAGGCTAACTTGCAGAACTTGTTTTCCTGCAGTTCCCTAAAGTGGGCCCGTGTCACCCTTCTTTGAACTGCCACTATTAATACATCAGCTATTTTCCAGCATAAATAAACAAAGCAGGGGCTCTGTAATATCAAACTGAAAGCAAGTTACAAATGGAAATGGGTCTGAAGCAATTGTTCAACAGTACAAAGTGACTTTATGCTTGTGTACCTTGTTACTGCGTTGTTGTTGTTTTTACAGTTACAGTACAATTAGTCATGAAAGAAGATGACCAAAGCATAAATCTGTACACAGAGACAGGCGTGCAAGGACGTGTACAAGGCCGGGCTAAAGGTGTTTGAACAACAGCCACACCTCTGGAGGAAAAACTAATAACGACAGTTGTTTTATAAATATGAGTATCCTATAATAGCTAAAGTAATACCAAATTAAATCACTGCATCATCCAAACCTTTTTACTCTCTGACAGGCATTCCTCCACAGGACACAGAGTCCTCCACTGCGGCCGTTCAGAGCCGTGATGTAGCCAACACTGGGTAAATCTTCAGAAGTTGTGGAAATGACTGAGGACAAATGTATACTTAATGGACGCCCTGTGAATAAAAATCTCCATGTATGCTTTTGAGCACTACAAAGCATGTCTGGTTTATATTACATTGCACAATATTGGCCTGTATTATGGTTTGACATGAGCCAATCTTAGCTGCCATGCTAGCTGGCTAACATATAGGTGGCAGAGTTAGGGTCATTTTTTCAGGTTGGAGCATGCGTCCCTGGCATTAGCGATGGAGACCTGTGTGAATGAGATACAGTGTTTCATGGCTCACATTTTTGTGCTCAATTAATCTGTTACTGTCAAATTTATTTTCCTTTTATTAGCGACAAAAACAACCTCACGCCATCGATATTTTCAGTTGCCAAGCACAAAAATATAAAGTTAATGGTGGATGTAGGTTGTGGGCTGAAGTATTCAATTTGAATCTATATATCACAGATTTCAGATCATTTGCCATCTTACCCTAAGAGTACAACACTATGAAATCATGTAAATTTGGTGGCCGGGGGAAGCACAGACACTCTTGACATGAGGCTAATTCAGTGGCAGTAATGATACCCTTATCAGTAGCCTGTGATAATGATGACGCTAATTGTCAAGCACAAGGTCTGTAACATCTGTGGCTTAAGGAGACAATCACACGCAGACACACAGAGGATAAAGAAAAGAAAGAAATCAGGGAATTATTTGAGGCCTACGCACCATAAAGGCCATGACACATATGGAAAGGAGCCCAGTGGAGCTTCACAAGGTTCAGACAAGGACAGAGCATGACAGTGAGGGGAAGAAACAGATGAAGGTCAGATGTCTCTCAACTGACCTTAAACACATTCTTTCATAAAGGCCAAAGTGATCTAAGCCCCCAACACCACCGTTCATCCCACACTCCCCCTGCAGGGCTCACGCCCGAGCCTCAGGCAGCACACCCCACATTCTCCCCCCACATTGTGTAACATACAAGCTGGACCTGTCGGACTGTGCTCTATCACAGACGCTAGCAGGAGATAAGACACGACAGGTCTGTGCAGCACAAAACTTAATTTGGTATGTGGTAGTAGCTACCATGACTTTTCATGGGGCCTTCACCTTAGATTTTCACTTCATATTCCATGAATACACTGATGAATTAAATGTATCCTCTCATGACTATGTAATGGTCAAAATACAGATGTTATTCTGCTCTGCATGCCTGGCTTTTGTACACATGGATGACTACTGCTGCTTTCATAGCACAGGTAAGAAGCCCAGATTACAACAGTAGACATAATGAATCAACACTGGTCTACTCCACAGGCTGGGACTTGATCTGAAGCATCACTGTTTATGAATCAATCTAACTCCCAAAAGAAAATAAAAAATCTTGTCTTGGACAGTGATGAACAAAGTGACCCCTGACCTGACCGCTGCAGTCGGTTTCGGAGGTCTCTGGTGTTTTCTTTTGGAGGAAGAGGATCAGCAACTCCCGCTGAATAACACATGTAGGACGTGTGCCAGACACTGCTGTGTCAACATCATATCAGCACTCCTGATTCATGATGTAATTATGATGCGCGTTAACAAAATGGCTGACTAACAAAGGAGAAGGAAAGGAAAGATGTCATTTGCCATATGCTGTAAAATTCCACTCACAAAAAATTTCCACCATCATTGTTTATTCTGAGAACGTTTCTTCCCTCAAAGACATGGAGCACCAAACAACAGCTAAGAGGTCATGCTCTATTTGGACCACATCTGACGTCCCATATTTACAGCAGGGAAGCCAAGTGGTTCTTATGATTAGCATCCCCTAACCTATCCCCTAAATACTGCAGAGGCACCATGTGATGGAAGTGGGGGAAAGGTACTTAACATATAATCTAAACATAATAATGTTGACCTTTTCCAGTTGAACACTAAGTCAAATGGCTGCCTCCCAAATAACCACTCCACTGGAGCTATTTATAGCAGCTTGACAAAGCCTGAAAGGCATGATTACAAACACAATACTTCCAAGGTTCATAGACCAAAAAATTCACATTATGTCCTGCTTATGTTTTAATATGAAGTGAAACCGAAGCCACTATTAAACTGGAACTGGAATTTTACCCAACCCCCATACACACACACACACACACACAGGACCTTTCTCAAGAAGTGTCACAACTCATCCATGTAGCACAACCAGCCATTACCCCACCACAGCTTTTGTAAAGCCCTCTGTCCTCACACTGACAGGAAGCAGAGTGGTGCGTGTCATAGCTACATTTAGAGGATACAGTGTTGGTCGTCTGCAGGGACACTGAACAAATTGCCTCTTGGTAGCTCGCGTGAGGTGATTTTATTGTTGCTCCAGTGTAAAATACTCTCTTGGGTCCATATTAACAAGACAGTCAGTGTCAGACTTTGCTTTAATTCCTGAAAGCAAGAGACAGACAACATTAAGACGACACAGGTAATGGTGAGTGTTCTAGTTTCACAGTCTGTCCACAGTTGGTTCGTCTGTCTGCGTGTGTGATTTGCACACTAGTGCATAGTTACAAAGGAGACCTCAAATAGGTAACCAAGCATTCAAATACACAAAACATGATCATTACAAACTCTTCATGTCTGCACACAGACACTCTAACAAACAGGCAACATCTAAATATTACATACATACATAAAAATAATTAAAAACAGATGAGGCCCACAGCGAGCAGAGCAGAGTTGATTTCTACCACCGACAGGAGAAACAGGTCTTGATATGTCTCATAAATGTCCTGCTCCTATGTTGTCCCTTTATTTCAAAGAACATTTCCTCAACAACCAGTCTCTCAAGAGTCCCGAGTTGGTCTCTAAATGATCATCTTCTGCACAAATCAGCGTTTCCTCTCTCTTCTGCTTTTCTTCATCACTGGCAGCTCTGCCTGGATTTCCACCAACAGTGCTCTGTGTCTCACTGACTTTGGCAGACCTGGGACCCACCCTTGGCCCCCGCGGCAGCCTTCTTCCGTCTCTTGTTGAGTAGCGGGTTGCTGGAGATGTCGAGATCTTTGATCTTCACCTGGTCGTAGTCCACGCGCATGGTCGCTAAAGCACTGGTCAGCTCCTCCTGTGAGAGACAGGGAAGAGGATCAGGTGTGTTAGGCCAATGGAAGCTACTGCGGTTATATACTACAGAGGGCAGGGAGTTCGATACACAGGGCACAAGAGTGGTATCTATCTACTTAACTCTGAACTCTCTTAACTACTAAGATTATTTGCAAGAATGCAAATAAGCTAAATAGTTTCCCAAAAAGTCAAAGTCTTCCCATGAGGGCTGTTCTATAATACACAGTGACTCACCAGATGATTTGTAGTGCAGGGAAAAATAAACAAAAGTGGACAGAGTAGAGAAAAACCTGTCTGGGAACATTTTGAGTTGTGTAAAGGTCAAGCCATTACTGGCCGAGGCCAAGAGGAATGGATTACAAACTGAAGCTAAGAGCTACTGGAAGTAAAAAACCATCAAACTCTTCAACCATCATGATGTGAGGCCACGACCCGTACCACGAACAGTATGTAGAAAGAATATAACATCTTGTTTTTGTGCTTTTTGAGAAGTGGCAGTGAAGGAGTGCAATCTGTGAAATCCTTACACAACGTAGCACTGGCCATTGCAGAACTCTACAGTGGCTTATTGTGTGCGTATCACTTTGTCTTTTCATACTTTATCACAGCAAACTCGCTCATTCAGCTGTTGTGAAGGAATGTACTATTCTTCTCCTTTTTCACTGCTCACATTTACAGCCGCTGAAAAAATACACAATTGCACAGCTGAGACATTTTGTTCAGTGCTGGTGAATTAACCTCACATTGACTTTGAGCGAGTGCAAACAGCGTGCTCGTTCTTTATTTCTTTGTGTGAATCACAGAAGAAGAAGTTGGGAAGAATGGCACGGGGCTCTGTGTTTGGAGTGTGTGTGTGTGTGTGTGTGTTAAACGTTAAACTTTGTGTGTGAGATAAACATGACATTGAACCAACTCATAGTACACTCTACACTGTGACCTCTGCTTCCCCCTGGTGGCCATCAGAGGATCATCAGTACGGTGCCACAAAGATGAACATTTTAATCAGTTTCACTCACTGAAGGGTGTGTAAACTGTAAGGTGACGATGCTTCACAGCTGTTTTTCATTAAAGGGGTACTCCACTGACTCATTTCACACATGAAAATCAGTTTACTGGTCATTAAGAACACTGCTCAGGCTGAAAACAGCAAGAAAATGACCCCAGTGATGTTGTAGTGGGAAACGTAGGTTCTACTACTTTTGGAGATTTCTCCATATTAGAGATTAAAAGTCAGGATGACTCGACCTTCTGCCACAATTATTTTGACTGCTCTGTCTCTAAATGTTTCCTGAAAAACTCCTGTACAGCTGCACAGCACTTCACTTATTAACAGTCATATTGCACATATTTGATGGGGTTTTTTCTCATGTTTTTTCACAGTCCAATCACATGCACCTAATATGTTAATTGGTGCCCGTATTTGTCCAGGGTGTACCCTGCCTCTCTGGGACTGGGTCTAATCCCCCGCAACCCATGAGGATAAGCGATTACAGAAAATGGATAGATGTTATTTCAACGTATGCTTCTTGACTGCATCTTCAATTATATAATAGTTTATTTTTATGCACCGATATAGCAAGGCAAATGACGTGATGTGTTTTAGACACCTGATTCAGATTCATACTGTCACTGCTGGATCACCAAGGCCGACCTAAAGCTTTGACGCCCAGCAGTGACAGGTTGTAATGTAAAAGAGTGACCAGAGGGGGTCAGTGTTGTGCTTCTGACCTTAAGATCCTCCCACATCTCTCTGTCTTCAGTCAGAACCCGGGTGGTGTGGAGCGGCGTGGAGGGAACCACCATGGACTGCTGCAGAGTGCAAACACACACCCACCCACCCACGCACACACACACACACATACACAGATGAAGAGATGAGAAAACAGATGTACAGACAAACAGGAAACAGTAGAGGAAGTTGACTAAATCCATCTGTACTCAAAAGACGGTTACTTACATTGATCCAGGGGTGGTTCATAAACTGAGTGATGGTCATTCTCTCGTTAGGGTCTGTCTTCAGCAGCTGGTGGATCAAATCTTTTGCTATAAAGACAATTTTATTATTAATAGAAACACACACACATGCAAATCTTGTGAAGCTTTTCCTGGTATCATGGACAGACCGCCCTACTTACACAGCAAACAGGATTACATGAGAGGGAAGAGGGAAATGAATGAAAAAAAAAAACACAGAAGAATGGCAGTGCAGGACACCAGCTGTCTGTCATCATAGAAGAAGTGTAAAACATCAGTGCACAGACCTACTGCAAAGTTCACCTAAACCGAAACGTGTTGTCTGTTTGCAGACACTTTAAGGACACTTGAGACTTGAAGAGGTGATACAGCACAAAGATTTCCAACCATCACCTCCTGAGGTTATCTATATGACTGTGTTTGACTATTTTTAACTATGTCATCTGTTAACCTGCAGAGTCAGTTGCTTTATGGTTTCCTGTTCTTGACTGGAGTGCTGCAAGCCTTACAGTGAGGCCATGTCCATAATGCTGGTAAATATGATGACACTGCCCAAGTGTCAGACGAGGTACAGGAAGTTTTCACATCATTCTGTAAAACTTCACTTTGCTGTGATATTTCTCCTTCAGCTGGAAAACCATAAAGCTGTCCATTGCTATCATGATCTGGTAAAGAGTTGAATTAAATACACACTTCTGACAGACAGGAAAAGTTCACTGTTTTAACCTCTGACATATTCTGTGCATATTCCCAGCATGGAATATTACATTTTTCATAAATGTTTAGTTGGAGATAAAAGTTTTATATTCCATTGATAGACAGTTTTCTTTTTTTTTAGATTTACAGACCTGACAACAATTTTCATATTTGTCAGAATTGTAAGAAGAATATCATTTTTGTGGGAGATGCTCACCTTCCTGCGACACCTCAGCCCACTCTGGGTTGGGGAATTCATACTGGCCCATCCTGATCCTCCTCTTCATCCCTGGAGAAATGGCCTGACCGGTGTTGGAGTAAAATGGAGGGAAGCCACACAACCTACAGAGACAAACGTGACAGACAGAGCAACTTTAAAATCTTAAAAAGGTTCAAGGTTTGTTTGAAGATATCCATAAACACAACGTATCATAAAACAGGATCAGCGATGACATCCACCCAACCCACACAGAGTACTCACAGGATGTACATGATGACGCCCAGAGACCACATGTCACATGACTTGTCATATTTCTCCGGACCCAAAACCTCAGGCGCTTATCATTGGCAAACACACAGAAAGCATAGATAGTTAAATGATAACAAATATTAAAATAGATTAGTGTTAGAAAGGCTAAAGTAAACATTCACAGGGAGCAACTCACCCACATAGTACGGTGTATAACAGGGGGTCTGTAGGGGGTTGTGTAGCGTGGTCTCTTTAGCGAAACCAAAGTCTGTTAATTTGAGGATGGCGTTTCTTGCTTTAGTGGTGTACAGCAGGTTCTCTGGCTGGTTAGGAAGCAAAAAAAGAAAAAGAAATATGACAAAATCTCCTTTAAAGACCCAGAACTGATTACATTCTTCTGGCGTCATCTTTCTGCACCTTAATGTCTCTGTGCGCAATGTTAATGTTGTGGAGAAAGTCAATGGCCGTGCCGATGTCCCTCATAATCTCAGAAGCCTCTGGGAGGAAAAGAGGAAAAAGCACTCTCTCAAACCAGAAGCGATCCCAGTGTCACTCAATAAATTACACAAAGCAAACAGACATTATGCAAAATAAAGGAACAAACAAAACACTCTGTTCTATTCTGTACTTTCCTGTCTTATATCAGTCTTTCTTGGGAAGAGTGGTTCATTCTTTCTCTTCCTCTCCTCACCTTTCTCAGTGAAGGCCTGGTCTCCTCTGGCCTGGATTCGACTGAACAGCTCTCCTCCCTCCATGCTGGAGACACACACACACACACACACATCATTTACAAACTGCACGAATGACACTCGGAGGAATACAGGGAGGGGTAACTGTCAAACATACATAAACTCTGAAGGAAGTTAATAAACTGTTCTGAGGAATTTTCTAAAAATGTTTGTGATTACTGAGCTGATATACAAAAACCCTTGGTGGAATGTAAACACGTTCCACATTTGAATTTAAAGGTACAGTGTGTAATATTTAGTGGGCCCTATTTATAGAATATGGCAGAAATGCCATGACACCATGTTTTCACTGTTTTACAGTGTGAGCCTCTGGCTTGGATTTCTGTGGAAGTCTGTTGTGCTGTTTCACAGTTCACAGTTCAACACCGAGGTCTTCCACCTGAAGAGTTCAGTTTCACGAAAAAAGAGAAATGGTTAGTAAGAGTGAGATTCTAAAAGTTGAAGTCAGTCAGACAGAGAAGAAAACTGGATCAAAGAGGTAAAAAGGGAAAATTACCAAATGGGGTTTATGTGAAATGAGCCTGCATATCATTCATCTGAGGCAAACGCAAACACTGACATCTTGATAGCGGAGAGTTCTGACGTAATTCTTAAAAAGTTCACAATCTCTCACCAACAAATCTGTTTCAGAATCAGATGTTTGAGCTTCCCACTAAACACTTTCACAGCCACACAGCAAACAGCCACCGCCGATGCCTGTGTTCATCAGTCACATGGATGTCCACTGAAATACATTAAGTAAAGGCGTACTTTTTGTGGTTCATGAGCACACAGATGATCAGACAGATGACAAAGAAATGTGAGATTAGAGGATAAACAAACACACAAACACACACACACACACACACACAAGGTCAACAACATACAGTACTGCTGTGTGAGAACCAGTTAGTCACTGTTTAAATTCCCCTTGAATAGATGATGGTGTCACTTCTCAGCTGTCACCCGCTGTGGTTTCTCCCTTTTTTTTCCCTGTGAATTATTATGTTTTGTTTTTCCACTCACAAGTGGAAGAAAGGACAATAAAAGGTTCAAAGCTCAACTACTTGATATGCAGGTCAAAGCACACACATACAATGTTTTTGTCTCTCACTGGAGTTTCTCGGGGTATTATTATGGACACTTTGTCACGACATGTGAATCCCAGATGGAAATTCAGTCTATCTCAGTGCCGAGTCCGACGTCTCCAACGTCTTATGACTGACCTTTGGTGTGTTAATTTTCTGCTTTCAGTGGCACAAAGTTCAAGCTCTTGACCTTGTAGACGCACACATAAAATGTATTGTTTTGTGTGAAAATATGTGAGCATATTAGACATACTGGGAAAATGGATTTCGTGCATCATTTTCAGGAGAACGGCTCCGGTTGAGCTCTGTAATGTGAGGTTTATATACTCTGTCGCCTTCGTACCACGGTGGGCGTGTTTGTGTTTATACGGAAAATAACGCGTGGTTTGCATAGACCTATAAATAACCTATAAAATATTTAAAAAAAAAAAAAACAGGTTCACAATGAAGCAAGTGTTGATTTGTAGAGAAAAGTGGAAATATGCTGTTAGTTGAGTTGAGTTTATGTTCTTTATTTATCACAAAGCAAAAAAAAAAAAAAACCCTCCAAAGACAGAGACTGAAACTGAAACTGCGATTCAACTGTTAGCTGACTCAAAAGAGGCTCGTGAAGTGAATGTACATCTCCATTTTTTTATTTCTCTGTTCCTGCGCAGACCTGTAAGCTCTGTCGCCAGTTTTGAGCTCGGACATTTGAGATATTTATCGACTCAATGCAAACCTTTTGAGATATTAAACAACGACCTTTGATTTGGACTTTTTTTGATACTCAAGTGTTTTATTATTATTTACAGTAGAAACTGACTGTTGAACTTGTGTCATAACTTCACAATAGATTTTAGGATATGTGGAGAAATAAGAAGGAAGTGTGAACTGATGAGTATACAGTACAGTGATGAAATCATACCACTCCATGATGATGAGCAGGCACTTCTTCCCGTGATGCATGTTCTCATACAGGCTGAGGATGCGAACAATGTGCGGCCCTCCTGATACTCGCCAGTGGAGCTCCACCTCTCGTCTCGCTTTGGGGCTGTCGTAGAGAATCTGGGAGAGAGAGAATGATGATGAATGCATAATACATTAGTGAATGCTATAAAACATGCTTTCAGTGTATGATGGGACTTGTGAATGTGAATTCATGTAGTAACTTCTAGTGGAATTATAATTTTAAAGTTTTAGTTTTACATATAAGAAGCTTTTGGTCTTTTGTAATGAGTAATGTCTAAACATCGATTAGAAGATAAAGAGTAACTTTGTAACTGTTTTGTTCATCAATTGAGTTTCTGAATTCAGTATCTTTGGGTTTCAGATTGTTTGTGAGACAGAACTATTACTATTATTGATGTTGTAGTGGTCAAGTCAGCCACAGCCAGATCGATTACAGCCTCTAAATTCTCACACATCTACAGCATCATGTAAATATTGTACTCATTTGCTCAACAAAAAACATTTTTTTCATACTTTTTATGAAACCATATTATCCGCGTAGTAAAATAATTAATAAGGATTTAGCAGTTATTAAATGTTTTGTTATTGTTTGAAAAAAGTTTTTGACTGGCTTCACTGATCCAGTATGTGTAGGACAAGGACACGTATACAGACCTTAAGGCTGTCTGGTCACACAACAGGATGTGTGGTTGACATAAGCAGATGTACAAACACACAAACACACACACTCATGCACGCGCATACACAGAGCAGGTGGTGGACCTTGACATAGCATGCAGTCAGAGAGTATTTTTGGATATGACAGTGATGGAGTGATCTGCTGTTCATGAGCCCAGTCTGGTTACAAACCAAGTCTGGAGTACATAACACATAACACGCCCAGAGGCTGACTCACTGACATATGACAGACACACGCACACACCAAACCTGTGTTCTTTGACAGGTGAACTTTCTCAAAATGTGAAAAGAATATTTTTAAAACTCAATCCTTTTGGTGAAAGTGTCATTTCACACTTCCTGGAAACTTCAAATATCAGGGCTGCTCACAGCTCGCTCAAGTCAAAGAGGAAGTGAGGCCCGAGTGTTTTTGAGCAGCAGGGTGTTGAAAGTAGAACTTGAAGGTTTCCGGTGACTTATTTGTCTCGGCCTACGACTACATTTGCCCTACTTTTTTTTTAAGCAAAGCAGTGGGCAGGTTTCTTTCTGCTATGTCATTTATAGCTTAATGGCTTTAATCAGAGCGGGCATCCTGTGAGCTGGTTGCCTTAATTTCCTGCAATGAATTGGCTCCAATAAAAGAGGAACATGTGGTTTAAACACTGTGGGCTGAGAGAATGAGACGGACATTGCTAATCTTCTGATGGACTCTTTTCTTATGTGAGGTGACATCATGGAGACTAAACGCTCGCTTGCCCCCGATCCTGCTCTAAGCCAATCAGCCACATAAACCAATTCCTGTCCACAGAGACACAGCACACACACACACTTTTATTGCTACAACATGTTTACACTATCAAATATTAGTGGCTGTCAGGTGCGCTGGACTATATACCTTAATAAAAAAGGGTTTATCTTTACAACTTCTACCAATAAAAGTCTCATAAAGCCTACATCAAAGCGTCTAGGAAGAGGCATGTAGTTCATCAATAAGTGTTAATATTGGATATGCAGTTGTCTCTAAGCTTTGTGAAATAATTTAACTGTTGTATTGTTCTACTATTTTAAGCTTGTAGCAAATCTGTGTTCGCTAACATTAATATCAGCGCTGCAGTTTTGAACAGCACAGAGTCGACAGTGACGCTCACGGCTGTATGTATGCTGTCTGTATACTAGTTTGGCAACAAGCTCACGGTGACATGCTGATGTTTAAAAGGTATAATGTTTACCATGGCTACAAGCTTAGCATGATGGCGTGTTAATGTTTGCTAATAAGCACTAAACACAAACTACAGCCGGGGATGATGGGAAGTAGTTTTGCAGGACAGACAAATGAAGGTCTGTGCTGAATATCACGGCGATGAATTTAAACGTTGCTGAGGCATTTCAGTCTGGATCAAAGCAACATTACCATCCATGGAGCTGCACTGCACGGGGCTAACAATGATGAGAAGCAAAGATAAATTTCAAATAATTCCTGTGGATTTCAGAATCTTTAAATACTTCTAAAAACTTTTAATGAATTTTACTTCTTCTGAGTAAAACCCCTAGTGAATGTCACCACAGTTCCTCTGTGTTGTGTACAGTCCGAACAGAAGTAGTCACCAACACAACTTCCAGCTCTCTTGAATACAGCAGAGATCCTCAACTTCAAAAGATCTCCTGTTGGAGCATGTTTCCTTCATGCTACAATCAAAGCAGACAATGAGCTTGAATTGCACAACGAGCAGCTAAATCCTGAGAGGCAGCGGAGACTTATGAGCCCAAACCTCTGAGACTGATTAACTTGTTTAACGGCACCGTCTTGCTGGAGTGAGCCTGCGTAAGGTCTGAGTGCAGTTTTCTGCGGGGTCTGACCAATCTAATGTGTTTTTTTGTATGACAGTTTGTTCTACGTGGGTCTCAGAGGAAACCCAGATGTGCCATCAGCGTGCCATCACATGCTGAAGGGAACACTTTGACTATGAATAAAAGCCTGGGCACAGACCTGTAGCCTGTGCAGCTTTCCGTGCGCTAAGCTGGAAGGCACTTCAGACTCTAAAATGGAACAAGCACTGGCCAAATATGTGCTTCCAGTGGTATTAACAGTTAATGGAGGTGCTCGGGAGGGCTGCCATGCAGCACAGTGATCTCACAGGTCTCTCTCCTCCCCAGAGTCAGACAAATCTAAGTTAAAACAATCCTGATGACTGTAACTGAATCTCATTAAAAGCATGGCTCCCCTCCAGCTTTGGCTGCAAAGTGGATTAAACCTATACCCATCCATTACGTTCAGTGCTGAGAGCAACACTTAATTAAAAAGCTAGTGAGCTGGTCAACTCTCCTCACCCCTTTCCACATCAAATACTCTCCATTATTTCCTTTTGCCTTGAGATTAAAACAATACAGGTGAGGTTGTAAATCAGCCTAAATGGCAATAAAGAAGAACGGCAACTTCTATCAGTGAACAAACTGTCACTCAGTGCTGTACAATCCAAGTCACAAGCAAATCAACAGACGACAGTGAGAGTGACAGTAGGGAAGGTTTGTTGTGCTTCCTATGTCATCTCTCTTTATACAGGAACTTCAGAGAGCAAACATGGTTTCAGATGCTGAGAGTGGTGGTGGGTTTGTGCTGAGTTTTCTAAAGCCGGAAGTCATCCTGACCTGCTGTTAGCTTTCCCTGCTGGACGCTGAAGTCTGTCACACATCAAACGATGCAGTCAGCATCACAGAAAAACACCAATTTAATTCAGAAGCTGGCCCGAAGTTTTTCAGCATCATTCTCTCTGCTTTCCTTTTTTTCCCATTTCTTAGCAGTGATTCTCTCTCACAGTCTGACATCATCCCTCTTGGTCTTCCATGTTGGTGACTTCCTATTTTCTGCCACACTTTATCTCTCTTTCTCATCCTCTGTCTCCATTTCTATCCTGGAGTGTGAGTCTACAGCTCTGCTTGTGACACTGCTGCTGCCTGGTTTGGCAGCTCAGATCCAGATGGATTACTGTAAGCCAGTAAATCTCTCCGAGTCTGTGGCCCCAGTAGTGACAGGTGACAGCCGGACGACCCCCTGCTCGAATCTGTGTATGAGTGTACGAAAGCGTGCCCAAGTTTCCACGGCGTAACACGTTCTAGCACATGGCCGGGTGAACTTGCAGCTGATCCAGAGATGGGCTGAGATTCCGCGAAACACATGTAGAGCATGTGAGCTCACTGGACAGTGAGTACAGTACATGTCAAAGCCAGTGTGAGCAGCAGGTACACAGACATGTAAGAGCTGGCACATGCCTGTTACAGTGTTTCTATTACAAACTTCAGTGTCTGTGTCCTGCATGCCTATGACAGAAACGTGACCCCAATAGAAGTCACAGTATTTGAATGTTGGCTACAGTCTAACATGTGAATCCACTTTACAACTCTTGGATCGTAAACAAACTAGAGCTGCAACTAACAGTTATGATCATTAGTGATTAATCTGTCAGTCTTGATGAATCGATCGGTCCAGAAAATCTACAGAAATGTCAAGTCTTGATAGTTAGTTATCAAGGACTGAAGAGAAGAGAAAATATTCACATTCACAAAGCTGAATTTAGAGGCTCTGGATGCTTTTCCCCACAAAACTATAAATCAATGATCAAAATAGTTATTGATCATTTAAATAGTAGACAGCTAATCAACTGATTGCTGCGGCTCTTAAACACACTGACCAAACATGGTTCCATATCAATAATGGCACTCATGTAAACAAAAAACAATCACACTACCAGACAGGTAACTCTCATACATAACAAGTGTTCTTATCTAAAAGATCAATCCCTGATCTAAGTACACAGGTGTGTAGACGTCACCACCAAAATAAAGTTTCAAACTGATTGACAGGTTTGGACTCCAGACAATAAATGTCAGGACAAAGTCTGCTGTTGTGCTGTAAGTGAATGGATGTTTAAATTTCATGGTTAAAAGCAGTGACCGGGCTAATTGAGGTTTACTTATGAGGTGTGTAAAGTGAGTTGAGGGGGTCTATCCTCTCCTATCCTGTTTCTAACAGACACAAGTGTTAGGTGACTTCAGTACCTTCAGTGCGCACCTCTCTCCGGTCTTCTTGTTGAAGCACTGAAGGACCTTGCCGTTGATCCCTAAGCCCAGAACCTGACTGGAGATTTTATAATCGTCCGTCACTGCGTTGCGCTTAATGTCTAGTCTGGGATAGACGGGCAGAGGGAAGTGTGTTTCGCTGTCAGCAGCGGGGGGAGCGGGCTCCTGCTGCTGCTGCTGCTGTTTTGGCTTGTCAGTCGGGATGTCCGGCTCTGCCTCAGCTTTCGGCGCCTGCAGCGGTTTCTCCTTTTCGTTTCCATTTTGGAGCATGTTTCACCGGCTTGTTGTCGAAGAAAAGGTGAGTAATTCACCAGAGTGCTGCGATGACTCCTTCTGTCCTCCGGTAACTGCGTAAAAGCTGAGAGGAATCCTCGATCACCGGTGGCGCGTCTGGTTGTCCTGGGCACCGCGGCCCCTGTAAGATCCGCTCAGTAATCCTGATGTATCTACACTGTGTCTTATAAAAATAAATACACCTGTTTAAACTACACAATAAGAATATTTTTATCCCTTAAGTTAATTACCCGCCTATATTTTTAAGAACTATTCTGTCACCCGGTCCCTGTAGATAAATCCAGATATTTCAGAGGAAGTGAATGTAATTCCAGTCAGAGAAGTGTTGAACACACAGCAGCAGTGCAGAGCATATTCTGCTGATCCTGGTGATCTCACTTTGCCGTTGAGCTGGAGTCCTTTAGCCGCGCTCACATGGCCACTGACTGTCACTGTTTGTTTAAGCACCACCCTCCTACAGTTAAGTCATATTTCTCAACTGGCCCCGTGAGGCCGCCTTAAAGGAGCAGGACGTATAATCAGCTCATTTCAACTGAGATGACGGATGTCCGGGGAGTAGGATCCCTGTAACCTCTAAACCACATGATCTTACATAACATTATTACACTAATATTGCTTTGTGACAAACTGTTTATTTACACACAGTGGAGAGTTTCAGTGAGCTTGTAGAGAAAGTGTCTGTGTGATACAACTGCACTGGAAAAAGTGTGTCTCTGTGTTTAGTAGTCCAGTGCACAGATGAGGGCGACTCCCCGTTTGATCCAGTGTCTCTGACTCTGATGTGTGGGCAGCTCCACGGACATCACATAGTTGGTGGAGTGCCCTGTTGTAGACAGAGTCCCTACAGAAGCACAGAGAGAGAGAGTAGTTTGGTGACATTTGTTTGTATTTTTCCAGCAGTGCTCTGAGTTTCTGAGCAGTCTAATGTGCCGGCATAAGGTGTTGGTACGTGCTGTGGGTGGAAAATACAGAGCTGCACTTTCAGACGCTTCATGAAACAGGACACTAACTGGAGGCTATTTTGGGTGAGTAATAAAACCGCCAAAAGGAGATGCACACAAACACTGAAGTGAGCTGCTCAACACCAAGACTTACTGAGAAACGTGGTTAATACACAAAGCTAAGCAAATCTAATCTAACATATAACTGCAGTTATAACAATAATAAGTAACATAGATATACTGTGTGTACTAACCTGCACGTGTGAGGGTCTTGTAGATGGGGCAGACATAGACCCCGGAGGTTGGAGGTTTTCGGTTTGGTTTGGGGATCAGCCAGATGACAGCCATTTCTGTGTGGAGCTCCTTTGGCCTGGACTCTGCGACTTGCCCTGCTTCGTTATCCCAGCGAGCCCCCTCCAGGAATAGACCGTGGATGTAGCAGCCTGAATTTGGTTTCTCTGTTATTTCAGTCACTGACTTCATTATTACCTGACGGGGATTACAAAAGGGATGAGGAAGAAATAGGACGATCATCAAAATAAACCACCATAAATAAATAACACAATTAAAACAGTATATTTTGATAGACACAGTCATTTTAAAGTGTGCTTGAAAAAACATCTGTGTGTTTTAACTGGGTGGCAGAATGAGACAGACTGTCAGGCTTATTATCTGACCTTGAAGTCGAATCCAATTGTGTCGATGGCGGTGCCGGAGCGACGGGCGTAATTCTGGAGGGTTCCAGTGAGAAAAGCCTGGGGGAAAAAGAAGCCGCTAATCCAGAAGACAGGTGGAATGCCATTATGAATCCATCTCTGCAGAAAATTGATCCTTTGAAGCAGGTCTGACACCCAGGAGGCCAGAGGCTTTAGAGATGGGTAGGCCTGGAAGGAAAGATGCCCAGTAAAAGCATTAGGAATGTATTTCTTCTTAAAAAGCAGAAGCTGGTATTATCACAACAGGACAGAAAAGTCATTAAAAGTTAATGCCATGTCCCAAGAGTCCGTTTACACCTGGTATTAACCTGGTTGATCAGATGTCTTGGTTGTATATAGAGCTGTCCACTTATACAGCTCTATATACAACCAAGACACATTGTGGACCACTAAGACGCGGTGTGATCAGATCAGTCAAACCACTTGTTGAGGTGGTCTTTGACCCATATGACCACATATCTATTTCAGTGTAAATGCTAATGCATCCTGGGTCACACTGAAGGACCAACTAACGCCCTGTAAATACACAACACACACTGTCTTATGACTTTAAAAAGTCATACGAGAGTTGCTGAGTGAGGAGAAACTTAACAAACTTTGCAAAATTGATTTAAAAATAAGAGGAGAACACCTTAAGCAAATTTTGTGAGGCTGTGTTTGTAACAAGCCACATAACTGCTGATGACTGGCAAGCACAACGAACTCAGAGGGAGAATAACTTGCCTTGGCTTTCCACATGTCAGGCACCATGTTCTTGAACAAGCTGTTGGCCATAAGCTCCAATTCTGATGACATCACCACTAAACCCTTCAGAGCCTTCACAATATCACTGAGACTTTTAGAGATGACTGCCAGTAAGTTGTTATATCTGAAAAACAAAAGATACAAGGAATTAAAAAAAACACCAGGTAATATGAAGAGAAAAAACTAAGGGAAAAAGAGGAGATATTATAAAAAGGAAAGGAAATAATGAGTGTGTGTATGAGTGAGGCTGATAGGACTGTTGACAGCAAATTTAGTGCCAGGCTCAGATTTCTGGCTTCCCAAAATCTCTCTAGATAAGTTGCTGACATCACAAGCTACTGCAGCTCACACACAATAAAGTGTTATTATTACAGCATGAGCACAAAGCCATATAATTATGGTTAGTGGCTGTGACTTCTGAACGATGCAATTTTAGCTACTGGTCTCAAACAGAGCTATCACATTACTTGGTAAACATTTAATTATTATTTTTACCTCAAATATGAGGTGAGACTTTCGGTGCAGCACAGATGGCAGTTTCTTTCTGTTTGCAAAATATTACCAAACTGTAGACATTTGTTGACATGAGTATTTTTTAAAAATGTTTTGAATGAATTTACGTCAAAGATAAAGGACAGCTTCATTTGCTGATAAAAATAACTTCATCATCCAAGTGACATGCGTTACTATATCAAAGAGACCTGCAGTGTGGTTTGTGATGTTATCTTATGGCGCAGCCTGTTTTGTTACCTGATGACCTCCTGGATGAGCACTGTGTTCATGGACTCTTCATAGAGGACCGGGTACTTTTCCATCACCTCTTGAACTCTGAAAGGTTGAGGAATCTTTTCGACAATGCCTGCCACTATCTCCTCCACTATCTGTGGTACAGAAAAAGGCGCATCTCCAATGAAACATAACCTGTCTCAGCTTTAGTCCACACATTTAGAAAATGTATGCATCCAATTCTTCACACACAACAAACTCCCGACAGGCTACTCAACGTTTCCAAGAATTTTTGGCAAAAAACTTAGGAGTCAATAAAGAAAATAAGTGTTTTCTGTTGTCCTGCACCTCTCCTTCTGTGTTTAATCACTGCAGTATGCATACTATAACATGATACAGCACTATAAAAAATAAAAGTAAAGATAATCAACAGATATTTGTACCTCCTCCCGAGTTTTGCCCCCAGCAGATGCAGCTCGAGGCTGGAGACGAATGACCGCTCCCAGCAGAGAGAAGGCCTCATTCTGTGCAAAGCTGATATTAGCGTTGTCATGGAGACCAAAGATCTCAGGTGTGTCATTGATGGGCAAGCTGCGTATGTATGCCAAGTAACCCTAGGGTTAGAAATTGCCATGACAACAGGTCAGTCACTGACACCAACTGTAACTAATGAGCTTAATCGCAAGCAGAGGTTCAGAAGTTGATGTGTTTTGATTTATATGTGATACTTTGTGACACACAATCTTACATATAAACTGTGGTCTTGCACGTACAGCAATTAAGTTAAATTTAATCACATTAGAATAACAGCATATGAAGAGACCACAGTATTTTTAACTAGGAATTAAAGTGATTGAACTACATTTGAGACTTTATTCATGACTATAAGGATTTATGACCTTTTCAGGATGTGCAGATATCCTGACTCAGCATCTACACCTGTGTCACTGCAGATATGTGCAATTAACTTTTTTTGCAAAATGAGGAGCGATTAGAGTCTAAAGTAAGTAACAGAGAAAACATTGTTTGTTACAGAAGAAGTAAAAGCGACAATATATGGGATGGGAAGAATCATCAACCTAGAACTGTTCCTTTTTTCTTTTTTTGTATCATCTCATTTCTTGATGACTGTGAGTTACTGTGGTTCCCAACCCTGGAAAATACTACATATGCAGTTTTGGAGTGTACAAACTGATAGAGACAAAGGTCAAGTGTAATGCACTAACTCTTATCACAGTGTTTTGAATGCTCCTACATTTATCTAACCTTGATATCCAGACTTGTGTCTATCTGGCGGTAGACTCCAGACGAAGAGTAGACATGGTCATCAATAAGCACAGAGGGAGAGTAGAAATCTTCCAGCACACTGAGCAGACATCGTCTGTCCCAGTCGTCTGTCACACGGCCGCCATAATTAATCTCCCCTGCAGTGTATTTAAGCACCTGGACAGGTGGAGGACAAAAAGGGGAGACAGACAGACGACCACGGTCAAACACACACATTTTGCGGCTGAGAGAAAAACTTTTCTTTCTGACTAAAGGAAATGTGTTTCTGTGAGCTCCACTATCCACAGTGATAAGAAACATTTCACAATAGCACTAAAATGTGAGCAATGGTCACATGTAATGAAGTTAAGTTAAGAGGACTAAGTGAACAGGATCAGAGTGATAATAAAAACCAGAAAAAAAGACAAAACAAGACAGAAAATTAACTGTGGTCTTAACAGGGAGTAAATTATACATCTGAATCCCCTCCTGCACCTTGTATGGGATGTCCTGGTACTCGTCCAGAAACATTTTGAGTTGGCTGATGCAGATGTTCAGATCTCCGTCTGTGAACTCATAGGGAATGTTAAAGCCCAGTGGGCCAAACTTCCTTCGCTCCAGTGCAATTCCATGGAAGAGACACAGAGACAGGAGCAAAGACTTGAGCTGTGTCGTCTGAGAGAAGAGAGAGGAGAGGAATAAATTTGATAGATGTTTTCAGAAACAAAACCTGCTGAAATGGTAGGTGAATATAAAAAGCAGCACGGTGAGTGGGCAGACCTTGGTGGAAGTGGAGATAAAATCATTGGTGAGCCTCAGGTAGGTTTTCTGTAGGTTGGCCTTGATTCCTTTAGGAGGCTCAATAGTCATCTTTGACCCATTTTGGAGAATGGACACTGGGAACTTGTTACTGGGAAGACTTGTGAGCCACAGACGGAAGTCCTTGTGCACCTGTTTGGGGTTTGTGGGACACATGGTTCCAGTGGGCAGTAAAGGAAGTAAAGTCAATGAAAGGCTTGTCGAACATATAACCACCACCACCAGTGCAGAGAATGTGTATATGTACTGTATGTTCTGACCTTTGCTGGGTTGATGTTCCCAATGAGAGTCTCCAGGGCAGGCATCCAGCTGGGTGCCAGGTGACAGTTCTGGAAGAAGACCCACTGACCGCTTTCCATGGCAGCATGCATCATGATCTCAGCCCAAGGGCCCTGTGAAAAACAGGACAAAAAAAAAAACAGTATGCTTAACACAAGGCTTTAATTTAGGAGACAACATCCAGGCTTCCTGGAAATCTGATCCATATTACTACACGAGTTTGACTGTGAGACACAGCACATTTCCCAAAAGTCAGTTTGATATTTTAGGAGTCTTTAAGGAAAGCTGAAGAGCTTTCAGTTCAGTGTAGACAGAAATTGAGGGCAGTGACGCAACAGCCCAGCAAGAGCTCGGATTCTAACTCACATAATTGCAAGTAATGTGATAAACACCTATTAAATAGCCACAAGGGTGGAAATGTTAGGCTGGCCACTAGAGTTCAGGTTTATGGAGGATGAGTCTGCATTTATCATAAAACCTGCAAATGATGCTGATGTGAATCTAGTAAATGTCAAAGTGGTATTATACACTGTCCTGGCCTATTGTCAGAAACAGATAAAACAATTAGCACTGATGCGGTCATTCTTTCATTCAAGACAAACGTTGGCGGCATGATGATGGAGACAAGAAAGAGTAAGAGTGAGTGTGAGAGAGAATTTGCTGGCATCCCCTCTGGCCCTCACCTGGCCTTGGCCCAGAGAGATGGCACTCATTTTCTTAGAGAATTGCATGACATCAGCAAACTTGTAGAGGTCAGCAGCTGGGTCACAGCCAGGGGACAGGACGAAGATGAGGGGAGTGAAGGGGGACGACTCCTTGAAGACCACAGACAGGTCTGACGTCTGGGGGAGAGGTGGACAAAGGGGAAAGTCATAAATGCTGCTGTCACACACTGTAGACTTTCAACTGAAGTTAGTCCACCTGAGGTTCTATGAAGCGTTGTCCCAGGTGAGCTGAGACAAAGTCCTGCAGGCCTTGAATGAGACAGTCAGCCCTCAGACAGCGCAGGACCAAAAGCTTTTGGAATGAGTCCAGCTTTGTGTCCCACTCCCCTGGGAGGGGTTCCCTACACACAAACATACACACCTTGTTAGATATTGAGACAACCTTCTACACAGTGCAAATGAAGGAACCAAGAACACATGTGTTAACACGGTGGTTATCTTTACATGCCTGTGAGGCTGGGTGCTGTCAAAAATCCTCTTGAAACCCTGCAGATGTTCAGTGAAGCGCTCGGCCATGTTGCAGAAGTTGTCCAGAGCACTGAGGCTCAGGATGTCCTGCCAGCCACGCTCAGACAACCAACTCACTGCCGGATTCATCAGCTCTTGGACAGGCATCCCTCCAGATAGCAGGTAGCGCCACTCAGCCTGCCATAAAGATTTAAAACACACAATTAATCAAATATACTTGGATTAACACAACTTGCTACAGGAAATTAAATGGAGGAGGGAGGGGCATCAAATTCCCCTGTTGCTCACCATATCAATTTTGTTCTCATTCATCATGATGCGAGCACACAGGAGGAAAGCAAACATAAGTTTGTGCTTCTCAAATAAGCTGCGACATACGTTGCTGTATAGGCTGAAGGTGAAAAATTCATTGATGTTGGCGATTCTCTCCTTCACTGTGTCTGTGACACACATCAAGAAAAAGAAACATATTTTTTTACATCTGTTTTCAAAGTCAAGAACAGTCCAAATTATCCAGTTTTTTTCGGCACAAGCTCTATTCTGTGTATAATCTTGCAACCAGAGAGCGTAATAAAATTCTACCTGCTGCCTGAGAGTCAGCAATGCCAGCAATGAAGATGCCAAGGAACCACTCCAGTGAGTACTGGTACATGGGGTCAACATTGGACAGGTCGGATACACAGAAGAAAAGGATCTGTGTGCGCACAGCCACAGGCACATACTCCAGACGGGTGGTGTCGATGTCCTGCTCTGTCTTCTCTGCCACCACCACTTTAGCCTGCCAGTAAGAAACAGCTTTTGTTAGGTGGTAGAAAACCCAACAAGTTTTGATGGTTAAAGTATCACATGAGGTTCTGGAAGTGTCTTCTGGTTACAGGAAAAAAAAAACACTTCATGTTAGGACATGTATAATATTACAGATAATATCTTTTCTACTGTCTGACCTTGATCTCTCCGGCTTTGATCTTGGATGCCTCCAACACTTGGATGAGCTCCTCATCATCCACAGGGTTTCCCTCTGTGGAGCTGAGTCGGAACAGGATCTCGTCCTCAATTTCTTTTAGCTCCTGTTTCATCTTGGCATTGCTGATGATCAAATGGTTCTTAGCCTCCTCCAGGTCTGGACGTTCCTCGGCCACCACCTGGCCAAGCAACTGGTCCTCTAGACCACTAGGATAGACCAAATTCACATTTACACAATCACAGACAGTAAAGTAAGACCTATTTGTCAGCTTAAAGGAGCAGTGCATAGGATTGTGTAGCATCTAGCCATTTAGTTCACCCTCTCCTTCCTAGCTTGGCTGCAAAGTGTGAGAAAAAACTAGAGAACAAACATCTATTTAGTCTGTTCTGGGCTACTGTAGAAACATGACAATTGAACATGGCAGACTCTGTGGAAGAGGACCTGCAGATATAAAAGATTAAGATTCTAAAATATCCTGGTACACATTCACAACCAGCTTTATCTGTACCTGGGTGACAGGGTGAAGTTAATAAGTGTGACATTGGTGGAGACCTCTGGAGAGTAGTGTGGGTTAGGCAGCTTTGTTGTGATGTACATCTTGAAGTCTTTATGGTAAGGGATGACTGAATCGCCAAGCTTCAGCACTGTATTGCCTTGATGCTTAAATGTCTAAGGGCCAAAAAATATTAGTTAAGCAGAACAGTACATGGTAAATATTTGCATAACACTGCTATACAGTACAAGTGATGTCTGTTTGATGTGTGCGTATTCACCTGTTTCAACAAGACAGGTTCTAGAGCAGGATCTAACTCCTCTCCTACATTCTCCAAGAGGCAGGGTTTACCAAAGCAAATGGCATTCTCAAGGCTGCGGAGGAAGTCCAAGTCACTTAGCTTGATAGTCTCCAATCTATTGTCGCGCTCCTGATTGACAAAAGGAAGCAAGACGATCAACCATGACTATTGACAAGGAGAAGGTTTCCCAAGGAGTTGTTGGTGAAATGGGATAAGACAACCCCAAAAATACACCCACTGTGTGCCGCACAGAGAAAGCAGGTACTGGTACTAAATCCAATTTAGCAACATATTGATCATCTGCACTGGATTCTCTGCAGTGTCAACTCTTGATACTGGTAAATAAAGTATAATTCCAACCTATGCACGTGACTACTTTTGTGTGTCTTTCTGTCTCACTTGCACCCTCTGCAGTTATCATGGGATCAGCACAGAAAAGTGTCCTCACCATGTTTTTGATCCATGTGTTGGCTTGTCCCTGAGGATCAACGAACAGAGGCCAGCGCAGAGAGTACTGGGCAATCACACCATTCTCCACTGAAAGGTTATCCTTTGGCAAACCTGATATCTGTGCACATAGAAAAAAAACTAGGCCGTTGCTCTGACTGTTGCTTAGACTATTGTCATGTTAAGAGGCTTAGACCCTTGAAGGTTCTGACCTGCCAGGAGCGGATCTTGACCGGATCGCCTAGGGTGCTGATCAAGTTGGGTTCATTAGTGTGTGGAACACTTAGTTCTTTGAAACAATGTAGCCACTCCTCTACCATGGCCGCCCTGTACTCTCCCTAAAAACAAAAATGCACCTTTACGCAAACACGCAATAGTGCTGCACTGATAAGCACAAATGTATAGGAACACACAGAAAAACAATGACACACTACTATACTAACCCTACTAAAAACTACATTTGTGACACTTGTTTTCAACAAATCTGCACACAATACTGAATCTTAAATATGCAGGTGTTTGTGATGGGAATTAGCATATTATGGGTATTGCAACTTTTTAATATATTCACACTCCAGCACTCACTGAGTTACAACCCACTTACAGTGAAAGGTCCCAGGTATGCTATGTATGCTCCAGACAGAAGCACATCGCCTGCCACATTATTGACCATGTAATCCAGATGTTGTACTGTTTCCTTCCAACGCACCTTCTCATCTGCCAGTCCACCTATGAGCTGGTTAAACACATTGAGATTCATTGAACATAAGAAAAAAAAACACTGTATTTAAAATATATTTTACATGTCAATAATATTACATATTTATATTTGCATGTATGCTTAATCTACATACATTACAAATGTACAGTACTCTATCAAGTATGTCACTTTTATTAGTTTTGCACAAACATGACATTTATGTACACTGTTTTAGGTTAATGTATTGTTTATAGCCCTATAAATTTAATTTATCTGTTACCTGTATGTTTTTTTTCTTCTACCTATCTGTATCCTGTTGCTAGTCTTCTCTCTAGTCTGTTTCTAGGGCTTTCCCTCCTGGGAATCAATTAAGTGTTGTTTTATCTTATCACTCCTTCTGACCTTGTCTGCTCGGATGAGACGGGCCTCACACAACTGACACTTGTTGTCCAGCTCGTCTTTCTTTGCCAAACAGTCCTGGTACTTGGCCTGTAAAGCAGCAATGCCACTCTCCACTGCTGCCAGCTGTTCTTTGGCATCATCCAGGATGCGCTGGGTCACGGCTAAGTCCTCCTGGGCCTCCTGGAGAGCTTGCTGCACAAGTATTTACATTTTAAATGTTTACATGTCTATCTTAATTGTAAGTGAAGGGGTGTCTGACATGGATAACCAAGACATTGTTTCAAATTACCCTTTTAGGCTCCACAGCCTTAGCCACAAAGTGATATACATGCATGGCTCGCACCCACTGGCAAATAGAGGTGCAGGCTTTGGACACTTTGGCAATGGACTCCGGTTGGAATTCCTCATTATCTATGTAGGGCTGGATTAAATTGATCACGTTTTCCGGGATGTTGTCCTGCAGTGATTAGTGGTGGAAAAAGCTGCTTTTAATACGTCTGATAGAAACTCTAGAACTTAAAATCAAATCTGAAAGAGACAATAACCATGTTCTGAAGGTACAAGGACAACACACCCTGTACATAAAATGACACTGAAATAAATCCATTAGATATGTGCTCTACCTTATCGTAATTGAAAAGGCTCTCCAGAAACTTGCCAGGGTCTTGTAGCAGACCCTTACCAGGTTCCCAGTAGTCGTTGATCTTGGTGCCAGGCATCGTTCCAGGTATCTTTTTGGGTTTGATGCCCTTCATAATGCACACCGCCTCCATAACCAGCTTCACCCCCTGAGGAGGGCGCTGCATGCCTCGTACCTATGGAAAAAAACAAAACATCATGAATGAAAACAATCATTCGGGAAGTAATATTCGACACAGAAGATTGCAGTACTATTTGATCATCAAAATTCCTAACCTCAGTGACGTCATTCTTGTTAAGTGACTTGAGGCTGGCGAGGGCAGCATCCAGGGCTGGGAGAGCCTCATCCAAGTCTCTCTGTGCATCTGCTGCGATGGCTCCTGCAAAACGGGCTTTCTCTGAAGCTTTGGCTTCCTCTGCCTGCACAGACATCCGGGTCTCTTCTGCAACCACTGTGTCTTTCTGGCAATGAGTATAAATCACACTCATAAGCCATTGCATATGTATGGGACAAACAAACACTCAAACAAAAGAAGGACAATTCATATCAGCATCTAGTGAATTCATGGACAAATTCTAAATCTTTTCTACCTCTATTTATTTTTCCTTACTTTGATAGTTTGCATAGTGACTTCAGTGTCTTTAGCAGCCTCCTCCAACAGAGGTCTCATCGTCTCCAGCTCCTCCTGCATCTTACTCACATCTTCCGCTGTGCTAAGAAGCTACAGGATCATAGAACAGCAGAGAGTCACACACTATAAGAAGAATTAAGTATGTGTACAAATTTAATTTGTATCATTATTTTTCACATCCAGTGCCTTGCCTTGTCAAGGCCACTCTTCATGCGCTGACGACCGCTGCACAGTTCTTGCTTCTTGCGTCCATTGAGATCTGTGAAGATTTTGAGCAGTTCCAGGTAACTCTTGGGTGTGACATAGTTGTGCCGGGAAAGCTCAGCCAGGTACTGTTCACACTTCCTGGCTACTGTCTGGTGGATCTTCACACACATCAATGCCTGGAGAAGGGAATCGGTTTGAGAGACACTGTGCTTAATGATAGTTTATTTCAGTATGGTTGTACTATTTTCCCTTTTCCTTTTCTTTGCAGTAGTTTTTAAATAATACAACAAAGGTAAAACATTAATTTGCAGAGACTTAAAATGCTTGAATGAGGTATTACATCACTATTTTGTCAGTGTTATGGTTACACACAGACACACACAGACGCACACACACTGTCTCACCAGTCCGGTCATGGCTGTGGGGCTGGCTTCAAGCTCTGGAAGCTCATTCAGAAACGATGTTGCCACAGCCTGCAAGGCCTCTTCTGGCCAGGCGTTGAACCAGTCTATGGTACAACATGTCACCAGTGAGGGAAACTGCCTCAGTCGTGCACGAAACACCTCACCGATAGGACTGTGGAGGAGGAAATGAAGAGGAGAAAGAGAGAAAAGAAGAAGAAGGGGTATACAATAGGAGGGTAACAGATCATAGAGAACCTTTATCCACTTCTCTTAATCTGCTTTTGATCAAGTGAACAAAACTTTGCACAATTACTAACCTCATGCAGAGTACAGTGTGGATGTTGCTGCGAACCCTCCTGATGTAAGCAGCCATAAGATTGGCTTTAGTTAGCTGGTAGCCCAGGTCTTGCACCACTGGCTTCATGGCAGTCAGGATACGCTCCTGCTCGTCTGTTGCATACAAATTGGGAACATCCCCAGAGTTCAAAATGTTGTTGATATCCTCCAGGAATGACTCACACTTAATCTGGAGAATGAACACAAAAGTAAATGAGTTTAATGCTTCCTTTTCTTCTAGAGAGACACATTTCTTTATACATACATACTACTATATATTTTATAGTCAATAAGATCTGCTTTTGCATTTTTGTTTAATCTCTCATTCAACTTGGGCTAACGGAGCCAACGGTACAATAGCATTACAGTGATGCTGTTATAAACTGCCACAGACATGGAGTATACTGTAGCAGGTCATAGGAGAATGCTATCATTTACCTGTGTGTCTACAAAGAGAAAGGTGATCTGCTCGTTCTGAAGACCAGCCTTCAGCATCATGTTTTTAATATCCTCTCTCCACTCTGTCTGACCGTAGTTCTTAGCCAGCTCAATCTGGAAACACTCATATCCTGACCTGTAATACGGACAAAGGCACTATGAGGCCTAACAGCAAATCTTGTATATGTATTATGGTATAACAATCTTAAATGATTTTTTCTAGCATGGCAGCATGCAGCATATTGCTGCCATGGCAGACAAATACAAATTTAATGGTATCACATTACAATGTGAAACGTTCCATGTGATAACACTGTTGACTGTTACATATTACTGTATCTGTCTCATGTTATCTCATGTGTAATTCTCTGCTGAAATGAATGGGTACAAACAGCTGCCTATAAAGGACATCTGTTCAAAAACGTGCGTATGCTTTGGAAACAGGTAAGCAGTAACATGTGATCCTTGGAAGAAAAGAAAACCTGCTGCTGGCACAGGAGCTGTACAAAGTGTGGGAATCTCACATAAAGGAGGCCAGCTTAGTGAGCGACTGGCGCCCGCTTCCACCCACTCCAAGCAGCAGGGCATTCCCCAGGGGCTGGCGCAGGATGCGGCTGATGCGGCACACATGCTCAATGGCATCCATGAAGAGCACCAGTTTCATCTTAGTGGTAGTATTCTGGTTGTAATCGTCCATGCATTCCTCCATCACTTTCATCAACTAGGTGATATGATCAGATAATATAATATAGGGGTAAAAAAACATTTCAACCATTTTGGTGAAGTATAGGACTAAGTGGATCAGATTAAGTGAAATGAAGTATCTTCACAGTACAATGGAACTAGTCAAAACCCAACTGGTCAGCAGTTTGCCTTGAAAAGTGCCTTAAAATATTTCTTACACTGCGAGGCACTAGCACCACTAGCACCACTCACCCTTTCCTTGTCTTGTATGAGTGTGTAGATTTTGTGGTCATCATCAAGACTCATGAAATCTCCAAACAAAACAGGTTTACTGGGCACAACCTCGTCAAAACTGCAATCAAACTGCTCAATGCAGTCCTTCAGGAGCCTGTCGAACCAGTCCCTGTCCTCAGCACACACAAGGCGGTCCTGGAAAACCCGGCAGCTTTCGTGATACCACAGCTGCAGCAACTGCACTTTGTCCTAAAACAACAAAAGTAATGCAACTATTTACTATTTACTATTGGGGATTTTGAGATGTACCTTTCATGTCTCCTTAGTTTGAACTTATTATTTGGGAGCACTCATAATATTTCCAGTTATCCCACAATGGTACTGATTGTAAATACATAATGAGAATCAAATGACTATTTCACAATTGTAATGTCGCTACATCAAATGAATTTGAATTGAATTTGATTCTGACTACCTCCATCTTTCCAGCCTCAGCCATGAGGATACCCTGGAAGACTTTGGACAGGTCTCTGAGGCTGAATGTGTAATGAGACTTGGCTGGAGTTGGGAGGAGCTGGGAGCTGATGGTAGCATAGACGCGGATAGTAGCATCTACAAGAGACTCATTCAGTGGCTGGATAGCTGGCACAGATCCTGATGGAAAAAAGCCAGCAAAACCCCAGCAAGATAGAAGACAGAGGGGATAACATTAAAGCATGACATGTACTGTATGTGACATTCACTTAAAATGACAATTATTTAGACGTGTTTTGTATCTTCTTATATCATACAAGCTATACTAACTCATGCTGATGCTAATAAATGAGATTTTAAACACTTTGCATTCTCTCTGCTTTGTTACACAGTATCCCTGGCTTATACCAGGTTCCATTTTACTCAGATTTCATTCTGAAAGAAAACAAAGATTGAGTTAGAAACAAGCTAACACAAGTATTGTCCACCCTAAAACAAATGTCCTACCAGTAAATTAAAACACGTGTGTAAAAACACATTAGCATGCCTGACTCACCCAACCAACTGCCCAGGATGGTGGAGAAAATCTTTTTTTTGCTGGCATCCTCCATTTCAGTGAAGGACAGGAAGTTGAAGTGGCGTGTGAAGCGCTGGGTGATGGGGTTACGGCCTCCTCCTGGGGGTCCCATGGCACAAGCAAAATTGATGTCTACTATGTGCTTGAATGTCCCTGTGGAGAACAGTAAAACAGAAAATGAGCATTTCTGAATAAAATCTATATATTAAAACAGTAACTAACTATTTAACTACTGAATTAACAGCTAACCCGGCAGTATTCTCACCTATCTGTTTCCTGTCATACCAGCCTCCATGGTCCATCCACTGCCTCAGCAGTTCAATTGGAGGCTGAGCACCGTACGTCTCCAACATGGGCATGTTTAAGTCATCAATGAAGAAGATGAAGTACTTCCTCACTGGAGGGCCAAACACACCTTTCCGTCTGGCACACAGGCACACGCATTATTGAAATTGTAACAAACATATAGTTATATTGTAAATAATGTGTAGTTGGATGGACAATGCGTACCTTTTGTCTAGTTTACTGTCAATGTAATCTTGAGTCTGGTTGGCTGAGGTGCGGGCAGAGAACATAAGGAAGTGTGTAATGTATTCTGCAGGCATGTTGTTCAGCAGTTTGTCTGACATGGTCAGGGTCTTTCCTGTGCAGGTGGGTCCAATACAGAGCACCTGGATCACACACACACAGGTACACAGGCACACAGGCAATTATAAATCTGGTCCAATGGTGGAAAGCATTTAAATGTAAAGCATTGATGCATGTGATGCAAGTGTTTCCGACTAAAATGTTCACAGTTCATGGTAAAACTGTCTTTAAAATCTAGTTAAGCAAAAGTGTTTTAGATATGTGAAATTCAACTACAATCAAAGTACTCACAGGTTTTTTATTGGTCAACAGCATGTCTATGAGGAAGGACATTCTCACTGTGTCAGCAGTGGGAACAATGATATCAGCATAATTTGTCTCTGGGGTGATTTCAACACTCCGTGCAGATTTCATCCAGCTGACCCAGTGGACCTGCAGCACAAGCAAAACAATATGGAAAGCAAAAAGGCATCTGGTGGTCTTGGTTCAAAATAAAGAAATGTGTGCATCACCTATTTACTTTTTTTCCCTCATCTTCATCATCATCCTCCAAGTTACTAATTCCTGCATCATCAAGCCTGTAGTCATACACCAGGTCCTCCTCTGGAAAACATAACTGAATCTGAAGGACAAATGCATTCACATGAATTAAGAATCCAGCTGTCAGTACAAATCACATATGAAATAGTGTGACGATAGAGAAGAGATGCTTATGATTATGCTTATTATATGACCTTTTCTTCTGCCATCTTGTTCTTCAGCCAGGCACTGAAGCGCTTACAGCTGGCTGCGTCTCCTGTGCAGCCTACACTCCACACCAGAGAGAAAAAGAACCAGGGCTCGATCAGCTCCTTCAGACGGTTCAGTTTCTTTTGTGGTGGTGGCCTCTCATCCTACAAGACAATAAATGATTGGTGAAACAAAAGTACAGAGAGGGTTTCTATCCATTTAAAGGTTGAATCGGTGACTTTCTGCACATTCATGATGTTGTTGGAATGCAACAATGTCTTTATATATGATAATATGTTGATTTGAATAATACTGCAGTTTTAAAGTAGCCTGTAGAGCACAACAACGCAAATATTTCCATATAAAAACATAAAGTTGAAACAAATGTTTTAGCTGCTTCACACTGCATATTTGACAAAAATCCACATATATACATTTAATGTGATTTAATACAGCGAAGCTGCACAGACCTCTTTAATGTTGAAAGGACTGAAGAAGCAGTCCATAAGTTTAAGTAGACTACAGGTAAGATTGCTGTCCAGAGATGTGATGATTTCCTTTACTGATGTTCGGACAAATGTGATGGAGTCCTAGGTACAGAAAAATACACACAAAAGCAGTATATATTTTATACTATCATCATCGACTATCATGAAAACAGCTTCCTTACTGTCACACCCTTTATGTCTCCCCCTCTTACCTGGAGGAACCTGGCAAACAGGGAGTCAAGCTGCTCTGTGTACGGTTTCAGGGCTTCAGGGATGCGCTTCAGCCAGCTCTCTGTAAAAGGGACAAGGCCCAGAATACTGGGCTCGAGGTAGACCATACCGCAGCGAGAAACTGTGGCTGGAGATGCTACCGCCAAGTCTTGCACCTCAAACATCATGGTCATCACCTACAGAAAGAAGACACAAAATGTCTGAATTCGCAGATGGAGCAGAAGACCACACAGGGGGCAAAAACTAAGGCTGTGAAAACTCAACCTTACGTCGGTGAGCTTGATGATTTCCCCAGAGCTAAGGCACAGTTTTTTGTTGTCATCCAGCACTGTGTTCATGTTCTCAATCCATACAGCATCTACTGGCCCATCAAACATGTACCACTTTTTCTTTTTGTCCATGGATGATGCACCTCCACGGATAAGAGAAGAGAGGATACCATCTGTCCTATAGAGTTAGAGAAAAAGGAGAGATGTGTGTGTGTGTGTGTATGTGTGTATGTGTGTGTGTGTGCGTGTGTGTGTGTATAGTATTAGACTGACTTTTTTGGTTTCTTCTGTAGTGTCGAGCAAAACATCACTTACCACTCATGTGTGAGCAAGTCATACTCCCCGTAGAGCTGTCCCATGGTGATAGACTTGGGGTTGAGGACATATATCTGAACCGCCTCATACAAATCACCACTCACAGAAGGCTGGCCCTGCAGAGCTGTTATTGCTGCACCTAGTACCTCGTAACACTAACACATGCAACAGCATAACTTACATACAGGAGTCTACACTGCAAATCAAAAATCACAGTCAACTATGGAGAACTATGAATAAAACTGTAAAGAATATTGTGACAAATAAAAGACTCACCTTGGTTTTACCTGATCCAGAGGGTCCCACCAACATCAGGCCATGTCTCACAACAGTGGTCTCATATAGCTGAATACACTTACTAATATACCCTGCAATCGCCACAACACTGTCATCTACTCATACTAAAAATGCATGTATGAAAATATATGTTTAGTGCTTTCAGAGCCACTAACCATCCACATCTTTGAGGTTCTTCTTGGAGCAGACATTTCGCATGGACTCTTCAAGTGTGCCGTAGTTGATTGGCTCCTGCTTCGTCTCTGGGAAAAGATCGGACACAATACCGTTGAAGAGCTTCAAGTCGTCCTGTAAAAACTTTGGCACATTGACATCTTGAATGGCCCGCAGACAGATTAACTCCTGGAAGACAGCGAGATTGTAGAGGATAGTAATTAGACAGGTCAATTAAAAAAATGTGTCATGTTTTGTTATTTTTCCATCATAGACAAAATGAAACATTTCTCACCTCATTCATGTCAGGATTTTCTCTTTTCAGGTTTCCAGCAGCTGAGATCACAGTCTTCACAGCTCTCATACCAAAATCATAATGGTCCTTCATATAAACAAGACCAAAAGTCAGCACATTTTGGCTTTGTTATTGTTTTATACATACACTTCTTGTGAGTAATCTTGTACTGCAAAATTAAATAGTTTCAATATCATATATACCCAAAGGATTCATTTCTTTCTTGGCAGAAAGAAATGAATCCAGTATCCTAAAAAAGTACCTGAGAACTAAGTTGTTCAGAGGAGAGCTTGAAAGTGGTGGTGATCTTCTTGGAGAGGACTTTGGCATCACTGAAGCCAAATGAATACAAGGAGATCTGAGCTATCATGGTATAGTCTGGTACCATCATAGCCACAGGACGAAACAGGGCCTGTAGAAGTTATAATCTCATTTGTTGAACCCCGGCTGCTTATTCTCAGTGTCATACATTTAAAATTAAACTGTCAATTCAAACCTTGAGATTGTCAGGTAGTTCAGTGCGTCCCGCGTAACCAGGATTCATAGTGATGAATACAGCACAAGAAGGGACAAGTGGGATCTCTGTCCCCTCAAACACAAAGCGCTCTGCCTAAAAACACAACATACACACAATTATTTCAGAGACTGCAAAAAAATAAAATCTTACTTGCAGCAAGAATTTAAATAATTAATTATTAACTTCTGTAGAATGCAGTCTAATTGCAGATGCTGCATATAAAATATAATTATGTAAGTCAGCTGTTGTAAACTAATTTCAGGACAATAATATATATGTTTAATATGCTCAATTACTCCTGTTTTTTTACATACTATATTGAATGTTTCTAAAATAAATACATGAAAGATTTTCCAACAAATTTATTAAAGCAAACATTTTGAAATAACTTTCAAGTACTCTTTGGATAGACACAGTAGATACCAGCGTGTGAATTTCTAATGAATCAGCTTCTCACCCTTTGTTGTTGGGCCTTTTGTATAGTAGTGATCTGTTGTGCCACCACAGACAGCACTTCCACATCAATACGATTAAACTCATCAAAGCACGCCCAGGCCCCAGACCTGCAAAATGGAAGCCACAAAAATGCAACATGAATGGCTTTGATGGAAGATTTGATTTTGAAATATTATTACACTTTACTGCCTCTCACCTGGCCAGTCCTTTGAGAAACTTTCCCATAGCTATGAAGTCTAGTTGATCAGAGCAGTTGAAAACAACTGTCTGGATAGCCAGAGCCTTTCCCAGATCTTTCGTGGTTTCTGTCTTTCCTGTCCCTGCTGGACCTGCAGGAGCCCCTCCAAACTTCAGGTGTAGAGCTCCTGTCAGAGTTAGGTAGCATCTGAAAGAGGCAAAAAGTGATGTGATTCAGTATATTCAGAATATATGACATTTAGGGAAAAAACAGGGTGTAAAACATTAGACTTAACAGCTACCTGTCAGTGAGTGGGGTGATGACCAGACGTCCAGAGTTACCAAGGTACTCATACCCATATAAAAACTCTGCATTCACTGCGCGGATGTACAAGTCATCTTTTGCCCAGTAATATCTACAAATGGTATCAGATCAGTATCAGTCATTTTGCCCCCACAGTACTGCAGAATGATAATACACAAAGTCAAGTGTGACAAAAGTAAAAAGGAGAAAAATTACAGAACAACAAAACAGATAACCTGAGCTGGCTGATCCACTCAAAGTCATTGACACTTGACACCTTCTGCTCCACCAGATTGGCTGCAACATCCTTAGCATGAACTTCTATGACGATAAGGGCAGACATCACAGCTCGTTGCATCTTAGACAGACGTCCTCTCACGAGCTGCACCAAGTCACCCAGCTTCAGAAAAAAAAGGGTGCATGTTAAGAATGTATGTATACAGTATACTGTAGTGTGCACAATGTTCAATGCAAATTTGAGCAATTAATAATAGAATGTGTATATATTTTACAAATATAGATATTTAAGTGTTATTTAGCTTGAACATTGGCCAGTATAATACCAAATGTATACCTGTGTCTGTAGTTGGGGATAAAGGCGGCTGGCCAAGTCTCCCTGCTCCAGGGCCTCCGACACTTCAGCAGTCCAAAAGACCTGACAGCCAGCTATGACCACTTGACCAGGCCACGATAACACCCATTCTGCACGAGGTTGCTGAGGAGTCAAGAGAGCATAAACTAATTCACTTGCCTTGAAATTGTACAGAGAAAACAATACAAGAGTAGAAAAAATATCAAAACAAAGTGAGACTCAAGAAAACTGACCTCAGGGTAGACTTTGAGAGAGCGGTCGATGTTATCCCTCAGTGTAGCCTTCATAGATTTCTCAACATCCCTGAGCCAGTCCTCCACGTTTCCTGTAGGCCACACTGGCAGGAACAGCTTCACCTCCTCCCCCTCTCCGGAGTACATATGTGTGATCTGTAGATCTGACTGAAACTGGAGCTGAAAACCAACAGAAGTCTCAATCTCATGCGGTATGCATGTTATACTTTGAGTAATATATGAGGAATTGTAAAGAAACAACTACCCAAAACAAACCTGTACAATGTTCTCAAAGCATTTGCGCAAGTGTGGTTGTACAGCCGTAGGATCTTTGGTCTGGGACAGAATTTCCAGGAGCTCATCATCTGACAGGAAGTAAAACCTAAAAACAAAAATTCAAGTCTGTGTCACAAATTAGCATGAAAACTCATTTTTGGATACAAACCGTCCTCACGCCACTGACTATCTGGTTGATATAATATGACATCAACCAGACATCAGCTGTTTGATTTGGTGCTATTTCAATTAAACTAAACTGAAATCATTGTTGATTCAAGTAGTCTTTACATTTCTTTTAGTATCATCGCCTCTTCATTTATAACAATCAAAACAAGTTTCTTTGGGATTATTGGTGAGGTGGTGCGTTCATACAAAAAAGTTATATCAATGCATGCCCTAAATCTGTTATCAACAACATAGATGAAAAACTCACCGTCAATGAGCCTTACCTGGGGAAGGATCCTCGTTTTGTCTCTAAGTACTCACTGAGACCTTTCTGAACCTGTTCCAACAGCGTGTTGCACCTTTTCAGTTTGTCTAATAAGTGAGCATCTGAACAGAGCTCAATCACCTAGAGATAAAGAAAAACACATTTACAGTTTGCAACAAACAAAAAGGGGCCACATCATCATCATCATCTAACCCTATCCATATCTATGTAAAACAAAACCTTTGCCCTTTAATACAAACTGTTGTGGAAGCTCTGACCTTTGGGTTATCAAATGCACTTCTCATGACTCCCCTCCAAGTTTGCTCCATTTGTTGGTATCTTTTTCCTTCCACAGGCAGCTGCTGGTTGATATCATCAGAGCTGAAGATGGGCTCCAAGTAGAGCCAGGAGCGCTGGCATGCCAGCCACTCCTCCAGCACATTCTGCAAGCACCAGAAGAGGGCGGTAGCACAGCGCAAAACACTACTCATAAATGATAACGATACCTTAACTTCTTGTGTGTTTGTGTGTGTGTGTGTGTGTGTGTGTGTGTGTGTGTACTTGAGTCAATCTGAGCTTGGTCTCCCAGGTGTTGATACGGTTCTCAAAGGGTTTTTTGAAGGGAGAGAAGGACATGCTCTGTGTCATGACAATGTGGTCATCCAGCAACTGGGAGGCTTCATCTGGGCTCTTAAATATGTAGGTGCCTGTCTCTTTATAGGGCAACACATCAAATGTCACAGTCGACCACTCTTGCTCCATTTTTTCCAGAGCCTGAATGAGAAGGTGTGACAAAAAAATAGCAGTCCTAACATTTCTTACATTTACACAACAACAGCATGTATCAGTAACAAAAGTATTTGCTCACCATCATTTTGAAAGTGTAACACCAAATCTAAATTACAACCTAACACTTCATACAACATTGTTTACATTTACAGCATGACTCCTGTTCAAAAGTACCTGTTCAATGGTGTACTCTTTCCCAGCTATCTCAGCCACATGAGCTATGTCATTCACATAGTTCTGTAGGCCGAGCTCCAGGCAGCGGGAGAAGGTCAAGTTGGCTTTGGGCTGGACTTTCATCTGAATGCGTTCTGAAAGCATCTCCCAGTGACGGCTCCTCATTCCCGGGTTCCTCAGGCCCTGAATCAGTGGAATGTAATGACGGAACTCCTCAATCCTGCCGCAGATTGCTGTCGCCACCAACTGGCAGTCTAGTGTTGTGTAAGAGAAAATGGTCATAGAAAAACAAACAACACGTCAGACATATTAACAATCACACTACACACTGTCAAGTTGGAATGGTGATGGATGTGTCTCCTACCAGGAATATCCTTGAACTGTTTAACACATTTGTGCATGGTTCTGTGGGCATCTGTAACATTGCGCTCAAGTTGCTCAGGGTCAATGGAAGGCAATGAGTCATTCAGCCAGATCTCATGCCAACGTAGCCAATCAGAGGTGGTGCTCCATAGGTCTTTAAAAGGCTGGAAGTCTTTTATTAGTTTCTGCAGATGGTCATACTGAAAGACATATTTACATTTTATTGTCAGAAAAAGCATGACAAATGTATATTATTTTCCAACGAGGTAAAATAGTCTGCTATCTGGAATCTTTTTCTTACTCACATTAGTGACAGGAATACCAAACAGACGTTCTCTGGAGTTGTAGGTGTGAGCCATTGACTGGCACTCCTTAAGTTCCTTGCTTATACGTCTCACCTCGTTGGCCACCTCATGGGCATGATCAATGTCTGTATGGACTGCAAACCGGCCAATCAACATCTATGAACACAGTTGTGGTAATTTAGAACATAACATCAACTTTTTTGTTTTTTTTGATTATTGACACAAATTAAAGGATGTCATCTGACTGGAAGACCTTTGAAAAAATACAAATCATCTCAAACATCTGCTAAGTTGCGGATGAATAAAAAAACAACAACAACAACAAAAAAACAAATTGGCTCAGCTGACCTGTAGAGCGTTAAGCTGATCTTCAAATTTGTTCTGGTCACCCAGCTGGATCTTACGGAAGCGCTCCTCATCCTCCACATGCTGGATGGCTACTGCTTCCATCTGGCTGATTATCTTTTGAGGCCATCCAATAGCTGTCCACCTTTACAGATAAGTAACTTTTACAATATGTATATAACTGAATAGCTACACATCAATCTTCATTCCACATATGAACATACAAACTCAATTTCAGATTATTATTTCCAAAAATGATTGATGATTTTACACCTACTTTTTATTCACATCATCATCTGAAAAATTGTAGTAAAATTCTTCTATCAGATCATAGTCTGAAAGGGTCTTGCCAAATTGTTCCTGTTATGGACAGATTGAAAAAAAACAAACAGATTTACTGACAAAATAACATAACATATTTATAAAATAAATATTTTGTCATATGGCAGATAACACAACTAAGTTCATGCAAATCAATGTGTACCTTGAAACTCTTGATGTGTTCTGGGATTTGTTTCATCCAGTCCCTCTTTTCAGTCAGTTCCTCAATGCTGTTGGGCTTCTCATTTAACTTTCTACTCATTATGTTGTACTCTTCACATGCCTACACATACATACATACATACATACATACATACATACATACATACATAAGATAAAAACTTGCAAGTTTATGCAAGTTTTAAAAAAGGAGGAAAAGATCACTTAGCAAGTAAATATAGGTCCTGTGTAAAAAAAAAAAAAAAAGAAAAGAAAAGAAAAAAAAGGATGAAATGATTATGTAGTGTCATCTGGCCTAGAAACAAATGACTTACATCAGAAACCTGCTTGCGTAGCTTCAGAGCAAGTTGGTCAAGCATTGCATGGGCTAATGCCTTTCGTTTCTTTGACAGTGCATTACGTACATCCTCCACACGGACAATAAATGGACCGATTACAATGGAGGATGGCAGAGAGAGTTCGAGCCATTCCTTGTCTTTGAGTTGCTGTTCCACATTTTTCTTAATTTCTTGGGATGTCTGTTCTGCATGTGTATGAGATCTGGCAGAGAAAAAGAAAATTATCCAATTTAATGAGGAAAGCATGCTGAAAGCACTAGGTGTCCTTAAATCTGTAGGAGTCTTACTTGAGAAGGGTATTTATGTCCAAGTTGTGTAGCTCCAAATGCTTCTCATATTCAGCAGCATAAGCCTTGAGAGTTATGGCTGCTTGTTTCAGAGCATTGCTGATCTTCTCTCTCAGCTCAATTACTTCAGGTTCAAACTTATTCACTGACTGAAGCATCGGGTTTCCACCAAAAAACAACTTCTTCATCACAAACTGGCACAAATAAGACAGAAAGATTTAAACATTGTTACTTAAACATTTAAACATTGCAAATTCTTGTCATTATTGTCGTCCATGGATAGGGTAGGATGTAAAGCATCATTAAGATTACCTTACTTTTATTACCTTATCTTACTTTTAATTTAAGGTTCTGTGATTTGGGTAATTGAAGATTTTACCTTTTCAAGCAGTCGTATGCGGTATGTGGCCGCAATACCTCCATTAAACAGGTTAGCGATACATGTCACAAATCTCTCCAGAGGAGTGCTGTAATGGACACCAGTCTCATCCAGAACCAAATCCACCAGGAACAGAGGATTCCCCTTTGGCCTAGTTATAGAGAACAGAGTAATCTTTACATCAGAATAATAAATAGAGTATTCAACACGGTGATGGTTATGCTACATCACACTCTATACCAAACTGAGTATATAATGTGTAACTAACTCCAAGATATCATCACAGAATAAGAAAATACAGATATATATGAGCACAAAAGTGTGTAAAGATATATGTGCAAATGCATGCTACTGTACTTGTAGGGACTAGTGATAAGGTCGTTTCCCCAGACCAGGTCTTGAGGACATGACAGCACACTGTGGCACGCATCCAACAGCAACTGAGTCAGGGCGAGTAGTGAATCCTGCACAAGGAAGCGCAGGGAGTCCTGCATTTTGTAGTGCACCATAGCAATCATTCTGGACAGACAGGACATCTTGTATGAGTCCCAGCAAGTCTCGTTAATGTTGAACCAGCCCATGCCAATATTCTCCAGGTTGGAACGGATTATTGCAGTCAGTTTTTCTATCCATGTTTCACTAAGAAACAATTGCACCTGTAGAAGGAGGAAAAGATTTGATGCTTCTACATGTGAATTTGTGTTTTTTTCTGGTCCAAGTTAACACTGGAAACAGAATTAACCATAGTTACATTCAAATGGAAGCAATTTTCACAAAAGATTGTACAAAAAGAATGTGCAAGAAATGCACTGAAGTAGGGGTCAATCAGGTCAACACAGATACCGATTACAATTAATCAAGAGACAAATAACTAATGTATGGAACCATTGTACAGTTGCAGGAAAAAATAAAGTCGCATTGTGAAAATTTAGAATAATCAGTGGAGGAATATAGCTAAGTAGATTCACTAAAGTACTTTACTATAAAGTAATTAACATGCAATGCAACACAATTCTATACAATATATGTAGTAGAAGGCCCCTACTCCATCACTCTATGTGCTGCCTCACGACAGCTCTGCTCCTTCATTAGAGCAATAATTCTTTGTATATAAAAGAATTCTGATATTGTAAAGATGCTAAATTTCTGAGCCTATAATCGTCCAGAACCAGTCGACCACTACTTTGAAGTCATAGACAAGTGTTGGCACAAGAAAGACTACCCCAAAACTATTACAATACCTCCTTATGTATTTCAGACTGCACGACTCGAAACTCCTCCAGTGGCATTGGTTTGATCGAGGTGATTTTGAACAGGCTCAAGGTTGTGATTTTGTTGCACTCAGACCATACTCCAGATAATGTACAGATCACCTCTGGCCTTCTTAGCAGGGAAAGACGGAAGAAAGCAGCTTGGGTCTTTTTATAGGCATAGTGAGGAACTGGAACGCAACCTGTACATAAAACAAACTGGTGTTTGTTGATGCCAAATTTTGGGTGGTAATACATTTGTTTAATCTTGTTCCTACTTACTCATACAAATGTATATGAGGCTCCCTCTCTTACCTTTTTGCGGTACATACTCAGGATCCTTCTGTGGTATGGTAATGTGTGAAAACTGCTCGGGATGGCTCATCACTACTTTGTCGAGGGACATGCGGTTCATAGTGCGGTCATATCTAAGTGTGACCTCTTTCTCCAGGTCTGCTACACACTTCTCCAGACTGCACATACAATATATCCTTAATTGAGATCATGCTGAACAAAGCGAAAATAACTACTTTAGTATGACAATACTCACGTTTTCAGCTTGAGGCAAGGCCCTACACAAGCTTTGATACGCTGGAGACTTTGGGTATCAAGAGATGGCATTCCACTCCAGATGGGTAAAGCGTCAACAGTTAGGTTGTAGAGAATAAGAGCTTCTGTTTTCTCCCTCAAGTGCAGGGCAAACTTGATCCGTTCAACAAAGACATGTGGGTTCTCAGCACTGAATAACAATCTGATCCTGGGTACCCAGTACTTAGTGCCTACTAGTATGGAGTTCACTCCTAAGCAACAGAGGGAGATAGAAGGCATACATACATAGTCATAGAAGAGGAAATTAGGAGACAATATTGTGTCAAAGACATAAAAACCAACCTGAGCATTTGCCCTTTTTGTCTTCTTCAGTCAGAATAGGATTTCCTTCTCTGTCTGTCAGTTTAGTATTTTGGTGAACCTTCTCCACCAGGTACTGCTGTTTCTCCTTACTGTAGTCAAGAACCCCAACTAAATGCCATCTGTACTTCTCAGTGTCCTCTACAAAAGAGAGAGAAGACAGTAATCATTAAAAAACATTTAAAAAAATGACAGAACAGACAGAAAACAGAAAAATCTCTCTGTCTACAGAGTATATTTCAGAGGACATTTTACCAGAAGGATTACTGTCATCTGTAGGCAGCAGGGCTTTTCCAGGAATAGGTTTTCGATCAGATGTTCCTTCAGCGTAGCCCAAAGCAAGCCAGTCTTCTGGTGTCCGGCAGTCATACACCTCATTGTCTAACATCTAAGGGAGAAACAGAGGAAAAGTGTGCATAAAAATATGGGATGAAATGTTTATTGGGGACCCAAATGCCACAAAAAAGACAGCAGCAGTAACACACTCACCTCCAGGGGGAGAAAGGGTGACACAGAATTGTCTGGTGTAGTATCATTCTCAGTACTACTGCTCTGATGTCTTGGCACTAGGAGAGTGGAATTTATTCCTTTTTCTGCCAGGAGCTGTTCAATGTCTATATGTCTGTATTCCCTCCGACGTCTATAAGAAAACAATACAAAACCATGTAAGTCTCAACAACAGGCTGTCAAAATAAACCAACTCATGGACCCCACTAAAAATAAGAGAAAATCATTAAATGCACGCTGTACGACAGAAGCTTTGTATCTTAATCGCTCACATATGACTAGTGAATCTGGCCTTACACCATTTAAAATACACTCACTATGGGAAAGCGTTATAACACTAGATAAGTGTTTTCTTCTGTCATACATGACACGCACAAAAAGTACAGACCTCTCAATCTCTAACTTGCAAGGGATCTGGCCAGGAGTGGTTTGGTAGGGCATGTGGACCTTGGGTTCATCTCCACCTCGGCAGAAGTAAGAACAAAGCGGCTCAACAGGCTTGATCTTCGCAGATGGAGTCTTGAAAGTTGTACCTAAGAAAATGTACACACAGCATTTAAAATATGTGACAGGCTTATTAGAAATAATGATTTAAATGGCTACATGTAAGACAGTCACCTTCTGTTGTGTTAAAATTACTGGACCCCTGGAGGGATTGACCCTGTGAACTCTGCCGGATGCCAGGGTCCACTGTGAAAGACTAATAAAAAAACAGCTAGCATTGGTCAGAGCAGCTCAGTATTTTAATGGGCTTCATAATAAAATGTGACATATTTTGAATATTTCTGATTTGCATGAGTAATGGTAATGTGGTTTTACCTGGGACTTGACTGCAGTGATGACATCTGAGTAGAAGCCACTCTGTTCATTCACAAGGCATCTTCTGATCTGAGGAAGTCTCCTGTGACTTGAAGCTCTGGTCTTGTGATCTGGAGGTTTGCTCGGAGGGTGAGGCATCAGTCCCCCGGAGCCAGGTAAATTTTTCCTTTCCATCTTCTGTGTAACGGAATAAAATAATGAACTGGACTATATAGACAATTGCTTTAACATGCCTCAGCTACAGAGTGTGGATGAAAACTGTACGTTATGTTTGTTTTGACATAGGGGCAGCGTAGAGCACTTATTTTGAAAGGGTAAGTTAAGAACATCCAACAAAATATAACTGCAGTCCAAAACGTAGGCTGTAAAACAGTAAGCTAGCTACCATGAGCTGTTAGAAATAACTTTTAACGCTGACTGATCCCATTAAAGTATCGTACGTAACGTTTTAATTTTGTAGAAACAACATACCTTCTTTGAGATTCAATTGCAAGATGTGAAGTTACTAACGTACAACATCATATATAGCGATCTGAACTTCCTAAATCTCAGTTTCCAAGTAGAAGTTAACTACCGGTATGTAAATGTTGGACGCGGCAACGGTTGTCATGGAGACGAAGGTGTGCCTCTCCGTAAACGTCAGAGAGAGCAGGGGCGACACGAGAGGAGGAACTGGAGAGCCTTGAATAGTTCACCTAAAGACAGAGCTGTTCATAGTATCCGCTAAATGTATACAAACAGAAAATAAGGTATGACGGACAAAAGTATAAATATGCAGAAAATAACCATTAAATATAAAAAATGAATGTGATGAAAATGGTTATTTTTGTATTTTTACATTTATTTATTTATGCAATTTTTACATGCATTAATTTCTAATCAATTGTTTATTTATATTTATTTCATTTTATTATTCATATGTACTTATATGAAAGCGTATTGCTGTCATGCCTGACAGTAAGACAGTAAAAAACAGTAAGTTTCACATTATGTACGTTATGTTTGTTTTGACCTACGAGCAGCGTAGAGCTTATATTTTGAAAAGGAGAGTGGAAAGTTAACAACCTCCACCAGCTGCTGCTGCCAAATAACTACAAGTTAACCACCGACATATAACTACAGTCCAAAATGCAAGCTATAAAAAAAATAAGCAAGCTATCTGCAGTTAGCTGTTAAATCTAATCTTTTAACGCTGGTCTGAAATTATGCTATTAAAGTATCGTATGTAACGTTTGCTAATTTAATTTTGTAAACAACCCAGAACACGAATTTTAACATACCTTATGTTTAATTCACTTGTAAGGTGTGACCTTCCTAAAATATTTGCGAGCTGAACTTCTAAAATCTCAGTTTCCAGCGGTTGTCATGGAGACGAAGGTGCGTCGCTCCGTAAACGTCAGAGAGCAGAGCAACACTACTGAGGAGAGCTGTGATACTTCACCTAGAGGACAAAATGACTTAGGTATGCAGAACATAATCATTAATTACAAAAATAAATGAAATCTGTATTTCTACATTTACTCATTATTTATTTCTACATTTATTCACTTCTGTGTTTCTGCGTTCATTTATATATTTCTGTCTTTATCTTGCTGATTTAGGACTCTGTCCTCAATTGAAAAGCTAAAGATGAATTCTGATTTATGAAATGTAAAACAGTAAGCTGTGGTGTAATGTCACTCAAAACTATTATTCTACTTGTAGTTCACTTGAGAATTTTAATCTTATGTTACTTAAATATGGTACTTTTTACACAGTAATTCATCATTGTTTTTTGTCATAGGTTATGATTATGAAACATTTAATAGGGGATATTTTGCTACATAATGAGGCATTTCAATACACACTGTTGTGTTTTTACCGTATTGTTCTCTTCTCTTGTAAGAAAAAGTGAAGTAAGAGACACTGGCAGGATGGAAGAAACGAACATATACAAAGAGCTGCAGTACTAATAAAACTAATAAATTCATCAGTAAATTGTGAGCCAGTCTCCTAGAAAATCACAGTTTGCTCTGTGGTTGTTTCTCATTTATAAGGCCATTTATCATTCAAACCACTCCCAGTCCCACTACATTTACTGTAATTTAAACAAATGTTGGATAAAGTTTGATTCTGAAACCGGTAGTGGAGGACCCCCAAACGTTACACATAAAAATATCAGTCTTTTTATGTACATACAGTTTGAGGCAGTGGGAGACACTTAAGATTGTGAATAAATTTACGTAAGCAATGCAGAACCCTCACATCTCTCATGTTGTTCCTGGTGAAGATAGTGATGGTAATGGCAGTAATGGTAAGCTAATTTAATTTGATTGGAATGCACACTTTCCTGCGCACAAATTTCCAGTCTTTTCTTGACAGATTGAATGTGTCCACAAAAGGGAAAGCCCCATTGACCCGTACGATCCCAACACTCCTGGGTCATAAGGGCATCATAACCTCGTCTGTTTCCCATAGCAGGCATCATGCACAACGGCCCCTGTTCCTGCCCCTGGCCTCTTCGTTGAAACCCACCAGAGCAGCCTGAGATTGGTTAGCCAAGCACAAATGAATAGTCTCATGTGTCCGAAACCTCACGAGTCACTTGAAAAGGACATGCTGCCACGCAGATAGGGACAAATTAAGGTCTCGAGAGCACCAACAGTTGGAGATGTGTAGTTTGTCTGAAAAGTTGTCTGTGGCTGGGATCGTGAGGACACGGAGGTCAAAGGTGATTGTACATCACTGTACTCAGCTCTGTGAACAAAATGCTTTAGAGTACAGCCAAAGCACAAAGGTCAAATAGATAGAGTGACTTGATATGGATGCCATAGACACTGCAATTCAGTGCAGCGGATATTACTTAAAAAAGGCCTCCCGCTTCATTGGCTCCTTCTCAATGGAGCTCAGTCTCAAAACAATGACCTCAGCCAATGGGAAGTCTAAACCAAATGAAAGACTTCCCCAAGGGTCTAAATAACCCACATCTAATAATGACATTATCATATCAGAGCACTCAAAGCATCCTGGCCACAGCAGTTTATTAATCATTAGCACATGTCTAATGGTATTGATTATACCAGTGAGAGGATCCAGGCCTGAGAGGTTCCAAAGAAAACCTCACAAGAACCACAAGTCTCTGATGAGGTGGTGGCCTTCAAAACATGGTTGCCTACCAATGTTTGGTTGGCAGTGCTGTAGCCATCTCTGGAGCCAGGAGCACGCCATGGTGATGGACTTGATTGGACAGATGTGGTCAGCAGCCCTGGGCGAGTGGAACTGATTAAGCCCTAACAAGCTTTGTTACAGCTTTGTTCCACCCTGTACTCATCTATTTCCCACTTCTTGCTCTAACAGTCTGGCAGCAGATATACGCTGACATGAAAGATCTGGCTTAACATCAACCGCTGAAGAACATCAATATTAGTCACTTACATAATCACCCAGATGTATAATCCATCCTCTCCCTTCTTCATCCCTAAAATCCTCATATTATTCATCCACTTCTCTTCCCCCCTTTCTCCTACTTTTACAGTATTAGGATGTTGTGAGGGTCATGCCTTTGTGAATACAACTCCCACTTTACACTAATGACATCAGCATGTGCTGCTAACTTTAGCTCCTCCTGAGGGCCAGATGTTGGCTGATAGGATCAAACACTGGCTATTCCCCTCTCACTGTCACATTGTTGGACAGGCCAGGAGAGCTTTACAGTCACATATTTTCACATACCTCTGTTTTCCTGCAGAAACCCACAATCCCACCACAAATGTGGGCACGCCCTTAAATTGTGATTTTATTTTTACATGTGCACACAGGAATGGAAAAGGCATGCTGTAATTTCCAGTAAAATCTCATTAGGCTTTCATGAGGACAGCCTATAATTTTGCAAAGTTATATTTAAAAAAGTGTGAAAAACATGCATGGATTATTTCACACAGGGGTATAAAGTCGTCCTCTTGATTTACACATTGCCGCTATGGAGCTAGGAACAAATAGAACTCCTAGACACACTGTAAGAGTCATTTACTCCTACCACTTACAACCTAATACCCATCACTGTACCCCACTTTCAAAGCACTTTTTCTCTTTTAAAGGGCATCTGATCTGAGCAACAACACCACTGTGGTCAATGAATGTCACTGGTGTCAGTAGATGAAACAAAACCACTATGACGGCAGCAAATGTCACGTTCAACAAACATCACAGTGTTTTGTGACAGTGCATTTTACAAGAGCAAAGCAGACACCAGCAACATATGCACAAGACTGCCTCCGTGCAGATTCGATTTTTAACCTTCTGTCCGGTCATATGAGGTACTGTTGTTTAACGGTGACCCATGTGCTTGGCTGTACATTGATGTTGCCGTCATGGCTCGGGTGACTCACAGGTGGACTCTTGGCATTCCAATAAAGACTTTTAATGAGTTGAGAAGGGCCTCAAAGCAGCAAAATGGCCAGACATGAGAGACAGACTGGAACCCCCAACCTGTGGCGCAGGACCTCAAACAGCTGCGTTTGATTTTTCCTCTCATTTTCTCAATTTCTCAGTGTGACTTTTAGGAGGGGAACTAAAGTCAGACAGCACGGGTCATAAAAATATTAAATGTAGCGGGAAAATCTTAGTGATAAAGAACTGACACTGTCTGTGCATATTTATGTGCATGTCCCCTGCATCTAACTCCAATCAGTATCCAGTACATATCCCAGTCTAATTGTGCTGACCTCTGACCCCCAGCACACTTTATGGCCGTAGCTAGTTTACCTTTTGTTATGTGTCACTTTTTTAAGTGTCAAACTAAATCCACTGACGTTTTTAAGCCAGTTAAAATGAATTGTTATGTAAGGCAAGTCAGTGTGTTTTATCTAAGTGGGTGTGCCAATATGAGCTGGGAGAATAAGAAAGCAGTGAGTTTGAATGTGTAACACATGTCTGTATGTGATTTTGTGGGTAGAAAACCAGTGTGCTAGCATTCCTGTTTGTTTATGTGGGTGGGCGATGGAAAGCCAAGAAGTTATCAAGAAGTTGCGTCTGCGCACAAGTTTGTGTGTCAGAGTGACAATGTGTTTATGTGAGTGGGCTGGTGACGCACAAAAGAGCTTGTTAGCAGATGATATCATAAACAGGTAAAAGGTAGTCAGACATGGATACGGAACTAAAAGCGCTATTTAGTTTAGGGTGGAAGGTTAATTTGTTGTCCAATATTAAACAAGACTTTCAGCTATAAATAAGTCATCGCCACTCAGCTGCAGTCCCTCTTTGACATTCTTGACATTCCTCCTCGTTAAGAATTAATAAAGAATATATGGTACCAGTTCTGCATATTTTCCCGTCACATACACACGTGAGAGTTTATAATTGTAACTCCTCTGTGAACAAACACTCACAAATCCACACACAAGCTCACAGATGCACACATTATTGGTTTGGCAAGTCGCCCAAGTGCTTCGCAGAGGCCTTGATCTGTCATCCTGCCTCATCTGGCCTCTATCAGTTCCTGGTCTGACAGTTTAATCTGTGTCATTCATCCTCTCACATCAAAGAGGCAACATGCAATCTAAACCTATCATGCTAGCACATAAGTAGTTTCACACGCACATGTTAGCACACTGACTTTAAATTGTCTGTTTGAGGGATATTAAAAACCCCTCCATGACAGGCGGATCATAGCAAACATCAGAAGTGAGGAGACCTTCTTCCTATGCTGTCTGCACTGATTATGAAGCTCACTGTGATAATAAGTTCAAGCAGCAGCCCAAACTCAATCTCCTAAAGAAATACATTTTTCTTTGTTTTATTGTACTTGAACTATAGGCCTTCACAGTTGACCTATCACCTTGACCTTTTAAAACTATATCAACTGACACTCAGGGTTAAATTTTATTTCTTGTATGATTTTAAAGAGTGCAACCATTTTTCTTGGATCTATATACCAGACATTAATACTGTGTACTTTATATTGTAAAAAAAAGTGTCTTTCTTCAAAAATTCAACAGGATCATTAACTCTGACCTCAGTGCTTAGCTCAAGTACACCCATTAACTGTGGCACTCACTGGTTGCTCTTGTGGCCAGTGGATAACATCATACGGGATCCTACTGTGTGTCGCTACAACAAAAATGCCACAACAAATATGAGATATTAAATTACTGGCATACTGGATAATAAACTGGATAATTCCAAATCCACATAAAGCAACTGAATAACAGATGGAAAAACAAATTGAGCCCTGATCATGTTGGCCTGTGAGGCTTGAGGTTGTGTAAGGAAAATCTCCTCATGCCTGGAGGAACATATAAACTGACATGTAGAACATTGAGACTGGCGGAAGATGTTGAGTAAGAAGTGTGGGGTGACACCTTGTGATGGACACACGTGTATGAGCAGCATGGACAAACAATGAGGATTATAAAGGCGGGAAGGGGAAGTCCTTGTTCATCTGACCCCAAGTCTCTAACCCCTGGCCCCCCATTAAGCCCTGTAAATGAGAGAAAGAGGAGCAATTAGAGGGGCAGTCATGGGGCAGGTAGGAGATCCCTGTGACCTTTCCTGGCTGGTATTTGACCTCTCACAGCTGGGGGCCGTGATGAAGATGGATGCTGAACATTGGTTGGATTCATTGAAAAGAACTGGGAGGAAAACTAACTTTCTCTCAGCGCTGAGATTCTAACACGTGTTGGGAACCGCGGTGTGGATTCTGTTGTTTATCCCCCTTGATATGCTTACGTTCTAAACAAGCATTTTATTGGATGTGGGCGGCTCTGCATTCCTATATTACAGAAAAATACCCTTAATTACTACTTAGTCAATTAAAAAGTCAACATGCTTTGCATTTTGAAGTCAAAATGAGCACCCATACATAGTTTACTTGCACTTGAACCAGCTGCTCTTAAAATGGTTTATGGCTCTGCTGCAAACCTTGACCTCAAACCTCAGTGACTTACATTTACTGAAACCTGCACTTCTGCTGTCTTTGCGGTAATCAAATATCAGTCACATACAGTACGAACTTCTTCTAGAACATGCCTGATGAAAGTAAAACCACAGCTGGACCACACTGAAGTTTTGACTCTATGTTTTATCCATTATCCCTTCTCCCTAAACACACAAATGCACACAGGTCGTGCAACCTGTGAAAAGGATGTGAATCTCATTTCCGGGCGTCACCTTGAGCCAAAACTGATTCTAAATCAGTCAAAAGCACCTAGGAACTATGTCCGTATGCCACTAACATTACCAGATAAAAGCTAATCCCTCATAAACGGCATTACCCTAATCTCCTATAAAGCTATTCTTAGCATATACTGCACCACTGGAGTGAGACGAAAGGAGAAACTGTGAGATGAGAGAAGAATGATAGCCTCCAGGGTTTTATTGTGTGGAGGCATGCCAGACAGTATAGTTGGTGTTAGAGAAGAGAGCAGGAGGACAGAGAGATGAAAGGAGAAGGGTGAACGAAGACAAATGCACAGCAGATAAAGATGGAGTGATAGATGAGTTGAGAGACTGTGGGATGAAAAACGGGGATAAAAACTTTACCAGTAAGATACATTTGAAAACCAACACAGATGGACAAATGTCAGATTAATGAGGATTGATTACTGGGGCAAAATGATGTGAATAATCCACTGCTGGCTGCTCCTTATACAGCATCATATCCTATTTTCTGTCAGGACCAAATAAATAACACACATCATTATCGTTGGCCCATATGCCATTCCTCAGTCATTCTGTTTTTGTGCTCCACTCTGGAGAAAAGCAAGCAGGCACGTCTGTAAACAATTTGTATGGCACTGAAGACATTTATGGAAACCAATCCAATCCAGTGTGTCTATTCCAATTTTCTGAGCCTCCTGTATTTGAAGTTGAGCCATAAAACTGAGGAGACAAACTCAGAGGAGGGGAGAAAATACATCAGACTCGGCAAAGAACCTGACATTTGTGGTTAAAAAGAATTTAAAGAGGACTGTCATGTATCAGACCGTGTTTATTATGCGGTGTTATAACGAAGAATGGCAGAGTAATCTATCCAGTCAGGCAGACAGATGGGAGAAAGGCCCTTTTCTTGTCCAAGTCATTTGCATGAAACTCCAAGCTGTCAGATTCTTTTGGTGCCACAATGAGCCATCAGGCTGCAAATAACTGCACCGAGGACTATTTTTGTCTCCCCTCTCAGGTTTCTTCCTGCTAGACTTCAAAGAGACCTGTAACTTGGAATTACTGCAGCTGAAAAACAGGAGGGCAGAAGCAGATAAGCTAATTTCCTCGCCCTATTACGAGGCCCTGGTTAGTGGAGGGACCTGGTTTTAGCTGGTATGCGCTGTGCGGCTGGTTCACATTAACTGCGTTGACGAGCCTGTGCAGGTCGCAAGTCTGTCCTCCTCTGCGCACGATGTTTAGCAGAATCCCAGTGGATGAAAACCGGCCAGTGTGGAGAAAAAAACACACCTTCTCAGTCCAGGATAGTTTTTGTTTAGCGTCGCTGGTGCCGCGCAACGTCTTCACAGTGTGTGCGTGTGTGTGGGTGGGGAGGACCAAGGATAAATAGAGCGTACACTCCTCTCCTGCGCGTAAACGCGTTGAGCGCTGGACCTGGCATGGACACCGAGCTCTCGGGTTGGCTGTGAATTAATGGGAACATTTGCATTCATTAATTTGCATAGAAGGACCTAATAGTTCGATAGTTTAGACCAAAGATACACATGGACATCTTTTATTGCGCAGAATGGATTAAGACAAACATTTATCGAATGGAAATTAGTATCATTTCTTTGTTATGTAAGTGGAGCATTGATTCTTGGACTAACCAATGATCCATACTTTGCTGTGACGGTTACGTCAGTCAGAGAGATGCCCTATTTGTTCCTGAGGATGCTTTGAACTTTATCAAGCCTTTTTTTTCCAACATTGTTCCCAGGAGGACATCGGGAAAACACTCATCTGGAATCATCTGGACACTACGCATTGCGTAATTGGCAGGGAAATGCGCTTGTCCGTCAGATAGGCTCCACATAATGTTGGAACTAATCCCTGCTGGAAGGCGTTTATCGCAAGATGTATGTTGTAAACACAGCAGAGACAAGGCTGAAGGTGTTTAATATGCCTGTGAAAGGTCGACATCAGATGCTGGTGGCGCTCTGTTGGCTGTTGTTTGTGACGAGGAGCGGAGCAGGTGAGGTGCATCGTCATCTCTGATGCTGTTACCCTGAATCAGTTGCGTCATTGTGGCTAAACTTGCCTTCTCCTTTCACACCTTGTGGCCAGGCTATGTTATTGATTGGTTAGTTGTGATGTTTCCACAACATTACATGTGTACGACACTGATGTCTCTGTGTCTCTGACTGTTGTCTCAGACGGTTATTCATCTGCAGGTGACATTTTACATGCTTAGTTTTTGCTGTCTTACAAGTAAAGAAAAGGCCGTTGCTGATAAATCTGATAGCCTTGTGTCTTGCCATTACATGTAACTAGAGACTATTAATGCTGTCCCATGCGGAAAGAGCAGGATTCTGTGTCACATTAAAGCAAGCAGCAGTGGCACAGTGATCAGGAAAATTAAATATTCATGGAAAACTCAATGAAGAAGACTTTTGCCCATGATGTCAGTACTAGAAAGTGCTTATTGATTTTGTTTTTGAAGATTTTCTGTTACCAGATATACTACAGAAGCACTAATCTGACCACGTTATCTCGACACTTAATAAATACATGCTATGTCATAAGACTCTGACTCTCCATTGCACTCTGTGTCAGTTTCCAGATGTGTGGACCAGGCCTGTAGTCCACCCATAAGGAACCTGGCTAGTGGCAGGACCCTCATCACCCTCTCAAGCTGCTGTGGCAACGGTTCCTTCCACTCCAGCCCCTGCCCCCATCCTCCTGTGACTCCCCACCTCTGCCCAGAGAAGACCCACCCATCTACTTACATGACTGATGATCCTTTCTTGCATCCAGATACCTGGTGGGCATCAGGTGCAGATACTGCTGTGGAGCAGGATGAGATCCGGTTGGATCTGGAAACAAAGTTCTGTCTGTCCCACGTGGTTCTGGTGTTCAGGTCACCTCGGCCTGCTGCCATGGCCATCGAACGTTCAGTTGACTTTGGAAAGACTTGGGAGCCTCTTAAGCTCTTTGCACATAATTGCAGCATGGAGTTTGGTTTGCCTGATGATTTTACTCAGCCAGGCTCTTTGTGTACATCCCGTTACACCAGTGCTACACCCTGCAGTCGGGGGGAGGTAAGAGAATATGCAGGAGGACTTAACATTTTATCTTTCAGCAGATCCACCATGTTTGATTCAGTGCTCTGTTTCTCCTCACAGGTAATATTGCGGACACTAGACCCCAGCAGTGCTAAAACGCTGGACCCTTACAGCCCAGAGGGCCTCGCCCGCCTCACCCTCACTAACCTCCGCATCAGACTGCTAAAAGCTCAGACCTGTCCGACACCTCTAAACCCCCCTGCAGTACAGACAAACCCCACAGCCTCATCTCTGTCCTCCATATCCAACGTAGAAAGCCCAGCCTCAGCACCCTATGCTATTTATACTTTACTAGCCAAAGGGACCTGCCTGTGTCATGGACACGCTGAGTATTGTCTACCACACAACAGCAGCCAAGACACAAAACAGGACAGTAACATGGTAAGTGCCTTTCCCTATGTGCGTGTCAAAGTCTGAGACTAAGTGCATCTGTCAGTTTTTGGCCTGTCTTCTATTACAACCTTGTATAACACATGTGTCAGGATGTTTGGTCCAGATGTAAAATGTACTTACTGATGGAAAAATGCTTTAAATAGCTTTATTTACTCTTTAGACCACCTGCCTGGATCCATTTTATCTATTTTAGATTTATAGATCTAGACAGCAGGTGTCTGTAATGTCTACGAGTGTAGGTGAAGTAACTGAGCAGCCCCAGATGTGTTTTCCAGGTGTCTGGCAGGTGTCAATGTACTCACCACACTGCAGGCGATCACTGTGAGAAGTGTGCCCCGCTCTACAACGATCGACCATGGAGGCCTGCCAACAGCAGCAGTGGAGAGCCCAACCCATGCCAGAGTAAGTGACCACCAACAGGACTGAGTGACTGTTAGACAACTGTTCTTGCTGATACAAAAAAGGGAGACTACGTAGACTGAACAACCATATGCCTCTCACCCATGCTCCTGTTGCTGTTGGCTTTCTCTCTCTTCCCCATGACCTAACTATGACTTCAGAGTGCCAGTGCCACGGTCACGCAGACAGCTGTCACTTCTCTCAGCGGGCATGGCTTTCCTCAGGTGTCACCAGCGGGGGAATTTGTGATGATTGCAGGCACAACACCGTCGGGCGCAGGTGCCAGCGCTGTCGGCACGGCTACCACCGTCGCCCATCCCTGCCCATCACCTCACCCCATACCTGCACACGTAAGAGACACAGAACGGGGACGGGCGAGAACTCAGAAAAGTAAAAAAAAAAAAAAAAAAAAAGGAGGGAGGAGGAAGGAGTTTTTGTAACTGATTTGATCTTGGTGGAATTACAGCCCCAATGTCATATAGCACCATCTGCTGGCACATGGCAAAACTAAAAGACTGAACTGTATGTGTGTCTCTGTTTCTCAGGCTGCTGGTGTGATCCACAGGGCTCTTTGCCTCCTCGTCCTGGAGAGGATGGACCCTGGTGCCACCCTAGAAGTGGGCAGTGCCACTGTAAATCTGGTGTAGGGGGCACAGGCTGTAGCTACTGCCTGCCCAGCTATTGGGGCTTTGGAGAGGAGGGTTGTAAACCCTGCGCCTGCCCTGTGAGCTGTGATCCAATCACTGGGCAGTGTTTGGACAGGTTAGCCTTATGTTTAATCCATGGCTATATACTTATACATCAACACAGGAGCCAAAATTGGACTCCGTGTGGGTAATTGCTAGCGAATGAACCTTGACCTGATGGGTTCAATTCCACTTTTGCAGCTACTCAAATAACCAGGTGTTCAATGTACCCATTGGTGGAAAAATTCCTGACCTGGATCACATGTTCACAATTGACGAAGAGGTACAGTGGTCAAAGGAGCTTGCAGTCTCTGCTCTACATTACACAGGTAAGTGTTTTCACAATTTACTCTGAAATACTGCTGTGTTGCTCATAAACTGTGATGCCCACCTGCATTACAAGGATAAAAATGTGGGATCACAGTGTAAGCTAAAAGTGGATTCGGGCATAACTCTCTGTCTGTACACAGGAAAGTGCAGCTGTAAGGAGAAAAAACTGAGAAGTGCATCCGACCTCTGTAAAACCAAACATGATTATAGTAAGAAAACATCTTATTTAGAAACCGTTCAAATAAAGTATAGATTATTTTAAATATAGATTCCTTTGGTAGATGTTTCTAATTGCCTACTCTCTCTGCTGTCTTTCTGTGACAGTGATCAAGGCCAGCGTGCTGTCTGCTCATGACAAAGGCAGCCATGCGGAAGTGCAGGTCAAAGTTCGCAAGGTCCTTCAGTCAGGTAAAGTGGTGCTAAATTTGGGGACCATCAGCATCTATCCTCTGTCCTGGACCAGCCGCGGCTGCACCTGTCCTATTCTAAACCCAGGTAACACAACAAAGAGGAATTTATGATACATACACACACACACCAAGTAATGATCAGAATATAGTTTTCCAGGAGATATTTTTTTAGCTTTTAAAGATGAATATTTGAGCCAACCAGTCACACAAAAGTTAGAACATATCAAAGGGATTATAGATTCATTATATTAAATCAGTTTACAATGTCTTACCTTTTTCACCAGGTATGGAGTACCTGCTAGCAGGTCCAGAGGAGGCCGGGACAGGCCGTTTGCTGGTCACTATGCAGAGCGTGGTGGTCCCATGGACACCCAGACTGGGTCTGCTTATATCAGAGGGACTGAGGAACGGATGTCCATGAACCATATTTATTGCGAGGATTGTGTGAGACAGTGGACAAATCAGAAAACGGACTGAGAAATCACTGTATTACATGTTGTGTCATTGGGGGGAAATTAGGGTCACACTCAAGATCAGTCACTCAGCTTGTGGATGTGCAACACGAAACAAAGACTGACATGGACTGCTGGGATTTGTGCGGTCACATTTAATAAACTGTATCTGATATTAAAGGCTTTGTTTGCATACAAGATTTGTTCTTCACCACATTTAAAGCCAAGAATAAATCTCTTTTACTGTCATCACTGAGTAATATAGAAAACATGAATCAATGAATCAAAATTTTTAGTTTCCATTTTTAGTTCTCACATAACTAATAAGTTACAAAATGTAAATATGATTCATTTTAAAGGGCTAAAACTATATAGTTTGGAGTAGGTAAAATATTAAATCACTAATAAAAAGGACTGTAAAAGAAGTGGTTCTGCTAATTATAGAGTTACAACTCACAAAACTTTCATTGCATGAAAAGAAAAAAATGACTGACATAAGAGGGTGTCATGCTTTGACTTCAGAAGGACAAAAAGGAAAATAGATTGATCTGACTGTTCGACAATCATTTTAATCTGGACATTGTTGGACAGTGATTTGAGAAAATCCCATCAAGTCTTTTAAGGCCTGAATAACATTGAACGGTGACCACAGCATCAAACCAGAGCACAGTGTAAAGACAACAGAAACATTTATGTAGCGACAATTCAATGTGACAAACCACTTTGGTCAAGGCCAGATACAGAGTCAGTTAAGAAAAATGACAACCATTGTTCATACAACAACAGATAAAGATGGAGACCCTATAGTTTCCACAAGATGTCACCAAACAGTTAAAAACATCTGTTACTATCAATGTAATGTTTGCTGAACAGAAGCTGTAACATTAGTTACAGTACTGTAAGTACTGTTTTCTTGTTTTGGTCTTTCAAGTGATGGAAAGCAACGGGATTCAACTGTTAGGCTGAAGACGAGGTAAAATCCTATGATTTCTGTCAGATGTAATTATTAAATCAGTGCTAAGTGATACTCATGAGCAGCTGACATAAACAGAACACAAATGATGATTACTACCAAACAGCTCACATGTTTGACATGAGAACACGCATTAAATTAAATTCTTATTGCATATAAAGTGAGTCTTCATCTCAGCTAATGTCTCTACAGCAAATAGCTTGGCCCGCTGTCATTAAATCATATTAGTCACGTGATTTTTGATTAAGTGCTCAGCAAACAAAGCAGCCTATCCCTTTGTACTACAGTTCTCTGCTGCATTCACCAAAGTCCTTGCCCATGTTCAGAGCTATGTCAGTAAACCCTCTACGTAGGCTTAAACAGGAAAAGAGACCAATCAGAGCTCCTCATGGAGAGTCATTTATGCTGGGCAGTGCTTGCACTCAGAGAACAAGAGCCTGGATGACAAATGACTGATCTTAGCTGGCAGGCTGGTTGTCTGTAGGTGACGTGCTGTCAGATGAGACAGTGGACTCGGGTGTTGCAGTGGCTGGGGTAGAGTCAATATCGGGGGCTAAGGAAGAGCCCTCGGTCGTGGCGGCTGCAGAGACAGACCCAGAAGAGGACCCTGCTTGAGAGGAGTCCTCTTTCTCTTCCTCCTGAGGATAGAGCTCGGGATATTTCTGCATGCACTCCTGCATGTTACGGAAGTTGTCGATGCAATCTGAGCCCTTCACCTCTTCCTTACTGTAGTGGAAGCAGGAAAATGCCTCTTTGAACTGAGAGCCACATGGTCCACTGGCCATGCCGCCTAGGCAAGGGCAGTTCCAGTTGATGTCTCCATTTGGCAGGATCAGACCTACAGAAACAGGAAACAAGACAGAGGACGTTTAACAGAGTATCATTATGTGGTAAGAGCTACTTTTCCCCCCACACACAAAGACTAAATGACTAACCCTGTTCCTCATAAGGATCATCAGGGTCCTCTGCAATGAGCTCAGCGTTGCTGGGTGTCTCATGGTCTTCCTTGGTCACAAAGATGATGCGGTCTTTACCTTAAATGACAAACGACAACAACAATGAATTCCCAAAGTACAAAACCAGGTCCCGGATAACATGGATGATGACAGTTTACTTCCATTAGTAACAGTAACACGTATAGCTGTACTACCAGGTTGGCAGTGACCCGTGGGGGCGCACGATGGCAGTACTTTTAACCCGAGTTAACATGCTAGTCCCGACAGTGTAATCAGGGCTAGCTGTTTGACAGCTCACCCGGTTTCTGACTCGATACACGTCTCAAAATACTGCAGCGAACACTGCATTAACTCTCCATTATATACCCATGTTTACTATTGATTTAGCTTTCCTTACAACTAGCCAGGGAGCTAACCGACTGTAATCTACGGAAGTTAGCTTAGCATGGTGGCTCGCTCGATGACATTGACCCGCCGCGGAGTGAAAATGAATGAAAAAAGACCGGAGTTACCCTCTTGTCTGCAGTACGACATGTCTGCCGGTGTTCGTGTCTGTCGAGCCTCGTCCTCGGTGGTGAAAGATGACCAGCGTGAGAGAAGTTACTCAACAACTGCAGGGAGTTCATTTGACGAGCTAACCGGCGTCCAGCAGCCCGTCACCCCCTCTGACCTGCTCACATGGGGGCGCACGGTAATGACGTCACTCATTTTTTAACGATAAAAAAATAAGATTTTAATTAAACATTAACATTAGTACAGTAATCACTAAACAGTAATCTATTTAATTGTATACACTTATTTATAAAAGGTTAAAATAAAACAATTATTTCCCATTTTACAGATAAGCTAAACGCCTGTACAATACAGTTTTACGCAGCCTCAACATTTCCATCTGTCGTTTCAGGACAGGGCTTATTTTTATTTCTTTATTTTTGTCTGTTTCGTCCCTCGGCAGGTGAGCCAGTTCAGCCATGCTGGTGTGCAAAACACAGGTGATGCAATAACCTCTGCGAGCTCACACTCTGAAAGCCACAGTCAGACACGTGAACTTCAATCAATCAATCAATCAAGTTTATTTGTATAGCCCTTTACAATAGCCGAAACTGTACCTAAAGTGCTTTACAACAAGGTCATAAAACAATCTGTACATAGATTACATAACAAACCAATACGATTAAAAGTGCAGTAGAAAAAAAAACTACTGACATTGCTCACTCCTCACTTTGTACGACGTTAAATTGACTGACTCGTTCAGGGGCTGCCGACTCTCACGCAATTAAAGCCTTTCACGTGCACGCCACGCGTACATTAACCTACAGATTGATGTCCCACGGAAAGCCAGCTAGTTCAGATATACCCGACTTTTAAGGCGTTGTTAACGTGCTGTTTACACGCCAACTATGGGATGATTGATCAGCAGCATTGGCGATTCACCGACTCATTTATCAAACAGGACCACTGGTTAACATCTTACATTTAGCTGCAAACTGTCAGAAGATGAGCTGCATCTAGTTTCATTGTTTTCTGGACAAAATGGTCCTGCAGTCTGCAAGTCTGAAATGCAAGTTTAGAAAATATAATTTAAAAAAATCCTAAAAATGATGTTACACCTTGTTGTGTATGTATTTGATGTCTCATTACGATCACCCAATAGATGTTTTTCTCAGCAGCCATTTTGACAGAAAATAGTAGGTAAACACAGGTGTTATCAATAATAATAAATTATGCTAATTAAGGTTCCATTCAGGTCGTACAGAGTCAGGGTGCTGTGCATGTTGGTTCACTGGAAAGGCTCTGTTCCATAATTGCTGTGTTCACCGACTAGTTCATGTCAAAATGGCTGCTGTGAAAAAGATCTGTTATAAATAAATGCACTGCCTCATAGTTAGTTTGATGACTCTTCAGATCAGAGGATATCTAGTCATATGTAACTGGACATCTGACAGGTCTTGTAAACATTTCATCTTTGTGTTTAAGCACCATTTATCAACACTTGATCTACGCGTTGAATGTAATGTCAGGCAGTTGCTAGTAGTGATATTTTGGCATATGCAGTATGAACAGTAAAATAGCTCCTTAGAGACTTATACTTAACTCTCAGTTAAACTATGTAAAACAAGTTTGAACACAGAGACCTCTAGTGGAAGGTAAGTGAAAAGTAGAACAGCTGAACGAAACCACAGCCAGGATATGAACTCTCTCAGCTCCAGAGGATAAAGGCAGAACAACTGCCCCAGTAAACTGACAACTACATCCAAGCTTGTTGCTGTGGGTTTGTCTTAGACCATTTGGTTGCTATTCTACCACGTATGACACATTATAATTCAATGCACAAGTAGTATCCTGTAGTCCACAAGAAGTGGCAGGACAAATCACAAGGAGACGATAGGAATCGAAACACGTTGGAAAAAAAAATCCTGTTTTTTTTTTAATAACACAATTATGTTTGTTACATAAAGTAAAAACCAAAATGAAACCCCTTTTCGTCCCTATCAAACCCACCCTCATCCCGACCACCTAGGCAGTTTTGTGTAGCGGATTCAGTCTGGGAATAAAAGAGCATGATGACACAGACAAAAGGTTTCCTTTGAGGACCCAGAGACAGAGGACAAACACTGTCCTACATAAGACCAGAGTGAATATAAACACAGTCCATCATTTAAAATATCAAAATAAAAAGGTAAATAAAAACCACCAACAGCTTGTCTGAGATTACCAGAAACCTTATCAGGATACAAGCATATTTTATTTATACTCTTCACATCCTACTATAGGCCCCTACAAACCTCAAGCATTAATGTTACCTGTGATGAACGTGACATGGTTTTCTTTCAACTCCCCCAAAATGTCCAGGCACAGTGCTTTCAGCTTGAAATAAGCACTAACATGTTGTCGCGGTTTTCGTGTTCCGTGCTGCAATGAACAATGCCTGAGGTAAGTCAAAGACAGCACCTCACACTCGTGTGCTTTTAGGCATTCTTCAGCTGATAAGACAGTCATTGTGGACTTAGGCAGCCTGCAGAGAGATGGGTAAAAGCTAGTGGAGTAAAAGGGCTTAAGAGACACAATACTATGCACAACCCTGGGAGTATTCTCAGCACTGACATGCTAGAGTTGTAGGTGGAAAACAAAGGTGGTAAAAAATGATTGGAGGTGGATGTTTTGTGTCTGATGTGTGTCAGATGGTTTGTGATTTTGTTTTTTTAGAAGAGCAGTGCTCCCATGCTGCCCACTTCGCTCTGCTCCTTGACAAAGATTTCGAAGTACTGGTAGATGATTGTGACAGCCAAGAGGATTCCTGTACCCGAACCGATGGCACCAAGGAAGTCAGCCATGACAGACAGCCCTCCTATACAGAGGCCACCAAAGGCAGCAGCTGTAGGGATGTACCTGCAAATACGAAAGTCAATTATGAATACATAGAGTCTCAGGCTGTCTGGTGGATACTTGCAGTGAATGGAAAATTGTGCTCTTTGTACCTGTTAAGCTCATGCACCATAGAGGTCTCTCTGTGTCCCCTCATTACCATCTGCTGCTCCTTCAACTGCTTTGCCACCTGAGACACACAAAGTGATGTAGGTAATTAATTAATTTCATGTGGGACGGATACAAGGCATGTTCTAAATGCGCATAGAAACACAGACTTACATCTTTGGCGGAGGATCCTGAGACCTCAATCCAGGTCTTGGAGAAGAAGGCACAGGAGCCGAGCATGAAGACGATGTAGATGACGGCGTGAACCGGGTCGTCCAAAACAGAACCAAATGATTCTGGAGGAGAAAGGTAGTAGCAGAGACCACCCACTGGGTAAGCCCGAGCTGGTCCACCACTCGTTGTGTCCTAAACAAACAAACAAAAAATTTTGTCAGTAAGATACTGCATGTCTGTGACAGAACATTCTTCATGGCAATCACACAGATTCCAATCTTCAAACATGTGCAAAGACTGAACTGAATGCACTGAAGGAGGCGAGGAGCTCATCGTATACTTACAGACCAGGTTCCCAGGAGGTTGACTAGGAAGTTGCCGCTGAAACGCGTTGAGAGCATCTGGGAAATGACGTAAAGATTGGAGACCAGGGCGGACTGCAGGATGATGGGGATGTTGGAGGTGTAGAACAGCTTGATGGGGTAGGTGTTGTACTGACCACGGTAACGTGCTGACTTGATGGGCAGATCCACTCTGAAGCCCTAGCAAGTTACCAAAAGTGTACCAATTAGTAAGCTGACATTTGTTTCAAAACCTGCAGAACCTTTAGTGCAATAAAAGCAGGTCAGATACTGGACTGGATTTAGTTAGTGTTGCTCACCTGGAAGTATATGACTACTGCAAACACGAAGACGGTGGCAATGAGGTTCATTAGGTTAGGGAGGTTTTGTCTGTAGAAGGCCTCTCTCAGGGCGCGCACCTTGTCAGTGCGGGTGGCCAGGAGATGAAAGAGAGCAATGATGGCTCCCTCAAACTCAGTACCTGGACGACGAGAGCCATGGGGGTTAGCTCTTATAATACAGATAAAGAATCACAATCAGCTTTAAAATATGCCCGTTCCCAGTACTCATACCTCTGCCAGTGTTGACAGTAGTGGGGCTGAAGGCCTTCCAGACGATTGTCTCACAGATGTTGGTCGCAATGAAGAGAGAGATACCCGAGCCCAGACCGTAGCCCTTCTGGAGCAGCTCATCCAGCAGCAAGACAATCAGTCCTGCAACAAACAGCTGCAGAAACAACACAGGAGGTTTATATTGGGCCAGTTCAGGCAGACAACCAGCTGTTCAGAACAGCTGTATACAACAAAACATAACAACAATCACAATGAACCAGCCAGGGTTTGAATTTTGCGATTACTGTCTATATGAAAGGGAAACAAACAGAGAAGAAAACATATCTTGCACAAGAGCTAACCTACACTACTCGCAAAAGTTAGGGATATCCTTTCTGTGCTGTACCCACCACTTTTGTTTCAATAAATTGTTTGAGATGAAGACATTACCATTGCATGCTTCTAGTTTAATGCCCTACTTTCATGATGTAATATCACTGTACCATGAACTTTTTCCATGTTTCATAAATTTTACCCAAAAGTTGAATATCCCTAACTTTTTGTGAGCAGTGTATTTCATAACTTTAAGTGCTTCACATGGTAATCTGGTCATAACACGCCATTAAAACCAGGTGGGATTCTTACTACTATTCTATCAAGGCACTGACTCAAAATGCATTTCCAAAGTTTCAGCTAGAAAGCAACAGTGGGTTTTTTTTTATTAACCTGGATGATGATGAGCAAGCATATCCCAGCACCCATCTCTGAAGGGTCTCCATACATGCCAGTCATAACATATACAATGGCCTGTCCAATGGTGATGATCATTCCAAACACTGCGGAAAAGACAGAGAAAATGATTTGCATTGATTTATTGAAAATTGAACAGTGTATTGTGTTTGTCATCTTCAAAGCAACTGAAGCGTGTTCGCAGTTTCAAAAGGTGTGTGACAAGTTAAAAATAGCAAACGCAGTGAGTATTAGGCCTACATTTCTGAGCTCCGTTGAAAAGGGCTCTGTCCTTGGGAGTATCTCCAACCTCAATGATCTTGGCACCAGCCAGCAGCTGCATGATCAGGCCTGAAGTGACAATGGGTGAGATACCCAGCTCCATCAGAGTACCTGGAGGTAAAAAGGGAACAGCATTAGTCCCACTGTAAACATCAATTAGTACAAGAATAGCAGAAGTGCCTGAAACAGTGCACAAGGGCCTACAACTGTTGACCTTTGACTTATCACACGTGATAATGACATTATGTCAGACCTGATAACAACACTGGGATTAGATTATTTCTCCTTGCTGAAGCTGCACAAGACAAAAGAGCTCTGTGATTATTAACATCGAGAAATCAAAGCACCTCTGTTGGAAGCCAGGATTACTCTCATCCAGTAGAAGGGATCTGCTGAATCTGATGACATGATGCCAAAGAGAGGAATCTGAATTGGACAAAAAGAAAGGAAAGATTACATATAGCCTTACTTTATAAACAGTGCCACAAACAGAAGCAGACTCCTCATCAACAGATACTAACCTGGCAGCACACCAGAAAGATGAATAGTGTGATGGCAGTCCATAGCACTTTTTCTCTAAACTGAATCTGTGAGAAGAAAAAAGGAGAGATAGAGAACGCCGTTCACACATGCACAGTGCAGAAATAACACATCTTTAGTAATAAATGTTCAAAGACACAAAGTGTACCTTTCTTTCTGGTTTCTGGATTTCTGGCAAGACCGCACAAAACGGTTTGATGACCTCCAAAAATTTAACTGTAAAACAAGAAGAGACGAGCAGGTTAACACACTGAAGTGACACAGGGTTCACACCTCGGTCACACACATTACTGTTATCGTCACTGAGTGGTCGTCTTGCAGCAGGTTAGCCTTGATGCTACGTCAGCACTAACCGGCAGTTAAACAGCTGGTCACTGTAGCAACAAGCACAGCACCTCCACAGCAGTATACAGTTATATGAACACAAATACGGCTGACAGTCACTGCTAACTATCCTGTGTGTAGACACTTTTAAGTCGCTCCCGGCTCAACATTTGGTCTCGCTGTTGATCGGCTGTGTCCATCAGTGAATCTGACTTTGACAGCAACTGATTGAAAGACAGCCAAACTGCGCCCTGCTACTTTGCCGGTGCGTTAAATCTAATCGACGTGCTCACACAGAAGAAACTTCACATTAAAGTATCCTGCGTGAACATTTCACATAGCTAGCGTTAACTGTCGTTAGCGTGATGCTAACTAGCGTTCAATCACTAGACGAGTGAGTAACATAAAAACAGGAAGATTTGACGCCTCTTTGAAACACAAGCAAGGCGTAAGAAATGACCTCTGACTGTGTACACACATTCAGCAACGCCACTTAATCCCGGCGACACAAAATCTCATTATAATATAAACTTAAAATTAGCTCCAGCTATAAGCTAGCTACAACTTGCCACCTAACCTAAACCAAGGTTAGCTAATTAGCTCGCCGACGAGCGCTTTAAGTCCAGTATTGGTCGAGATTTCAAAAAGGCAGCAGGTATTTCAGATCATCCCCGACACGTGTACACAAGAGAAACATGTCACGTACTCCCCATGGTGTCCTTAGGCCGACTCCTGCCGTGTTACTGGTACCAGTTTGAGTGCTCAGTGGAGTCAGTGTGGCTCCATCCAGCCTCTCCGTAAGAAAAGAGAGAGCAGTAGAGACACGTCACCAGACAAGCCGCTAACACACGTCACTTCTCTGAGACACACACACACGCCGACCCGTCACACAGAAACACACACACACACATCAGCTACACGCCGTGCACGCGCCTGTGCATCTATTCATTCAAAATGATTAACACAGCCTGCAAACTGCAAGCTAATTTTTTAATCATTATAATTAAACCACATGTAACACAGAGGACTCCCATCCTCCAGAGGGCGCCCTACTGCAGACTCATCATCAGTAGCTCTGATCAGCAGGCTGCACCTC
>JALLKU010000148.1:647500-719539 GCA_023373845.1 Nibea coibor
GTCTGTGTCTGTATGTATGTTTGTCTTGGTGTCTGTTTCTCTATGTCTCTGTCTGTCTGACTCTGTTCTGTCTGTCTATCTGCCTCCGTCTGTCTGTCTGTCTTGGTGACTGTCTGCCTGTCTGTATCTCTTCTGGAAGTCTTTTTCTATCTCTGTCTGTATGGCTGTCTTTCTGTCCTAGAGACTGTCTGTGTCTCTCTCTGTCTGGGAGTCCGTCCTGGTGTTTGTTTGTATGTTGGTTTTGGTGTCTGTTTCTCTATCTCTCTGTGTCTCGGTTGGTCTGTCTGTCTTTCTGTCTGTGTCTCTGTCTGTCTGTGTCTCTATCTGGGGGTCTGTTGGCTTGGGTGTCTGTGTGTCTGTCTGCACGTGTCTCTGTTTGTCTCTGTGTCTCTGTATGTCCGTCTGTCTATCTGTGTCTCGGTTGGTCGGTCTGTCTGACTTTGTTCTGTCTGTCTCTGTCTCTGTCTCTGTCTGTCTGTGTCTCTATCTGGGGGTCTGTTTGCTTGTATGGGTATCTCTTTATCGGTTGGCCTGTCATACTGTTAAACAGACATACAGTCTTTGTAAGATCTCTTTACATCTTCTGTATCTATACCCAGATGCAAGACATACAGAATTCGGGTCATTGTAAATGAGTCTGTATACATTTGCAGTACTGTATAAGTATTTTTACCATCACAATAAAAAGCAAAAAATAAAGAAAAGCAGTACTCCCTTGAATTGTCCCTTGAACATCAGGTTGTTTGCTGGTAATCATGCTCAAGTGAAATGGTAAGGGCTGAAGAAACACAAACAAGGACAACTTTTATTTATTTGTTGTTGTTTGTTTTTTTGTAGCTGCTTGTAGGCAATACATTCGTTCTTCTTCATGTCTGGCAATCACATATGTCGTCATGGAATGTTTCACATGCAGCGCGCATTGTGTGTGTGCCCCTTTCCTGCAGTAGCAATGTTTGTCAAAGTTTAAACCCTTTGTTTCTCAAATAAATGAGTTTAAGAAAAGACAGTGCTACTGCTTTTTTGTAACCCTATCACTGTTAATCTAACGTTAACAAGACTTCAATTATTTCAGTAGACAACAAATACAGGGTCCATTTATAAGAAGGGCCTGAGTCGGCTTTACTTCTTTTACTTCAGGGTCTGCGACAGGATGTTGCAGATGTTCTATCAGCAATCACCATCTTCTTTGCTGCGGTGTCCTGGGGTGCGGGCATCGAGGCAAAGGACGCCAACAGACTGAACAAACTCATCGAATAGGCTTAATCTGTTTTCGGCTCTAAGCTTGCCTTCCCTGGAGGAGGTGATGGAGGAGAGGATGCTGGCAAAACCGCTGGCAATCATGGACAATCCCTCCCACCCCCTCCACACAACACTGGACAAGCTAAAGAGCAGCTCCAGCAACAGACTCACTGACAATACTATTAATATTATCATGATATACTGTTGTTATTGAAGCGCCCTTTAGCCTAACTGGAAGAACACACTATAGACACTTACACTCTTACTAGGGTCAGATGAGTTGGACCCCTAAATCATTCAAATGGGGGAGCATAAAGTTGATGAGTTGACAATTCATTGCTTCAACAATCCTTTGGCAGTGTAATGAAAATTTTAAAAATACAAATTTTGTAGAAAAAAATAAAATCCAATAGAAAAGTGGTATCTGTGGTATATGTATGTATGTGATGTTCTGTCATATGACCTACTACCTGAGTATTTTTTTGTGTTCTTTTCTTACGTGTATCACAGACAGTGAGTGAGGTGAGGTGAGATGATGTCTGGGTTCAATAGAATGGATACCACGGCTGGTCACACCGTGCACCGTGCTCCGTCCAAATTGCTCGTCCTCCTGGCTCGCCACCAGACCTCCACGGAGTCGGATCTGAATAGACTCCAAAGAGTGCAGAAAACATAACCATTACTCTCTATTCAATTCTTTACATCTTCTGTATCTATACCCAGATGAAAGACATACAAAATTCGGGTCATTGTAAATTAGTCTGTATACATTTGCAGTACTGTATAAATATTTTTACCATGATAAAATAACACGACAATAAAAAGCAAAAAATAAAGAAAAGCAAAACGTATAAGTACATTTATGAATCTAATAAAGAAAAACAAGTTTCTCCTCAGACGGGCTGATCGACTCAGCGGACCCAGTCCATGGGGACCTTTCCCTGCCTACGGGCGCTGCCCCTGAAACAAGAAAAAAAACACAAAAACCTTTAAATGTATATACAATTTGCTGTCAGTCTTTTTCTCTTAAGCATTCATTATACCAGAACACTATAACTTCCTTTCTTTTCTATAGGTTCTTCATTGTGCTGTGGAAAAAAAGACTAAACAAGTGCGTCATTTTCAGGTACTTCTCCACTCATTGGCACGTAGGTGGACTCTTCTACTCGTTCGAGCTGAACACATTCTTCATACTCGTCCTCATTCCCGTACCTCATCACAACCTGTCCTCTAAAGTCATCTCATCTCTCCCGAACTCCTCAACTGTGGAGACAGGCTGATAGAGCAATGGTTGTTTCGTTAGTGCAGTGGTAATCAATCTTTGTATCAATTCTCTCATACATGGAATACAACAGCATCCACATTTTTATTTATTGTAACCCACCAGGTAAAGAATGATTCAAATCCAGCTGCCAGGTTTCCGGTTTCTAGCCTTCATCTGTTTGGCTATTTTATTTATCACTTACCTATAGGTATCGGTGCTCGTTTGCAATGTGTATCCACGTTGTTCTCTCCCCTATGCGTACTGCTGTGGGTGTTGCGAGTAGTACTTGAAATGGACCTTCCCACCTTGGAGAACTCCAGTTTTTCCGTTTGAGCGTTTTGGTAAATATACGGTAAATATCCATTCTCCTGGCTTCACAGGTAAAGGACCGGCTGCTCTGTGGGTGAGAGAACCTCAGACATAGTTTCTTTGTTCTTCAACATTTTGCTCATATAATCTACAGTTGTTTCTGTCAATTCTGTGTCATCTCCCTTGAAGTTAATCAAAGGTACTCTGTAAGGTCTGCTATACAGTCCTGTATTATTAGGTTGTGTATGAAGACTCAGCATTACTGCTGGCAAACAAGTCACCCATCCTTTCCCTGTCTTGTCCATGGCTATCCTAAGTTTAGCCTTGAGTGTGCCGTTCGCTCTCTCCACTAGTCCTGCTGATTGTGGATGATAAGAACAATGATATTTCATTTTAACAGAAAACAGTTCACTCAATTTAGCAACTACATCATTTCTGAAATGTGGTCCATTATCACTATATATGATTTCTGGAAAACCAAATCTTGGTGCAATATATGTGTTGCTAGAGCTTTAGCTACTGTTATTGCATCATTTTGTGTGGTTGGAAATAACTTCAATCCATTTTGAATATAAGTCTATGATCACTAGACGATACTTTTTATTTTCACATTTATTTAATTCAATGAAATCCATACATATCGTATGAAATGGATAGTGAGCATTAGGCATTTTACCTGGTCTTGGTCTTATTCTTATTCTTATTCTTAATCTACCTTGGACATTTTGTTTTCCACACACTAGACATGATTTCTCGCGTAATTTTGGAACCCATATGCTGTATATATTTTACGGCCTGTACGAGCTTTTTGGTAACTCTTCTTCAGCAGTTAGAGTGTATCAATCGGTAATAGCGTCTAGGCTAGTTTCTCCACTGAGATGAACAGCCTTGACTGCTTGTGTGACCCAGTTTTTTGGGTGAAAATAGCACTTTCCCTCCCACTTCGATCTTTTTATTTTTGAGATAAACCCACCCAAATCCTTACAGTGTGAATTGATCGGTTGTGAACATGAAATGTGTGGTATGAGGTCTCCTCTAAACAGTTTCATCTCTGGTTCCTTGAGGCTCAACGCACAAGCACAATTTCCTTTTTTGTCCCAGTATAGCTCAGTGAGAGTTACTTTACAGCTGGGCTCTTTAAAGAATTGATCATGATATTCTTTGTCTCGTCCGCGCTTGTTTCTAAAGTACAATGTGCAATGTAACTGTTCGGGTGTGTGTGTTTCAACTTTTTTCTCTATATCTGCAGGAAGGAATGCAGGTTTTTACCAATTTCATTATATCTTGAGTTGCGCTACTTGGTCCTGTTTGAATTATCTATCTAAACTGCACCAGTAATTTAGTGTTAGTCCTTCATGCACAAACGTTTCTTTTCGTCCTCGTCATCACTGTCTGCTGTTTTTAGATTTACACGGCACGCTTTCATACCAGAACCATATTGGTCTGGTATCACTGCTATCCCTAATTTCGTCATTCAATCTCTCCCTAAGAGGTTAACGGGACACAGCACTGAGGCTAGTCTGCTTTTCTTTGTTTTAGGATCGCTTATTTTCTGTGGCTTGGTTAAAGGTTCAATAGTTACATGCCCTGTGGCTGATCTAACTCTTAAACCGCTATTCGGCTGCAAAGGAAATTTTGTTCCTGTTTCGCTATATCGCACGACTGTTCTACAGGCTCCAGTGTCACACAAGAAAGTTATTGCTTTCCCTTGCACCTCTAATTTTATCCATGGCTTACTTCCTTCCTGTGATAGTAAAATCTCTGTTTGTAACAATAGAATCTCAGCTACCTCATCATCTGTTGCTGTGTTTGTGTCTGTGGTGTCATCTATTTGTGTATGTGTCTGCGTGTGTGTGTGTGTCCACATGACCTGCGTCTGGAGTTAGTCATGCGGCACGATCCTTTTCTTTCCTGTCCTGCCTGGGCTCCGCTCCTTCGCCTCCTCCCGCTCTCCATCCTCCCCTCTGGGTCCTGGCCTACGCCAAAACGGGGTTTTAACAACCTCAAAGTTGAATTTATTATTCTTGTACAAGAAGGAGCGTTTACCAGTGCAACACACAAAAGGGGTTACAGAGAAAAGGAGAGGAGCTCTAACAGTTTTTTTTTTAACGAGCTCCCTACTGATACGAGTAATATCATAATGTCCTTTTTTGGTTTCCTGCTCAGTAATGAGCAGGGCATTCCTTATCCAAATGATACTTCTCTAATCTGTCTCTCCTGTCCTTGAACTATTCATTTATAGCTATCTCTCCCTGCCAGACTCAGCAAAACACACCGCAAATAAGGGAAGTGCTCGAGACATGAAAAAACAAGATTAACAGATTAGTATTTAAGTTAAAACATCTGAAAACCACAGTATAATCCTAATTTTATAACAGATACATCAGGAAGAGCCACAGAGGAGGGATCCCTCTCCCAGGACGGAAAGACGTGCAAAGGACGTCACATGTACAGAACAATGTGGGTTAGATTATTATGTACTATGAGGGTGACCCAATTTCCCTTTGGGGATTAATAAGAGTCCATCTCTTCATAGACTTACATAGTCTTCTAGAGCTTTATTTTCCCAATTTGCGCACTGACAAGTTAGCAATAGGAATCTATCTGCAAAGTCTGCGAGGAGTCAGACATATTATATATTATATTGTATTATATTTATTATAAATAAGTACGAAAAGAGGTAAAAAAAAAAAAAAGACAAGGAAAGCATCGGGGGGTATGTATGAGCCAATAAATAAAATATATACAGCATATGGGTTCCAATATTACGCGAGAAATCATGTCTAGTGTGTGGAAAACAAAATGTCCAAGGTAGATTAAGACCAAGACCAGGTAAAATGCCTAATGCTCACTATCCATTTCATACGATATGAAAGCATAAATGCATTTATTGACTTACCTATCCAAAAATAAATAAAGACGACAAGCAAAAAATAAAGAAAAGCAAAACGTATAAGTACATTTATGAATCTAATAAAGAAAAACAAGTTTCTCCTCAGACGGGCTGATCGATTCAGCGGACCCAGTCCATGGGGACCTTTCCCTGCCTACGGGCGCTGCCCCTGAAACAAGAAAAAAAACACAAAAACCTTTAAATGTATATACAATTTGCTGTCAGTCTTTTTCTCTTAAGCATTCATTATACCAGAACACTATAACTTCCTTTCTTTTCTATAGGTTCTTCATTGTGCTGTGGAAAAAAAGACTAAACAAGTGCGTCATTTTCAGGTACTTCTCCACTCATTGGCACGTAGGTGGACTCTTCTACTCGTTCGAGCTGAACACATTCTTCATACTCGTCCTCATTCCCGTACCTCATCACAACCTGTCCTCTAAAGACATCTCATCTCTCCCGAACTCCTCAACTGTGGAGACAGGCTGATAGAGCAATTGTTGTTTCGTTAGTGCAGTGGTAATCAATCTTTGTATCAATTCTCTCATACATGGAATACAACAGCATCCACATTTTTATTTATTGTAACCCACCAGGTAAAGAATGATTCAAATCCTGCTGCCAGGTTTCCGGTTTCTAGCCTTCATCTGTTTGGCTATTTTATTTATCACTTACCTATAGGTATCGGTGCTCGTTTGCAATGTGTATCCACGTTGTTCTCTCCGCTATGCGTACTGCTGTGCGCGTTGCGAGTAGTACTTGAAATGGACCTTCCCACCTTGGAGAACTCCAGTTTTTCCGTTTGAGCGTTTTGGTAAATATACGGTAAATATCCATTCTCCTGGCTTCACAGGTCAAGGACCGGCTGCTCTGTGGGTGAGAGAACCTCAGACATAGTTTCTTTGTTCTTCAACATTTTGCTCATATAATCTACAGTTGTTTCTGTCAATTCTGTGTCATCTCCCTTGAAGTTAATCAAAGGTACTCTGTAAGGTCTGCTATACAGTCCTGTATTATTAGGTTGTGTATGAAGACTCAGCATTACTGCTGGCAAACAAGTCACCCATCCTTTCCCTGTCTTGTCCATGGCTATCCTAAGTTTAGCCTTGAGTGTGCCGTTCGCTCTCTCCACTAGTCCTGCTGATTGTGGATGATAAGAACAATGATATTTCATTTTAACAGAAAACAGTTCACTCAATTTAGCAACTACATCATTTCTGAAATGTGGTCCATTATCACTATATATGATTTCTGGAAAACCAAATCTTGGTGCAATATATGTGTTGCTAGAGCTTTAGCTACTGTTATTGCATCATTTTGTGTGGTTGGAAATAACTTCAATCCATTTTGAATATAAGTCTATGATCACTAGACAATACTTTTTATTTTCACATTTATTTAATTCAATGAAATCCATACATATCGTATGAAATGGATAGTGAGCATTAGGCATTTTACCTGGTCTTGGTCTTAATCTACCTTGGACATTTTGTTTTCCACACACTAGACATGATTTCTCGCGTAATTTTGGAACCCATATGCTGTATATATTTTACGGCCTGTACGAGCTTTTTGGTAACTCTTCTTCAGCAGTTAGAGTGTATCAATCGGTAATAGCGTCTAGGCTAGTTTCTCCACTGAGATGAACAGCCTTGACTGCTTGTGTGACCCAGTTTTTTGGGTGAAAATAGCACTTTCCCTCCCACTTCGATCTTTTTATTTTTGAGATAAACCCACCCAAATCCTTACAGTGTGAATTGATCGGTTGTGAACATGAAATGTGTGGTATGAGGTCTCCTCTAAACAGTTTCATCTCTGGTTCCTTGAGGCTCAACGCACAAGCACAATTTCCTTTTTTGTCCCAGTATAGCTCAGTGAGAGTTACTTTACAGCTGGGCTCTTTAAAGAATTGATCATGATATTCTTTGTCTCGTCCGCGCTTGTTTCTAAAGTACAATGTGCAATGTAACTGTTCGGGTGTGTGTGTTTCAACTTTTTTCTCTATATCTGCAGGAAGGAATGCAGGTTTTTACCAATTTCATTAAATCTTGAGTTGCGCTACTTGGTCCTGTTTGAATTATCTATCTAAACTGCACCAGTAATTTAGTGTTAGTCCTTCATGCACAAACGTTTCTTTTCGTCCTCGTCATCACTGTCTGCTGTTTTTAGATTTACACGGCACGCTTTCATACCAGAACCATATTGGTCTGGTATCACTGCTATCCCTAATTTCGTCATTCAATCTCTCCCTAAGAGGTTAACGGGACACAGCACTGAGGCTAGTCTGCTTTTCTTTGTTTTAGGATCGCTTATTTTCTGTGGCTTGGTTAAAGGTTCAGTAGTTACATGCCCTGTGGCTGATCTAACTCTTAAACCGCTATTCGGCTGCAAAGGAAATTTTGTTCCTGTTTCGCTACATCGCACGACTGTTCTACAGGCTCCAGTGTCACACAAGAAAGTTAGTGTTTTCCCTTGCACATCTAATTTTATCCATGGCCTACTTCCTTCCTGTGATAGTAAAATCTCTGTTTGTAACAGTAGAATCTCATCTACCTATCTGTTGCTGTGTTTGTGTCTGTGGTGTCATCTATTTGTGTATGTGTGTGCGTGTGTGTGTGTGTGTCCACATGACCTGCGTCTGGAGTTAGTCATGCGGCACGATCCTTTTCTTTCCTGTCCTGCCCGGGCTCCGCTCCTTCGCCTCCTCCCGCTCTCTATCCTTCCCTCTGGGTCCTGGCTGGTCCTGGCCTACGCCAAAACGGGGTTTTAACAACCTCAAAGTTGAATTTATTATTCTTGTACAAGAAGGAGCGTTTACCAGTGCAACACACAAAAGGGGTTACAGAGAAAAGGAGAGGAGCTCTAACAGTTTTTTTAACGAGCTCCCTACTGATACGAGTAATATCATAATGTCCTTTTTTGGTTTCCTGCTCAGTAATGAGCAGGGCATTCCTTATCCAAATGATACTTCTCTAATCTGTCTCTCCTGTCCTTGAACTATTAATTTATAGCTATCTCTCCCTGCCAGACTCAGCAAAAAACACTGCAAATAAGGGAAGTGCTCGAGACATGAAAAAACAAGATTAACAGATTAGTATTTAAGTTAAAACATCGGAAAACCACAGTATAATCCTAATTTTTATAACAGATACATCAGGAAGAGCCACAGAGGAGGGATCCCTCTCCCAGGACGGAAAGACGTGCAAAGGACGTCACATGTACAGAACAATGTGGGTTAGATTATTATGTACTATGAGGGTGACCCAATTTCCCTTTGGGGATTAATAAGAGTCCATCTCTTCATAGACTTACATAGTCTGCTAGAGCTTTATTTTCCCAATTTGCGCACTGACAAGTTAGCAATAGGAATCTATCTGCAAAGTCTGCGAGGAGTCAGACATATTATATATTATATTGTATTATATTTATTATAAATAAGTACGAAAAGAGGTAAAAAAAAAAAAGACAAGGAAAGCATCGGGGGGGATGTATGAGCTAATAAATAAAATATATACAGCATATGGGTTCCAAAATTACGCGAGAAATCATGTCTAGTGTGTGGAAAACAAAATGTCCAAGGTAGATTAAGACCAAGACCAGGTAAAATGCCTAATGCTCACTATCCATTTCATACGATATGAAAGCATAAATGCATTTATTGACTTACCTATCCAAAAATAAATAAAGACGACAAGCAAAAAATAAAGAAAAGCAGCACTCCCTTGAACATCAGGTTGTTGCTGGTAATCATGCTCAAGTGAAGTGGTAAGGCCTGAAGAGACAACAACAAAAAGAAGACAATCAGTAAAGCTCCAATCATTGTAAGGAATTTATGGTGGTTAAGAGACCAAAGCAGCACCTTCTTCTATCTCCTTCGTGTAGTACTGCAAGACACATAAACAGTTGTGATGAGTGGCCCTGTGGCACCATCTACTGGACAAAACAAGCCGTTTCACCTACCGCAGGGGTAAAGTATTTTTACCATGGCAATTATTCATCGTGAACTCATGTTTTAATTTAAATGCACTTATTTCTATTTCAAACAGCTCCTCTAACCACTATTTATCTTTTCAACTGCAGCCTATATCTCTTTGTAACTCGTTCTATCTGTAAAGGAACAGTATTTAAAAAGCTGCAGTGCAATATTAACACCTTATGTACTTACCAAATATCATAAAACATTCATCATAAACTGACATCATATCAACACAAATTTGCATCCCACTCACATACGCATCCCAGCTACACCGTTAGCACTTACATTACAGGTAATACCTGAGCTAGCGTAACTATAGCAACAACTCACAATTACCGTTAGCATTTCGCTAACTTAGCGAGCGATCTTTTTTTATGGTCAGTTTGCACTGTTCACCATGACAGAAACAATACCAACGTGAGTTTAACATTAGGAAATATTCCTGTACCTGCGACTGATTTGATGAAATCATCTCAATGGAAGGCGTTTTCATACAACAGCTCTCTGTAGTCAACGTCTCAGGACAAAGGGTGATTGCATTCTTGACCCCGACAATGAGTAAGGGCTGATGCGCCACCTTGTGGTTGGGCGGGGTAAACACTCTTAAATGAGATTATTTAGTAGTGTCTCTCAGTGCAATACCCAAAAGAGGTTCCAGAGAAAAGGCTCCCCGAGGAGCTCTAACAGTTGGTTTTTAACGAGCTGTCTCGGACACCTCCCCACTGATACGGGTAATATCATAATGTCCTTTTTTAATGAGCATTACTCATTGAGCTCATTACTGAGCAGGGCATTCCTTATCCAAATGATACTTCTCTAATCTGTCTCTCCTGTCCTTGAACTATTCATTTATAGCTATCTCTCCCTGCCAGACTCAGCAAAACACAGAGCAAATAAGGGAAGTCACTAGGTTTTAAGGACAAGGGGGGGCTTACCCCCAAGGAGATGCACAGGATGTGAGTGATCGTAGCATGTGAGCACAAAATTTCACTGAGAAATAATTTATTAGTTTTCAGTATGTGGTTCTGCGTTCTGAACTAGGGGAATGGATTGACAACAATGCACCAGAGGGGCTGTCTGTACTGTGAAGGGAAACAGCGAAGGGACAGATTTGTCATCACATTTAAGTCCTTAATGACTTATTATAATCATTAGTGGTTTTATGATTATTTATTTTAACTGATATGCTGGCTGCTTCATATTGAATTGTAGTTTTGAAAGTGCCAACTGGAAACTGTTGCCATGTAATTGTGTCTACCTTGACACTAGTGGATCAGTGTAATTCTCTATGTGACCACAAGAGGGCAGAAAATCCTGTGATTATTATTTTAATGATAGCGGCTTTGCCAATATTAACACAATCCTGTGGAGACTTTATACAGTTTATAATTCTTACGAGTGTTGTGTTGTGTATTATTTTTCTTCTAATAGCACAAACATACATATTACTTGTCTAGCTAGCAAAAAGGTTATCAAAGACAGCCATCAATACAGTGTGTTCGATTCTCACGTCTCCGTTTTGTGGCTAAACAAAAATATGAAACGTCCTGTGAAGATGGCCTCCCGAGTGAGATGAAGAGAGCAGCAATGGTTCTCAAGAGTTTTTTCTGTCAGTATTCTGAGTTTGATTTATTTGGTCTGGTTGTCACGGTGATGAGTTTGGTTTGGGTCACGTGGGTGCCGGCTATAGGGGTATAGGTTATATTAGCCGCAATTTTTGTTGACCGCTTTCTGTTTGATGAACGCTTTTGGTTTTAATGAACTCTTTTTTGTTTAACCAGTTATGTTGTTAAACACGTTAAAACTTACCTGGACTCGCCGTGCTTCAATGAACACCAGCGCGTCATACAAATACACAGGACCTAACGTTAGCCTCTCTGGCGACTTCAACGGATTTGGAAAGCCGCAATACGAACATTAGCATGAAGTCAGTCACCTTTCGGCAGCCGCATGTTTTCTGCCTTCCCTCTGTTGTTGTAGTTTTCTGTTTGTCCACAAGATGGCACCAAGAGACCGTTAACAGTGTTTCACAGTGACAGAAGAAGCTGGATGCATATATGTATATTAACTGATATTACTCCTAATATTTGTATGTATGGTGACAGGTTACATACAAAACATGATCATAACAGCTGTGGCTGTCCTTAACCAGAATTAATCACGATTTATTGCATTTTTAATTTGAAAGCCCCAACCGGAAACTGTTGCATTGTAACTGCGTCTACCTAGACACTAGAAGAGCGGTGAAATTCTCTGTGCGACCACAAGAGGGCAGAAAGTCCCGTGATATTATTTTAATGATAGCGGCTTTATCAAGATTAACTCAAGTTTATTTAATAATTCTAACGTTTTCTCATTCCTGTGGCGAGTTTATACAGTATAATTCTCTCTCTAATAGCACAAACATGTTAATTGTCTAGTTAGCAAAAAGACTAGCTAGGCTTCAGCCCCACTAAAACAGGCCTAATGATGCCACTGGTGCTCGAGACATGAAAAACCAAGATTAACACACTATATGAGTTAAAACATCTGAAAACCCCAGTATAATCCTATTTTTTATAACATCTCCCCCCCTGTTTGTACTATTTTAAAAGGTACAAAGACACAAGAATAAAAATTAATGAATGTTAAATAGTTGATTACAATAATATAAATGATGTGGGAGTGAAAAACCCGTCTGGCAGCTCTCTAACATTCTTTATTATTTTATTCTGTTACTTTCTAGACAGGAAAATTCTCCACACGGCCCCGCTGCTCTGGTGGCGAATGATTTGTGTTAATAATTGTTACAGTCACATCAGTATGCTTAATCTTAATCACTCAGAAAATGTAAAAAATATAAATGTGAAACGTATTAGTACTGACAACAGCAAACGTATAAGTACATTTATGAATCTAATAAAGAAAAACAAGTTTCTCCTCAGACGGGCTGATCGACTCAGCGGACCCAGTCCATGGGGACCTTTCCCTGCCTACGGGCGCTGCCCCTGAAACAAGAAAAAAAACACAAAAACCTTTAAATGTATATACAATTTGCTGTCAGTCTTTTTCTCTTAAGCATTCATTATACCAGAACCTTTCTTTTCTATAGGTTCTTCATTGTGCTGTGGAAAAAAAGACTAAACAAGTGCGTCATTTTCAGGTACTTCTCCACTCATTGGCACGTAGGTGGACTCTTCTACTCGTTCGAGCTGAACACATTCTTCATACTCGTCCTCATTCCCGTACCTCATCACAACCTGTCCTCTAAAGTCATCTCATCTCTCCCGAACTCCTCAACTGTGGAGACAGGCTGATAGAGCAATTGTTGTTTCGTTAGTGCAGTGGTAATCAATATTTGTATCAATTCTCTCATACATGGAATACAACAGCATCCACATTTTTATTTATTGTAACCCACCAGGTAAAGAATGATTCAAATCCTGCTGCCAGGTTTCCGGTTTCTAGCCTTCATCTGTTTGGCTATTTTATTTATCACTTATCTGTAGGTATCGGTGCTCGTTTGCAATGTGTATCCACGTTGTTCTCTCAGCTATGCGTACTGCTGTGGGTGTTGCGAGTAGTACTTGAAATGGACCTTCCCACCTTGGAGAACTCCAGTTTTTCCGTTTGAGCGTTTTGGCAAATATACGGTAAATATCCATTCTCCTGGCTTCACAGGTCAAGGACCGGCTGCTCTGTGGGTGAGAGAACCTCAGACATAGTTTCTTTGTTCTTCAACATTTTGCTCATATAATCTACAGTTGTTTCTGTCAATTCTGTGTCATCTCCCTTGAAGTTAATCAAAGGTACTCTGTAAGGTCTGCTATACAAAATTTCAAATGGCGACAGTCCTGTATTATTAGGTTGTGTATGAAGACTCAGCATTACTGCTGGCAAACAAGTCACCCATCCTTTCCCTGTCTTGTCCATGGCTTTCCTAAGTTTAGCCTTGAGTGTGCCGTTCGCTCTCTCCACTAGTCCTGCTGATTGTGGATGATAAGAACAATGATATTTCATTTTAACAGAAAACAGTTCACTCAATTTAGCAACTACATCATTTCTGAAATGTGGTCCATTATCACTATATATGATTTCTGGAAAACCAAATCTTGGTGCAATATGTGTTGCTAGAGCTTTAGCTACTGTTATTGCATCATTTTGTGTGGTTGGAAATAACTTCAATCCATTTTGAATATAAGTCTATGATCACTAGACAATACTTTTTATTTTCACATTTATTTAATTCAATGAAATCCATACATATCGTATGAAATGGATAGTGAGCATTAGGCATTTTACCTGGTCTTGGTCTTAATCTACCTTGGACATTTTGTTTTCCACACACTAGACATGATTTCTCGCGTAATTTTGGAACCCATATGCTGTATATATTTTACGGCCTGTACGAGCTTTTTGGTAACTCTTCTTCAGCAGTTAGAGTGTATCAATCGGTAATAGCGTCTAGGCTAGTTTCTCCACTGAGATGAACAGCCTTGACTGCTTGTGTGACCCAGTTTTTTGGGTGAAAATAGCACTTTCCCTCCCACTTCGATCTTTTTATTTTTGAGATAAACCCACCCAAATCCTTACAGTGTGAATTGATCGGTTGTGAACATGAAATGTGTGGTATGAGGTCTCCTCTAAACAGTTTCATCTCTGGTTCCTTGAGGCTCAACGCACAAGCACAATTTCCTTTTTTGTCCCAGTATAGCTCAGTGAGAGTTACTTTACAGCTGGGCTCTTTAAAGAATTGATCATGATATTCTTTGTCTCGTCCGCGCTTGTTTCTAAAGTACAATGTGCAATGTAACTGTTCGGGTGTGTGTGTTTCAACTTTTTTCTCTATATCTGCAGGAAGGAATGCAGGTTTTTACCAATTTCATTAAATCTTGAGTTGCGCTACTTGGTCCTGTTTGAATTATCTATCTAAACTGCACCAGTAATTTAGTGTTAGTCCTTCATGCACAAACGTTTCTTTTCGTCCTCGTCATCACTGTCTGCTGTTTTTAGATTTACACGGCACGCTTTCATACCAGAACCATATTGGTCTGGTATCACTGCTATCCCTAATTTCGTCATTCAATCTCTCCCTAAGAGGTTAACGGGACACAGCACTGAGGCTAGTCTGCTTTTCTTTGTTTTAGGATCGCTTATTTTCTGTGGCTTGGTTAAAGGTTCAGTAGTTACATGCCCTGTGGCTGATCTAACTCTTAAACCGCTATTCGGCTGCAAAGGAAATTTTGTTCCTGTTTCGCTATATCGCACGACTGTTCTACAGGCTCCAGTGTCACACAAGAAAGTTATTGCTTTCCCTTGCACCTCTAATTTTATCCATGGCTTACTTCCTTCCTGTGATAGTAAAATCTCTGTTTGTAACAATAGAATCTCAGCTACCTCATCATCTGTTGCTGTGTTTGTGTCTGTGGTGTCATCTATTTGTGTATGTGTCTGCGTGTGTGTGTGTGTCCACATGACCTGCGTCTGGAGTTAGTCATGCGGCACGATCCTTTTCTTTCCTGTCCTGCCTGGGCTCCGCTCCTTCGCCTCCTCCCGCTCTCCATCCTCCCCTCTGGGTCCTGGCCTACGCCAAAACGGGGTTTTAACAACCTCAAAGTTGAATTTATTATTCTTGTACAAGAAGGAGCGTTTACCAGTGCAACACACAAAAGGGGTTACAGAGAAAAGGAGAGGAGCTCTAACAGTTTTTTTTTTAACGAGCTCCCTACTGATACGAGTAATATCATAATGTCCTTTTTTGGTTTCCTGCTCAGTAATGAGCAGGGCATTCCTTATCCAAATGATACTTCTCTAATCTGTCTCTCCTGTCCTTGAACTATTCATTTATAGCTATCTCTCCCTGCCAGACTCAGCAAAACACACCGCAAATAAGGGAAGTGCTCGAGACATGAAAAAACAAGATTAACAGATTAGTATTTAAGTTAAAACATCTGAAAACCACAGTATAATCCTAATTTTATAACAGATACATCAGGAAGAGCCACAGAGGAGGGATCCCTCTCCCAGGACGGAAAGACGTGCAAAGGACGTCACATGTACAGAACAATGTGGGTTAGATTATTATGTACTATGAGGGTGACCCAATTTCCCTTTGGGGATTAATAAGAGTCCATCTCTTCATAGACTTACATAGTCTTCTAGAGCTTTATTTTCCCAATTTGCGCACTGACAAGTTAGCAATAGGAATCTATCTGCAAAGTCTGCGAGGAGTCAGACATATTATATATTATATTGTATTATATTTATTATAAATAAGTACGAAAAGAGGTAAAAAAAAAAAAAAGACAAGGAAAGCATCGGGGGGTATGTATGAGCCAATAAATAAAATATATACAGCATATGGGTTCCAATATTACGCGAGAAATCATGTCTAGTGTGTGGAAAACAAAATGTCCAAGGTAGATTAAGACCAAGACCAGGTAAAATGCCTAATGCTCACTATCCATTTCATACGATATGAAAGCATAAATGCATTTATTGACTTACCTATCCAAAAATAAATAAAGACGACAAGCAAAAAATAAAGAAAAGCAAAACGTATAAGTACATTTATGAATCTAATAAAGAAAAACAAGTTTCTCCTCAGACGGGCTGATCGACTCAGCGGACCCAGTCCATGGGGGCCTTTCCCTGCCTACGGGCGCTGCCCCTGAAACAAGAAAAAAAACACAAAAACCTTTAAATGTATATACAATTTGCTGTCAGTCTTTTTCTCTTAAGCATTCATTATACCAGAACACTATAACTTCCTTTCTTTTCTATAGGTTCTTCATTGTGCTGTGGAAAAAAAGACTAAACAAGTGCGTCATTTTCAGGTACTTCTCCACTCATTGGCACGTAGGTGGACTCTTCTACTCGTTCGAGCTGAACACATTCTTCATACTCGTCCTCATTCCCGTACCTCATCACAACCTGTCCTCTAAAGACATCTCATCTCTCCCGAACTCCTCAACTGTGGAGACAGGCTGATAGAGCAATTGTTGTTTCGTTAGTGCAGTGGTAATCAATCTTTGTATCAATTCTCTCATACATGGAATACAACAGCATCCACATTTTTATTTATTGTAACCCACCAGGTAAAGAATGATTCAAATCCTGCTGCCAGGTTTCCGGTTTCTAGCCTTCATCTGTTTGGCTATTTTATTTATCACTTACCTATAGGTATCGGTGCTCGTTTGCAATGTGTATCCACGTTGTTCTCTCCGCTATGCGTACTGCTGTGCGCGTTGCGAGTAGTACTTGAAATGGACCTTCCCACCTTGGAGAACTCCAGTTTTTCCGTTTGAGCGTTTTGGTAAATATACGGTAAATATCCATTCTCCTGGCTTCACAGGTCAAGGACCGGCTGCTCTGTGGGTGAGAGAACCTCAGACATAGTTTCTTTGTTCTTCAACATTTTGCTCATATAATCTACAGTTGTTTCTGTCAATTCTGTGTCATCTCCCTTGAAGTTAATCAAAGGTACTCTGTAAGGTCTGCTATACAGTCCTGTATTATTAGGTTGTGTATGAAGACTCAGCATTACTGCTGGCAAACAAGTCACCCATCCTTTCCCTGTCTTGTCCATGGCTATCCTAAGTTTAGCCTTGAGTGTGCCGTTCGCTCTCTCCACTAGTCCTGCTGATTGTGGATGATAAGAACAATGATATTTCATTTTAACAGAAAACAGTTCACTCAATTTAGCAACTACATCATTTCTGAAATGTGGTCCATTATCACTATATATGATTTCTGGAAAACCAAATCTTGGTGCAATATATGTGTTGCTAGAGCTTTAGCTACTGTTATTGCATCATTTTGTGTGGTTGGAAATAACTTCAATCCATTTTGAATATAAGTCTATGATCACTAGACAATACTTTTTATTTTCACATTTATTTAATTCAATGAAATCCATACATATCGTATGAAATGGATAGTGAGCATTAGGCATTTTACCTGGTCTTGGTCTTAATCTACCTTGGACATTTTGTTTTCCACACACTAGACATGATTTCTCGCGTAATTTTGGAACCCATATGCTGTATATATTTTACGGCCTGTACGAGCTTTTTGGTAACTCTTCTTCAGCAGTTAGAGTGTATCAATCGGTAATAGCGTCTAGGCTAGTTTCTCCACTGAGATGAACAGCCTTGACTGCTTGTGTGACCCAGTTTTTTGGGTGAAAATAGCACTTTCCCTCCCACTTCGATCTTTTTATTTTTGAGATAAACCCACCCAAATCCTTACAGTGTGAATTGATCGGTTGTGAACATGAAATGTGTGGTATGAGGTCTCCTCTAAACAGTTTCATCTCTGGTTCCTTGAGGCTCAACGCACAAGCACAATTTCCTTTTTTGTCCCAGTATAGCTCAGTGAGAGTTACTTTACAGCTGGGCTCTTTAAAGAATTGATCATGATATTCTTTGTCTCGTCCGCGCTTGTTTCTAAAGTACAATGTGCAATGTAACTGTTCGGGTGTGTGTGTTTCAACTTTTTTCTCTATATCTGCAGGAAGGAATGCAGGTTTTTACCAATTTCATTAAATCTTGAGTTGCGCTACTTGGTCCTGTTTGAATTATCTATCTAAACTGCACCAGTAATTTAGTGTTAGTCCTTCATGCACAAACGTTTCTTTTCGTCCTCGTCATCACTGTCTGCTGTTTTTAGATTTACACGGCACGCTTTCATACCAGAACCATATTGGTCTGGTATCACTGCTATCCCTAATTTCGTCATTCAATCTCTCCCTAAGAGGTTAACGGGACACAGCACTGAGGCTAGTCTGCTTTTCTTTGTTTTAGGATCGCTTATTTTCTGTGGCTTGGTTAAAGGTTCAGTAGTTACATGCCCTGTGGCTGATCTAACTCTTAAACCGCTATTCGGCTGCAAAGGAAATTTTGTTCCTGTTTCGCTATATCGCACGACTGTTCTACAGGCTCCAGTGTCACACAAGAAAGTTATTGCTTTCCCTTGCACCTCTAATTTTATCCATGGCTTACTTCCTTCCTGTGATAGTAAAATCTCTGTTTGTAACAATAGAATCTCAGCTACCTCATCATCTGTTGCTGTGTTTGTGTCTGTGGTGTCATCTATTTGTGTATGTGTCTGCGTGTGTGTGTGTGTGTCCACATGACCTGCGTCTGGAGTTAGTCATGCGGCACGATCCTTTTCTTTCCTGTCCTGCCCGGGCTCCGCTCCTTCGCCTCCTCCCGCTCTCTATCCTTCCCTCTGGGTCCTGGCTGGTCCTGGCCTACGCCAAAACGGGGTTTTAACAACCTCAAAGTTGAATTTATTATTCTTGTACAAGAAGGAGCGTTTACCAGTGCAACACACAAAAGGGGTTACAGAGAAAAGGAGAGGAGCTCTAACAGTTTTTTTAACGAGCTCCCTACTGATACGAGTAATATCATAATGTCCTTTTTTGGTTTCCTGCTCAGTAATGAGCAGGGCATTCCTTATCCAAATGATACTTCTCTAATCTGTCTCTCCTGTCCTTGAACTATTAATTTATAGCTATCTCTCCCTGCCAGACTCAGCAAAAAACACTGCAAATAAGGGAAGTGCTCGAGACATGAAAAAACAAGATTAACAGATTAGTATTTAAGTTAAAACATCTGAAAACCACAGTATAATCCTAATTTTTATAACAGATACATCAGGAAGAGCCACAGAGGAGGGATCCCTCTCCCAGGACGGAAAGACGTGCAAAGGACGTCACATGTACAGAACAATGTGGGTTAGATTATTATGTACTATGAGGGTGACCCAATTTCCCTTTGGGGATTAATAAGAGTCCATCTCTTCATAGACTTACATAGTCTGCTAGAGCTTTATTTTCCCAATTTGCGCACTGACAAGTTAGCAATAGGAATCTATCTGCAAAGTCTGCGAGGAGTCAGACATATTATATATTATATTGTATTATATTTATTATAAATAAGTACGAAAAGAGGTAAAAAAAAAAAAGACAAGGAAAGCATCGGGGGGGATGTATGAGCTAATAAATAAAATATATACAGCATATGGGTTCCAAAATTACGCGAGAAATCATGTCTAGTGTGTGGAAAACAAAATGTCCAAGGTAGATTAAGACCAAGACCAGGTAAAATGCCTAATGCTCACTATCCATTTCATACGATATGAAAGCATAAATGCATTTACTGACTTACCTATCCAAAAATAAATAAAGACGACAAGCAAAAAATAAAGAAAAGCAGCACTCCCTTGAACATCAGGTTGTTGCTGGTAATCATGCTCAAGTGAAGTGGTAAGGCCTGAAGAGACAACAACAAAAAGAAGACAATCAGTAAAGCTCCAATCATTGTAAGGAATTTATGGTGGTTAAGAGACCAAAGCAGCACCTTCTTCTATCTCCTTCGTGTAGTACTGCAAGACACATAAACAGTTGTGATGAGTGGCCCTGTGGCACCATCTACTGGACAAAACAAGCCGTTTCACCTACCGCAGGGGTAAAGTATTTTTACCATGGCAATTATTCATCGTGAACTCATGTTTTAATTTAAATGCACTTATTTCTATTTCAAACAGCTCCTCTAACCACTATTTATCTTTTCAACTGCAGCCTATATCTCTTTGTAACTCGTTCTATCTGTAAAGGAACAGTATTTAAAAAGCTGCAGTGCAATATTAACACCTTATGTACTTACCAAATATCATAAAACATTCATCATAAACTGACATCATATCAACACAAATTTGCATCCCACTCACATACGCATCCCAGCTACACCGTTAGCACTTACATTACAGGTAATACCTGAGCTAGCGTAACTATAGCAACAACTCACAATTACCGTTAGCATTTCGCTAACTTAGCGAGCGATCTTTTTTTATGGTCAGTTTGCACTGTTCACCATGACAGAAACAATACCAACGTGAGTTTAACATTAGGAAATATTCCTGTACCTGCGACTGATTTGATGAAATCATCTCAATGGAAGGCGTTTTCATACAACAGCTCTCTGTAGTCAACGTCTCAGGACAAAGGGTGATTGCATTCTTGACCCCGACAATGAGTAAGGGCTGATGCGCCACCTTGTGGTTGGGCGGGGTAAACACTCTTAAATGAGATTATTTAGTAGTGTCTCTCAGTGCAATACCCAAAAGAGGTTCCAGAGAAAAGGCTCCCCGAGGAGCTCTAACAGTTGGTTTTTAACGAGCTGTCTCGGACACCTCCCCACTGATACGGGTAATATCATAATGTCCTTTTTTAATGAGCATTACTCATTGAGCTCATTACTGAGCAGGGCATTCCTTATCCAAATGATACTTCTCTAATCTGTCTCTCCTGTCCTTGAACTATTCATTTATAGCTATCTCTCCCTGCCAGACTCAGCAAAACACAGAGCAAATAAGGGAAGTCACTAGGTTTTAAGGACAAGGGGGGGCTTACCCCCAAGGAGATGCACAGGATGTGAGTGATCGTAGCATGTGAGCACAAAATTTCACTGAGAAATAATTTATTAGTTTTCAGTATGTGGTTCTGCGTTCTGAACTAGGGGAATGGATTGACAACAATGCACCAGAGGGGCTGTCTGTACTGTGAAGGGAAACAGCGAAGGGACAGATTTGTCATCACATTTAAGTCCTTAATGACTTATTATAATCATTAGTGGTTTTATGATTATTTATTTTAACTGATATGCTGGCTGCTTCATATTGAATTGTAGTTTTGAAAGTGCCAACTGGAAACTGTTGCCATGTAATTGTGTCTACCTTGACACTAGTGGATCAGTGTAATTCTCTATGTGACCACAAGAGGGCAGAAAATCCTGTGATTATTATTTTAATGATAGCGGCTTTGCCAATATTAACACAATCCTGTGGAGACTTTATACAGTTTATAATTCTTACGAGTGTTGTGTTGTGTATTATTTTTCTTCTAATAGCACAAACATACATATTACTTGTCTAGCTAGCAAAAAGGTTATCAAAGACAGCCATCAGTGTTCGATTCTCACGTCTCCGTTTTGTGGCTAAACAAAAATATGAAAAGATGGCCTCCCGAGTGAGATGAAGAGAGCAGCAATGGTTCTCAAGAGTTTTTTCTGTCAGTATTCTGAGTTTGATTTATTTGGTCTGGTTGTCACGGTGATGAGTTTGGTTTGGGTCACGTGGGTGCCGGCTATAGGGGTATAGGTTATATTAGCCGCAATTTTTGTTGACCGCTTTCTGTTTGATGAACGCTTTTGGTTTTAATGAACTCTTTTTTGTTTAACCAGTTATGTTGTTAAACACGTTAAAACTTACCTGGACTCGCCGTGCTTCAATGAACACCAGCGCGTCATACAAATACACAGGACCTAACGTTAGCCTCTCTGGCGACTTCAACGGATTTGGAAAGCCGCAATACGAACATTAGCATGAAGTCAGTCACCTTTCGGCAGCCGCATGTTTTCTGCCTTCCCTCTGTTGTTGTAGTTTTCTGTTTGTCCACAAGATGGCACCAAGAGACCGTTAACAGTGTTTCACAGTGACAGAAGAAGCTGGATGCATATATGTATATTAACTGATATTACTCCTAATATTTGTATGTATGGTGACAGGTTACATACAAAACATGATCATAACAGCTGTGGCTGTCCTTAACCAGAATTAATCACGATTTATTGCATTTTTAATTTGAAAGCCCCAACCGGAAACTGTTGCATTGTAACTGCGTCTACCTAGACACTAGAAGAGCGGTGAAATTCTCTGTGCGACCACAAGAGGGCAGAAAGTCCCGTGATATTATTTTAATGATAGCGGCTTTATCAAGATTAACTCAAGTTTATTTAATAATTCTAACGTTTTCTCATTCCTGTGGCGAGTTTATACAGTATAATTCTCTCTCTAATAGCACAAACATGTTAATTGTCTAGTTAGCAAAAAGACTAGCTAGGCTTCAGCCCCACTAAAACAGGCCTAATGATGCCACTGGTGCTCGAGACATGAAAAACCAAGATTAACACACTATATGAGTTAAAACATCTGAAAACCCCAGTATAATCCTATTTTTTATAACATCTCCCCCCCTGTTTGTACTATTTTAAAAGGTACAAAGACACAAGAATAAAAATTAATGAATGTTAAATAGTTGATTACAATAATATAAATGATGTGGGAGTGAAAAACCCGTCTGGCAGCTCTCTAACATTCTTTATTATTTTATTCTGTTACTTTCTAGACAGGAAAATTCTCCACACGGCCCCGCTGCTCTGGTGGCGAATGATTTGTGTTAATAATTGTTACAGTCACATCAGTATGCTTAATCTTAATCACTCAGAAAATGTAAAAAATATAAATGTGAAACGTATTAGTACTGACAACAGCAAACGTATAAGTACATTTATGAATCTAATAAAGAAAAACAAGTTTCTCCTCAGACGGGCTGATCGACTCAGCGGACCCAGTCCATGGGGACCTTTCCCTGCCTACGGGCGCTGCCCCTGAAACAAGAAAAAAAACACAAAAACCTTTAAATGTATATACAATTTGCTGTCAGTCTTTTTCTCTTAAGCATTCATTATACCAGAACCTTTCTTTTCTATAGGTTCTTCATTGTGCTGTGGAAAAAAAGACTAAACAAGTGCGTCATTTTCAGGTACTTCTCCACTCATTGGCACGTAGGTGGACTCTTCTACTCGTTCGAGCTGAACACATTCTTCATACTCGTCCTCATTCCCGTACCTCATCACAACCTGTCCTCTAAAGACATCTCATCTCTCCCGAACTCCTCAACTGTGGAGACAGGCTGATAGAGCAATTGTTGTTTCGTTAGTGCAGTGGTAATCAATCTTTGTATCAATTCTCTCATACATGGAATACAACAGCATCCACATTTTTATTTATTGTAACCCACCAGGTAAAGAATGATTCAAATCCTGCTGCCAGGTTTCCGGTTTCTAGCCTTCATCTGTTTGGCTATTTTATTTATCACTTACCTATAGGTATCGGTGCTCGTTTGCAATGTGTATCCACGTTGTTCTCTCCGCTATGCGTACTGCTGTGCGCGTTGCGAGTAGTACTTGAAATGGACCTTCCCACCTTGGAGAACTCCAGTTTTTCCGTTTGAGCGTTTTGGTAAATATACGGTAAATATCCATTCTCCTGGCTTCACAGGTCAAGGACCGGCTGCTCTGTGGGTGAGAGAACCTCAGACATAGTTTCTTTGTTCTTCAACATTTTGCTCATATAATCTACAGTTGTTTCTGTCAATTCTGTGTCATCTCCCTTGAAGTTAATCAAAGGTACTCTGTAAGGTCTGCTATACAGTCCTGTATTATTAGGTTGTGTATGAAGACTCAGCATTACTGCTGGCAAACAAGTCACCCATCCTTTCCCTGTCTTGTCCATGGCTATCCTAAGTTTAGCCTTGAGTGTGCCGTTCGCTCTCTCCACTAGTCCTGCTGATTGTGGATGATAAGAACAATGATATTTCATTTTAACAGAAAACAGTTCACTCAATTTAGCAACTACATCATTTCTGAAATGTGGTCCATTATCACTATATATGATTTCTGGAAAACCAAATCTTGGTGCAATATATGTGTTGCTAGAGCTTTAGCTACTGTTATTGCATCATTTTGTGTGGTTGGAAATAACTTCAATCCATTTTGAATATAAGTCTATGATCACTAGACAATACTTTTTATTTTCACATTTATTTAATTCAATGAAATCCATACATATCGTATGAAATGGATAGTGAGCATTAGGCATTTTACCTGGTCTTGGTCTTAATCTACCTTGGACATTTTGTTTTCCACACACTAGACATGATTTCTCGCGTAATTTTGGAACCCATATGCTGTATATATTTTACGGCCTGTACGAGCTTTTTGGTAACTCTTCTTCAGCAGTTAGAGTGTATCAATCGGTAATAGCGTCTAGGCTAGTTTCTCCACTGAGATGAACAGCCTTGACTGCTTGTGTGACCCAGTTTTTTGGGTGAAAATAGCACTTTCCCTCCCACTTCGATCTTTTTATTTTTGAGATAAACCCACCCAAATCCTTACAGTGTGAATTGATCGGTTGTGAACATGAAATGTGTGGTATGAGGTCTCCTCTAAACAGTTTCATCTCTGGTTCCTTGAGGCTCAACGCACAAGCACAATTTCCTTTTTTGTCCCAGTATAGCTCAGTGAGAGTTACTTTACAGCTGGGCTCTTTAAAGAATTGATCATGATATTCTTTGTCTCGTCCGCGCTTGTTTCTAAAGTACAATGTGCAATGTAACTGTTCGGGTGTGTGTGTTTCAACTTTTTTCTCTATATCTGCAGGAAGGAATGCAGGTTTTTACCAATTTCATTAAATCTTGAGTTGCGCTACTTGGTCCTGTTTGAATTATCTATCTAAACTGCACCAGTAATTTAGTGTTAGTCCTTCATGCACAAACGTTTCTTTTCGTCCTCGTCATCACTGTCTGCTGTTTTTAGATTTACACGGCACGCTTTCATACCAGAACCATATTGGTCTGGTATCACTGCTATCCCTAATTTCGTCATTCAATCTCTCCCTAAGAGGTTAACGGGACACAGCACTGAGGCTAGTCTGCTTTTCTTTGTTTTAGGATCGCTTATTTTCTGTGGCTTGGTTAAAGGTTCAGTAGTTACATGCCCTGTGGCTGATCTAACTCTTAAACCGCTATTCGGCTGCAAAGGAAATTTTGTTCCTGTTTCGCTACATCGCACGACTGTTCTACAGGCTCCAGTGTCACACAAGAAAGTTAGTGTTTTCCCTTGCACATCTAATTTTATCCATGGCCTACTTCCTTCCTGTGATAGTAAAATCTCTGTTTGTAACAGTAGAATCTCATCTACCTATCTGTTGCTGTGTTTGTGTCTGTGGTGTCATCTATTTGTGTATGTGTGTGCGTGTGTGTGTGTGTGTCCACATGACCTGCGTCTGGAGTTAGTCATGCGGCACGATCCTTTTCTTTCCTGTCCTGCCCGGGCTCCGCTCCTTCGCCTCCTCCCGCTCTCTATCCTTCCCTCTGGGTCCTGGCTGGTCCTGGCCTACGCCAAAACGGGGTTTTAACAACCTCAAAGTTGAATTTATTATTCTTGTACAAGAAGGAGCGTTTACCAGTGCAACACACAAAAGGGGTTACAGAGAAAAGGAGAGGAGCTCTAACAGTTTTTTTAACGAGCTCCCTACTGATACGAGTAATATCATAATGTCCTTTTTTGGTTTCCTGCTCAGTAATGAGCAGGGCATTCCTTATCCAAATGATACTTCTCTAATCTGTCTCTCCTGTCCTTGAACTATTAATTTATAGCTATCTCTCCCTGCCAGACTCAGCAAAAAACACTGCAAATAAGGGAAGTGCTCGAGACATGAAAAAACAAGATTAACAGATTAGTATTTAAGTTAAAACATCTGAAAACCACAGTATAATCCTAATTTTTATAACAGATACATCAGGAAGAGCCACAGAGGAGGGATCCCTCTCCCAGGACGGAAAGACGTGCAAAGGACGTCACATGTACAGAACAATGTGGGTTAGATTATTATGTACTATGAGGGTGACCCAATTTCCCTTTGGGGATTAATAAGAGTCCATCTCTTCATAGACTTACATAGTCTGCTAGAGCTTTATTTTCCCAATTTGCGCACTGACAAGTTAGCAATAGGAATCTATCTGCAAAGTCTGCGAGGAGTCAGACATATTATATATTATATTGTATTATATTTATTATAAATAAGTACGAAAAGAGGTAAAAAAAAAAAAGACAAGGAAAGCATCGGGGGGGATGTATGAGCTAATAAATAAAATATATACAGCATATGGGTTCCAAAATTACGCGAGAAATCATGTCTAGTGTGTGGAAAACAAAATGTCCAAGGTAGATTAAGACCAAGACCAGGTAAAATGCCTAATGCTCACTATCCATTTCATACGATATGAAAGCATAAATGCATTTACTGACTTACCTATCCAAAAATAAATAAAGACGACAAGCAAAAAATAAAGAAAAGCAGCACTCCCTTGAACATCAGGTTGTTGCTGGTAATCATGCTCAAGTGAAGTGGTAAGGCCTGAAGAGACAACAACAAAAAGAAGACAATCAGTAAAGCTCCAATCATTGTAAGGAATTTATGGTGGTTAAGAGACCAAAGCAGCACCTTCTTCTATCTCCTTCGTGTAGTACTGCAAGACACATAAACAGTTGTGATGAGTGGCCCTGTGGCACCATCTACTGGACAAAACAAGCCGTTTCACCTACCGCAGGGGTAAAGTATTTTTACCATGGCAATTATTCATCGTGAACTCATGTTTTAATTTAAATGCACTTATTTCTATTTCAAACAGCTCCTCTAACCACTATTTATCTTTTCAACTGCAGCCTATATCTCTTTGTAACTCGTTCTATCTGTAAAGGAACAGTATTTAAAAAGCTGCAGTGCAATATTAACACCTTATGTACTTACCAAATATCATAAAACATTCATCATAAACTGACATCATATCAACACAAATTTGCATCCCACTCACATACGCATCCCAGCTACACCGTTAGCACTTACATTACAGGTAATACCTGAGCTAGCGTAACTATAGCAACAACTCACAATTACCGTTAGCATTTCGCTAACTTAGCGAGCGATCTTTTTTTATGGTCAGTTTGCACTGTTCACCATGACAGAAACAATACCAACGTGAGTTTAACATTAGGAAATATTCCTGTACCTGCGACTGATTTGATGAAATCATCTCAATGGAAGGCGTTTTCATACAACAGCTCTCTGTAGTCAACGTCTCAGGACAAAGGGTGATTGCATTCTTGACCCCGACAATGAGTAAGGGCTGATGCGCCACCTTGTGGTTGGGCGGGGTAAACACTCTTAAATGAGATTATTTAGTAGTGTCTCTCAGTGCAATACCCAAAAGAGGTTCCAGAGAAAAGGCTCCCCGAGGAGCTCTAACAGTTGGTTTTTAACGAGCTGTCTCGGACACCTCCCCACTGATACGGGTAATATCATAATGTCCTTTTTTAATGAGCATTACTCATTGAGCTCATTACTGAGCAGGGCATTCCTTATCCAAATGATACTTCTCTAATCTGTCTCTCCTGTCCTTGAACTATTCATTTATAGCTATCTCTCCCTGCCAGACTCAGCAAAACACAGAGCAAATAAGGGAAGTCACTAGGTTTTAAGGACAAGGGGGGGCTTACCCCCAAGGAGATGCACAGGATGTGAGTGATCGTAGCATGTGAGCACAAAATTTCACTGAGAAATAATTTATTAGTTTTCAGTATGTGGTTCTGCGTTCTGAACTAGGGGAATGGATTGACAACAATGCACCAGAGGGGCTGTCTGTACTGTGAAGGGAAACAGCGAAGGGACAGATTTGTCATCACATTTAAGTCCTTAATGACTTATTATAATCATTAGTGGTTTTATGATTATTTATTTTAACTGATATGCTGGCTGCTTCATATTGAATTGTAGTTTTGAAAGTGCCAACTGGAAACTGTTGCCATGTAATTGTGTCTACCTTGACACTAGTGGATCAGTGTAATTCTCTATGTGACCACAAGAGGGCAGAAAATCCTGTGATTATTATTTTAATGATAGCGGCTTTGCCAATATTAACACAATCCTGTGGAGACTTTATACAGTTTATAATTCTTACGAGTGTTGTGTTGTGTATTATTTTTCTTCTAATAGCACAAACATACATATTACTTGTCTAGCTAGCAAAAAGGTTATCAAAGACAGCCATCAGTGTTCGATTCTCACGTCTCCGTTTTGTGGCTAAACAAAAATATGAAAAGATGGCCTCCCGAGTGAGATGAAGAGAGCAGCAATGGTTCTCAAGAGTTTTTTCTGTCAGTATTCTGAGTTTGATTTATTTGGTCTGGTTGTCACGGTGATGAGTTTGGTTTGGGTCACGTGGGTGCCGGCTATAGGGGTATAGGTTATATTAGCCGCAATTTTTGTTGACCGCTTTCTGTTTGATGAACGCTTTTGGTTTTAATGAACTCTTTTTTGTTTAACCAGTTATGTTGTTAAACACGTTAAAACTTACCTGGACTCGCCGTGCTTCAATGAACACCAGCGCGTCATACAAATACACAGGACCTAACGTTAGCCTCTCTGGCGACTTCAACGGATTTGGAAAGCCGCAATACGAACATTAGCATGAAGTCAGTCACCTTTCGGCAGCCGCATGTTTTCTGCCTTCCCTCTGTTGTTGTAGTTTTCTGTTTGTCCACAAGATGGCACCAAGAGACCGTTAACAGTGTTTCACAGTGACAGAAGAAGCTGGATGCATATATGTATATTAACTGATATTACTCCTAATATTTGTATGTATGGTGACAGGTTACATACAAAACATGATCATAACAGCTGTGGCTGTCCTTAACCAGAATTAATCACGATTTATTGCATTTTTAATTTGAAAGCCCCAACCGGAAACTGTTGCATTGTAACTGCGTCTACCTAGACACTAGAAGAGCGGTGAAATTCTCTGTGCGACCACAAGAGGGCAGAAAGTCCCGTGATATTATTTTAATGATAGCGGCTTTATCAAGATTAACTCAAGTTTATTTAATAATTCTAACGTTTTCTCATTCCTGTGGCGAGTTTATACAGTATAATTCTCTCTCTAATAGCACAAACATGTTAATTGTCTAGTTAGCAAAAAGACTAGCTAGGCTTCAGCCCCACTAAAACAGGCCTAATGATGCCACTGGTGCTCGAGACATGAAAAACCAAGATTAACACACTATATGAGTTAAAACATCTGAAAACCCCAGTATAATCCTATTTTTTATAACATCTCCCCCCCTGTTTGTACTATTTTAAAAGGTACAAAGACACAAGAATAAAAATTAATGAATGTTAAATAGTTGATTACAATAATATAAATGATGTGGGAGTGAAAAACCCGTCTGGCAGCTCTCTAACATTCTTTATTATTTTATTCTGTTACTTTCTAGACAGGAAAATTCTCCACACGGCCCCGCTGCTCTGGTGGCGAATGATTTGTGTTAATAATTGTTACAGTCACATCAGTATGCTTAATCTTAATCACTCAGAAAATGTAAAAAATATAAATGTGAAACGTATTAGTACTGACAACAGCAAACGTATAAGTACATTTATGAATCTAATAAAGAAAAACAAGTTTCTCCTCAGACGGGCTGATCGACTCAGCGGACCCAGTCCATGGGGACCTTTCCCTGCCTACGGGCGCTGCCCCTGAAACAAGAAAAAAAACACAAAAACCTTTAAATGTATATACAATTTGCTGTCAGTCTTTTTCTCTTAAGCATTCATTATACCAGAACCTTTCTTTTCTATAGGTTCTTCATTGTGCTGTGGAAAAAAAGACTAAACAAGTGCGTCATTTTCAGGTACTTCTCCACTCATTGGCACGTAGGTGGACTCTTCTACTCGTTCGAGCTGAACACATTCTTCATACTCGTCCTCATTCCCGTACCTCATCACAACCTGTCCTCTAAAGTCATCTCATCTCTCCCGAACTCCTCAACTGTGGAGACAGGCTGACAGAGCAATTGTTGTTTCGTTAGTGCAGTGGTAATCAATCTTTGTATCAATTCTCTCATACATGGAATACAACAGCATCCACATTTTTATTTATTGTAACCCACCAGGTAAAGAATGATTCAAATCCTGCTGCCAGGTTTCCGGTTTCTAGCCTTCATCTGTTTGGCTATTTTATTTATCACTTATCTGTAGGTATCGGTGCTCGTTTGCAATGTGTATCCATGTTGTTCTCTCAGCTATGCGTACTGCTGTGGGTGTTGCGAGTAGTACTTGAAATGGACCTTCCCACCTTGGAGAACTCCAGTTTTTCCGTTTGAGCGTTTTGGTAAATATACGGTAAATATCCATTCTCCTGGCTTCACAGGTCAAGGACCGGCTGCTCTGTGGGTGAGAGAACCTCAGACATAGTTTCTTTGTTCTTCAACATTTTGCTCATATAATCTACAGTTGTTTCTGTCAATTCTGTGTCATCTCCCTTGAAGTTAATCAAAGGTACTCTGTAAGGTCTGCTATACAAAATTTCAAAAGGCGACAGTCCTGTATTATTAGGTTGTGTATGAAGACTCAGCATTACTGCTGGCAAACAAGTCACCCATCCTTTCCCTGTCTTGTCCATGGCTTTCCTAAGTTTAGCCTTGAGTGTGCCGTTCGCTCTCTCCACTAGTCCTGCTGATTGTGGATGATAAGAACAATGATATTTCATTTTAACAGAAAACAGTTCACTCAATTTAGCAACTACATCATTTCTGAAATGTGGTCCATTATCACTATATATGATTTCTGGAAAACCAAATCTTGGTGCAATATGTGTTGCTAGAGCTTTAGCTACTGTTATTGCATCATTTTGTGTGGTTGGAAATAACTTCAATCCATTTTGAATATAAGTCTATGATCACTAGACAATACTTTTTATTTTCACATTTATTTAATTCAATGAAATCCATACATATCGTATGAAATGGATAGTGAGCATTAGGCATTTTACCTGGTCTTGGTCTTAATCTACCTTGGACATTTTGTTTTCCACACACTAGACATGATTTCTCGCGTAATTTTGGAACCCATATGCTGTATATATTTTACGGCCTGTACGAGCTTTTTGGTAACTCTTCTTCAGCAGTTAGAGTGTATCAATCGGTAATAGCGTCTAGGCTAGTTTCTCCACTGAGATGAACAGCCTTGACTGCTTGTGTGACCCAGTTTTTTGGGTGAAAATAGCACTTTCCCTCCCACTTCGATCTTTTTATTTTTGAGATAAACCCACCCAAATCCTTACAGTGTGAATTGATCGGTTGTGAACATGAAATGTGTGGTATGAGGTCTCCTCTAAACAGTTTCATCTCTGGTTCCTTGAGGCTCAACGCACAAGCACAATTTCCTTTTTTGTCCCAGTATAGCTCAGTGAGAGTTACTTTACAGCTGGGCTCTTTAAAGAATTGATCATGATATTCTTTGTCTCGTCCGCGCTTGTTTCTAAAGTACAATGTGCAATGTAACTGTTCGGGTGTGTGTGTTTCAACTTTTTTCTCTATATCTGCAGGAAGGAATGCAGGTTTTTACCAATTTCATTAAATCTTGAGTTGCGCTACTTGGTCCTGTTTGAATTATATCTAAACTGCACCAGTAATTTAGTGTTAGTCCTTCGTGCACAAACGTTTCTTTTCGTCCTCGTCATCACTGTCTTCTGTTTTTAGATTTACACGGCACGCTTTCATACCAGAACTATTTTGGTCTGGTATCACTGCTATCCCTAATTTCGTCATTAAATCTCTCCCTAAGAGGTTAACGGGACACAGTTGTGATAATACCACTGAGGCTAGTCTGCTTTTCTTTGTTTTAGGATCGCTTATTTTTAGTGGCTTGGTTAAAGGTTCAATAGTTACATGCCCTGTGGCTGATCTAACTCTTAAACCGCTATTCGGCTGCAAAGGAAATTTTGTTCCTGTTTCGCTACATCGCACGACTGTTCTACAGGCTCCAGTGTCACACAAGAAAGTTAGTGTTTTCCCTTGCACATCTAATTTTGTCCATGGCCTACTTCCTTCCTGTGATAGTAAAATCTCTGTTTGTAACAGTAGAATCTCATCTACCTATCTGTTGCTGTGTTTGTGTCTGTGGTGTCATCTATTTGTGTATGTGTGTGCGTGTGTGTGTGTGTGTCCACATGACCTGCGTCTGGAGTTAGTCATGCGGCACGACCCTTTTCTTTCCTGTCCTGCCCGGGCTCCGCTCCTTCGCCTCCTCCCGCTCTCTATCCTTCCCTCTGGGTCCTGGCTGGTCCTGGCCTACGCCAAAACAGGGTTTTAACAACCTCAAAGTTGAATTTATTATTCTTGTACAAGAAGGAGCATTTAACAGTGCAACACACAAAAGGGGTTACAGAGAAAAGGAGAGGAGCTCTAACAGTTGGTTTTTAACGAGCTCCCCGCTGATACGTGTAATATCATAATGTCCTTTTTTGGTTTCCTGCTCAGTAATGAGCAGGGCATTCCTTATCCAAATGATACTTCTCTAATCTGTCTCTCCTGTCCTTGAACTATTCATTTATAGCTATCTCTCCCCGCCAGACTCAGCAAAACACACAGCAAATAAGGGAAGTGCTCAAGACATGAAAAAACAAGATTAACAGATTAGTATTTAAGTTAAAACATCTGAAAACCACCGTATAATCCTAATTTTTATAACAGAAACATCAGGAAGAGCCACAGAGGAGGGATCCCTCTCCCAGGACGGAAGGACATGCAAAGGACATCACATGTACAGAACAATGTGGGTTTGATTATTATGTACTATGATGGTGACCCAATTTCCCTATGGGGATTAATAAGAGTCCACCTCTTCATAGACTTACATAGTCTTCTAGAGCTTTATTTTGCCAATTTGCACACTGACAAGTTAGCAATAGGAATCTATCTGCGAAGTCTGCGAGGAGTCAGACATATTATATATTATATTGTATTATATTTATTAGAAATAAGTACAAAAAGAGGTTAAAAAAAAGACAAGGAAAGCATCAATAAATGCATTTATTGACTTACCTATCCAAAAATAAATAAAGACGAAAAGCAAAAAATAAAGAAAAGCAGCACTCCCTTGAACATCAGGTTGTTGCTGGTGAAGTGGTAAGGCCTGAAGAAACAACAACAAAAAGAAGACATTCAGTAAAGCTCCAATCATTGTAAGGAATTTATGGTGGTTAAGTGACCAAAGCAGCACCTTCTTCTATCTCCTTCGTGTAGGACTGCAAGACACACAAACAGTTGTGATGAGTGGCCCTGTGGCACCATCTGCTGGACAAAACAAGCTGTTTCACCTACCGCAGGGGTAAAGTATTTTTACCATGGCAATTATTCATCATGAACTCATGTTTTAACATAAATGCACTTATTTCTATTTCAAACAGCTCCTCTAATCACTATTTATCTTTTCAACTGCAGCCGGCTGCAGCTGCAGCATTCCTTCTCCAAATGATACTTCTCTCATCTGTCTCTCCTGTCCTTGAACTATTCATTTATAGCTATCTCTCCCTGCCAGACTCAGCAAAACACACAGCAAATAAGGGAAGTCACTAGGTTTTAAGGACAAGGGGGAGGGGCTTAGCCCCAAGGAGATGCACAGGATGTGAGTGATCGTAGCATGTGAGCACAAAATTTCACTGAGAAATAATTTATTAGTTTTCAGTATGTGGTTCTGCGTTCTGAACTAGGGGAATGGATTGACAACAACGCACCAGAGGGGCTGTCTGTACTGTACACTACAGAGTGAAGGGAAACAGCGAAGGGACAAATTTATCATCACATTTAAGTCCTTAATGACTCATTATAATCATTAGTGGTTTTATGATTATTTATTTTAACTGATATGCTGGCTGCTTCATATTGAATTGTAGTTTTAATTTGAAAGTGCCAACTGGAAACTGTTGCCATGTAATTGTGTCTACCTTGACACTAGTGGATCAGTGTAATTCTCTGTGTGACCACAAGAGGGCAGAAAATCCTGTGATTATTATTTTAATGATAGCGGCTTTGCCAATATTAACACAATCCTGTGGAGACTTTATACAGTTTATAATTCTTATGAGTGTTGTGTTGTGTATTATTTTTCTTCTAATAGCACAAACTTACATATTACTTGTCTAGCCAGCAAAAAGGTTATCAAAGACAGCCATCAATAAAGTGTGTTCGATTCTCACGTCTTCGTTTTGTGGCTAAACAAAAATATGAAACTTCCTGTGAAGACGGCCTCCCGAGTGAGATGAAGACAGCAGCAATGGTTCCCAAGTTTTAGTGACGAACATTAGCATGAAGTCAGTCAACTTTCGGCAGCCGCATGTTTTCTGCCTTCCCTCTGTTGTTGTAGTTTTCTGTTTGTCCACAAGATGGCACCAAGAGACCGTTAACAGTGTTTCACAGTGAAGGACGTGTCCTCGACAGAAAAACATGATCATAATAGCTGTGGCTGTCCTTAACCAGATTTAATCACGATTTATTGCATTTTTAATTTGAAAGCGCCAACCGGAAACCGTTGCAGTGTAACTGTGTCTACCTAGACACTAGGGGAGCGGTGAAATTCTCTGTGTGACCACAAGAGGGCAGAAAATCCCGTGATATTATTTTAATGATAGCGGCTTTATCAAGATTAACTCAAGTTTATTTAATAATTATAACGTTTTCTCATTCCTGTGGCGAGTTTATACAGTATAACTCTCTCTCTAATAGCACAAACATGTTACTTGTCTAGTTAGCAAAAAGACTAGCTAGACTAACGTTTCAATTCTCACGTCTTGTCTCCGTTTTGTGGTTAAACAAAAATATCAAACGTTCTGTGATGACAGCCTCCTGACTGAAATGAAGAGAGCAGCATTTGTTCTCAAGTTTCATTGACGAACATTGGCATGAAATCAGTCCCCTCCCGGCAGCCGCCTTGTTGTTTTTGTCTTTCCTGTGTTGTTGTACTTCTCAGTTTATCCACAAGATGGGGTCAATAAACCACGGATGCTGTTTGCCATTTAAGGAAGCGTCTCAGAAATAAAAATTCGGGGAAATTCGAAGGAGATGAACTACCTGAAGACTGATATTATGCACGAATTGTAAAATACTCCGTGATTAAAAAAAGAAAAACCTGAATCAGTGAAATTTCAGCCTTTTTTGTGTGAAAAAAACAAAAGTTTTCAATAAAACACCAAACTATTTAGGGGGGCTTCAGCCCCACTAAAACAGGCCTAATGACGCCACTGCTGCTCGAGACATGAAAAAACAAGATTAACACACTATATGAGTTAAAACATCTGAAAACCCCAGTATAATCCTAATTTTTATAACATCTCCCCCGTTTGTACTATTTTAAAAAGGTACAAAGATACAAGAATAAAAAGAATGCAAAATAGTTGATTACAATAATATAAATGATGTGGGAGCGAAAAACCTGTCTGCCAGCTCTCTAACATTCTTTATTATTTTATTCTGTTACTTTCTAGACAGGAAAATTCTCCACACAGCCCCGCTGCTCTGATGGCGAATGATTTGTGTTAGTAATTGTTACAGTCACATCCATATGCTTAATCTTAATCACTCAGAAAATGTAAAAAATATAAATGTAAAACGTATTAATACTGACAACAGCAAACGCATAAGTACATTTATGAATCTAATAAAGAAAAACAAGTTTGTCCTCAGACGGGCTGATTGATTCAGCGGACCAAGTCCACGGGGACCTTTCCCTGCCTACGGGCGCTGTCCCTGAAACAAGAAAAAAAACACAAAAACCTTTAAATGTATATACAATTTGCTGTCAGTCTTTTTCTCTTAAGCATTCATTATATCAGAACACTATACCTTCCCTTCAGGTTTTCTATAGGTTCTTCATTGTGCTGTGGAACAAAGACTAAACAAGTGCGCCGTTTTCAGGTACTTTACCACTCATTGGCACGTAGGTGGACTCTTCTACTCGTTCGAGCTGAACACATTCTTCATACTCGTCCTCATTCCCGTACCTCATCACAACCTGTCCTCCAAAGTCATCTCATCTCTCCCGAACTCCTCAACTGTGGAGACAGGCTGACAGAGCAATTGTTGTTTCGTTAGTGCAGTGGTAATCAATCTTTGTATCAATTCTCTCATACATGGAATACAACAGCATCCACATTTTTATTTATTGTAACCCACCAGGTAAAGAATGATTCAAATCCTGCTGCCAGGTTTCCGGTTTCTAGCCTTCATCTGTTTGGCTATTTTATTTATCACTTATCTGTAGGTATCGGTGCTCGTTTGCAATGTGTATCCACGTTGTTCTCTCCGCTATGCGTACTGCTGTGGGTGTTGCGAGTAGTACTTGAAATGGACCTTCCCACCTTGGAGAACTCCAGTTTTTCCGTTTGAGCGTTTTGGCAAATATACGGTAAATATCCAATCTCCTGGCTTCACAGGTCAAGGACCGGCTGCTCTGTGGGTGAGAGAACCTCAGACATAGTTTCTTTGTTCTTCAACATTTTGCTCATATAATCTACAGTTGTTTCTGTCAATTCTGTGTCATCTCCCTTGAAGTTAATCAAAGGTACTCTGTAAGGTCTGCTATACAAAATTTCAAATGGCGACAGTCCTGTATTATTAGGTTGTGTATGAAGACTCAGCATTACTGCTGGCAAACAAGTCACCCATCCTTTCCCTGTCTTGTCCATGGCTTTCCTAAGTTTAGCCTTGAGTGTGCCGTTCGCTCTCTCCACTAGTCCTGCTGATTGTGGATGATAAGAACAATGATATTTCATTTTAACAGAAAACAGTTCACTCAATTTAGCAACTACATCATTTCTGAAATGTGGTCCATTATCACTATATATGATTTCTGGAAAACCAAATCTTGGTGCAATATGTGTTGCTAGAGCTTTAGCTACTGTTATTGCATCATTTTGTGTGGTTGGAAATAACTTCAATCCATTTTGAATATAAGTCTATGATCACTAGACAATACTTTTTATTTTCACATTTATTTAATTCAATGAAATCCATACATATCGTATGAAATGGATAGTGAGCATTAGGCATTTTACCTGGTCTTGGTCTTATTCTTATTCTTATTCTTATTCTACCTTGGACATTTTGTTTTCCACACACTAGACATGATTTCTCGCGTAATTTTGGAACCCATATGCTGTATATATTTTACGGCCTGTACGAGCTTTTTGGTAACTCTTCTTCAGCAGTTAGAGTGTATCAATCGGTAATAGCGTCTAGGCTAGTTTCTCCACTGAGATGAACAGCCTTGACTGCTTGTGTGACCCAGTTTTTTGGGTGAAAATAGCACTTTCCCTCCCACTTCGATCTTTTTATTTTTGAGATAAACCCACCCAAATCCTTACAGTGTGAATTGATCGGTTGTGAACATGAAATGTGTGGTATGAGGTCTCCTCTAAACAGTTTCATCTCTGGTTCCTTGAGGCTCAACGCACAAGCACAATTTCCTTTTTTGTCCCAGTATAGCTCAGTGAGAGTTACTTTACAGCTGGGCTCTTTAAAGAATTGATCATGATATTCTTTGTCTCGTCCGCGCTTGTTTCTAAAGTACAATGTGCAATGTAACTGTTCGGGTGTGTGTGTTTCAACTTTTTTCTCTATATCTGCAGGAAGGAATGCAGGTTTTTACCAATTTCATTAAATCTTGAGTTGCGCTACTTGGTCCTGTTTGAATTATCTATCTAAACTGCACCAGTAATTTAGTGTTAGTCCTTCATGCACAAACGTTTCTTTTCGTCCTCGTCATCACTGTCTGCTGTTTTTAGATTTACACGGCACGCTTTCATACCAGAACCATATTGGTCTGGTATCACTGCTATCCCTAATTTCGTCATTCAATCTCTCCCTAAGAGGTTAACGGGACACAGCACTGAGGCTAGTCTGCTTTTCTTTGTTTTAGGATCGCTTATTTTCTGTGGCTTGGTTAAAGGTTCAGTAGTTACATGCCCTGTGGCTGATCTAACTCTTAAACCGCTATTCGGCTGCAAAGGAAATTTTGTTCCTGTTTCGCTATATCGCACGACTGTTCTACAGGCTCCAGTGTCACACAAGAAAGTTATTGCTTTCCCTTGCACCTCTAATTTTATCCATGGCTTACTTCCTTCCTGTGATAGTAAAATCTCTGTTTGTAACAATAGAATCTCAGCTACCTCATCATCTGTTGCTGTGTTTGTGTCTGTGGTGTCATCTATTTGTGTATGTGTCTGCGTGTGTGTGTGTGTCCACATGACCTGCGTCTGGAGTTAGTCATGCGGCACGATCCTTTTCTTTCCTGTCCTGCCTGGGCTCCGCTCCTTCGCCTCCTCCCGCTCTCCATCCTCCCCTCTGGGTCCTGGCCTACGCCAAAACGGGGTTTTAACAACCTCAAAGTTGAATTTATTATTCTTGTACAAGAAGGAGCGTTTACCAGTGCAACACACAAAAGGGGTTACAGAGAAAAGGAGAGGAGCTCTAACAGTTTTTTTTTTAACGAGCTCCCTACTGATACGAGTAATATCATAATGTCCTTTTTTGGTTTCCTGCTCAGTAATGAGCAGGGCATTCCTTATCCAAATGATACTTCTCTAATCTGTCTCTCCTGTCCTTGAACTATTCATTTATAGCTATCTCTCCCTGCCAGACTCAGCAAAACACACCGCAAATAAGGGAAGTGCTCGAGACATGAAAAAACAAGATTAACAGATTAGTATTTAAGTTAAAACATCTGAAAACCACAGTATAATCCTAATTTTATAACAGATACATCAGGAAGAGCCACAGAGGAGGGATCCCTCTCCCAGGACGGAAAGACGTGCAAAGGACGTCACATGTACAGAACAATGTGGGTTAGATTATTATGTACTATGAGGGTGACCCAATTTCCCTTTGGGGATTAATAAGAGTCCATCTCTTCATAGACTTACATAGTCTTCTAGAGCTTTATTTTCCCAATTTGCGCACTGACAAGTTAGCAATAGGAATCTATCTGCAAAGTCTGCGAGGAGTCAGACATATTATATATTATATTGTATTATATTTATTATAAATAAGTACGAAAAGAGGTAAAAAAAAAAAAAAGACAAGGAAAGCATCGGGGGGTATGTATGAGCCAATAAATAAAATATATACAGCATATGGGTTCCAATATTACGCGAGAAATCATGTCTAGTGTGTGGAAAACAAAATGTCCAAGGTAGATTAAGACCAAGACCAGGTAAAATGCCTAATGCTCACTATCCATTTCATACGATATGAAAGCATAAATGCATTTATTGACTTACCTATCCAAAAATAAATAAAGACGACAAGCAAAAAATAAAGAAAAGCAAAACGTATAAGTACATTTATGAATCTAATAAAGAAAAACAAGTTTCTCCTCAGACGGGCTGATCGACTCAGCGGACCCAGTCCATGGGGACCTTTCCCTGCCTACGGGCGCTGCCCCTGAAACAAGAAAAAAAACACAAAAACCTTTAAATGTATATACAATTTGCTGTCAGTCTTTTTCTCTTAAGCATTCATTATACCAGAACACTATAACTTCCTTTCTTTTCTATAGGTTCTTCATTGTGCTGTGGAAAAAAAGACTAAACAAGTGCGTCATTTTCAGGTACTTCTCCACTCATTGGCACGTAGGTGGACTCTTCTACTCGTTCGAGCTGAACACATTCTTCATACTCGTCCTCATTCCCGTACCTCATCACAACCTGTCCTCTAAAGACATCTCATCTCTCCCGAACTCCTCAACTGTGGAGACAGGCTGATAGAGCAATTGTTGTTTCGTTAGTGCAGTGGTAATCAATCTTTGTATCAATTCTCTCATACATGGAATACAACAGCATCCACATTTTTATTTATTGTAACCCACCAGGTAAAGAATGATTCAAATCCTGCTGCCAGGTTTCCGGTTTCTAGCCTTCATCTGTTTGGCTATTTTATTTATCACTTACCTATAGGTATCGGTGCTCGTTTGCAATGTGTATCCACGTTGTTCTCTCCGCTATGCGTACTGCTGTGCGCGTTGCGAGTAGTACTTGAAATGGACCTTCCCACCTTGGAGAACTCCAGTTTTTCCGTTTGAGCGTTTTGGTAAATATACGGTAAATATCCATTCTCCTGGCTTCACAGGTCAAGGACCGGCTGCTCTGTGGGTGAGAGAACCTCAGACATAGTTTCTTTGTTCTTCAACATTTTGCTCATATAATCTACAGTTGTTTCTGTCAATTCTGTGTCATCTCCCTTGAAGTTAATCAAAGGTACTCTGTAAGGTCTGCTATACAGTCCTGTATTATTAGGTTGTGTATGAAGACTCAGCATTACTGCTGGCAAACAAGTCACCCATCCTTTCCCTGTCTTGTCCATGGCTATCCTAAGTTTAGCCTTGAGTGTGCCGTTCGCTCTCTCCACTAGTCCTGCTGATTGTGGATGATAAGAACAATGATATTTCATTTTAACAGAAAACAGTTCACTCAATTTAGCAACTACATCATTTCTGAAATGTGGTCCATTATCACTATATATGATTTCTGGAAAACCAAATCTTGGTGCAATATATGTGTTGCTAGAGCTTTAGCTACTGTTATTGCATCATTTTGTGTGGTTGGAAATAACTTCAATCCATTTTGAATATAAGTCTATGATCACTAGACAATACTTTTTATTTTCACATTTATTTAATTCAATGAAATCCATACATATCGTATGAAATGGATAGTGAGCATTAGGCATTTTACCTGGTCTTGGTCTTAATCTACCTTGGACATTTTGTTTTCCACACACTAGACATGATTTCTCGCGTAATTTTGGAACCCATATGCTGTATATATTTTACGGCCTGTACGAGCTTTTTGGTAACTCTTCTTCAGCAGTTAGAGTGTATCAATCGGTAATAGCGTCTAGGCTAGTTTCTCCACTGAGATGAACAGCCTTGACTGCTTGTGTGACCCAGTTTTTTGGGTGAAAATAGCACTTTCCCTCCCACTTCGATCTTTTTATTTTTGAGATAAACCCACCCAAATCCTTACAGTGTGAATTGATCGGTTGTGTGAGGAGTTTACCAACTTACTCGACACCTGTGAGAGACCAGAACAAATGAGAGTCAGACACGAGAGCTTTACTTTGTACAAAGGGCACCCTGCTACTGCAACATCTAAGCCACAGAGAGCAGAGAAGCGCAGAGCAGTTCCTTGTTTCTTTATTTATAGCACACAGTAAGTTTACATGACACGTGACTGGAACAGGGGCAGTCCCTGTTCCAGTAAAAAAAAGAAAAAGGATGAATGTAGTGTACTACGACTACTGATGCTGGGGCAGTGTACTACGACTACTGATGCTGGGACGTGACATTCTTTTAGCCTTCTAACAGTCCCTCCTGTTGGCACATGTCCCTAATCATAAGCAGAATATACACAGTAATGCACTTGATAATACAAAGTATAGTGGCCGATCACGCATCAAACATAATAGATGAAAATAAAATCGTTGTGAAGCCTTCAACCCATGTACTGTTCGTACAGTAGAGGGTCACCACCATGGAGAGGTTGCTAGCACATACGATGCATGGTGGCATGGATTCCCCTCCTGGAAAGTATAAGGTAACTACTAACAAACATACTTATCAGCGAAAATAATGATTGGTTATGCACATGTAGTGTAAACTATAAAATGTTAAAATATAATCACATAAAAAGAAAAAGGAAAACACTCTTCTGAGAAACATTTTAGCGCATTATTTACAGTTGTGTGACGTTCCATCAACTTGCATTATCAGTCAGTAACATCTTCTTTCGATTTTCTGTTATAACGTCATTCATAGTTGATGCTAAACATTTCACACAGAGTCTTCTGCCTCGCTGTCTAAGTCCGTTGACGAGTCTACACCTCCAGGTGTGTCTGAGTCATCGTGAGGCAATGGGTTATTGTGATCTTTATCATCATCATCATTCACCTGTAATAGTGGCATTCTCTGTTGCACAGTGTCCCTATCCTCTATGGCTGCAGTAATTACTCTATTTAACAGTGAACGAATACATGGTATGCAACAACATCCACACAGAGTTAACAAGGCAGCAAATACTGCGATAGAAAGTAACACTGATGACACCAGACCCTTATACCGTCCAAACATATCCGTCCATTTATCCCACATTGTGGTATCTACTCCTGAGTGATCTTTCATTTTCTTATTCAGTGTTCGCAATCCATCCATGGCTAGAGTCAATTTACCACTTGTTGCAGTATTATTTGGGATGAATGTGCAACAAGTATCTCCAAATATTGAGCAAACACCTCCTTTTTCTGCCAGAAGCATATCTACCGCTATTCTGTTCTGGAAAGCCATGAGTGAGGTCGCTTTCAATTGTTGGTGCACGGCTTCGAAACCTTCGTGTGTCAAATTGCCTAACCTCTGCACGTTGTAATGTATATAATTTATTCGGTCCACGTTCTTATTTATAGTGCACCACCAACAGATTGACGACTCAAAACCTGCTGCTACTTGGTCTACCAGTTTATATTCATCTGGAACACCGCGAGGTACACCTATAGCATCAATATAGGTTGGATCATGCTCAGACAGGCCTATAACGGTCCGTTTACGTCTATTCACAGTCTCCTGTGAAACTGGCTCGGGCATATTCACTTCTACCAACAACTGATCTGCTGACATAGGGAAAATTTGCACTGGTAGGATGAGAGAAACCACTGCACAGAGACCTAAAATGTTAGTAGACATAGACATATCGTATATTATGGCTCCTCCACACCACCGCCATATGTCAGCTCGGGTGACTGCTTTGAAATTAGATGGGGCGGTTATGTTCACTAAGCAATATGTCCACGGGACAGATCCCATCTTTTTTCTTGTTCCATTGTACTTAATGCATGTGAAATTATTTTTTAGCTACCGTTTTATCAAAGATAGGTTTAGCTTTAGTGGTGTGCACACGGGGATAAACTCTATCCCAGCGTGCACAGCTGTTGGTCGGGTTACTATTATTCATTACGTCAATGGTGCAGTTTATTGACAGGGATGCTGGTACAACCTTTAATAGGGGTCTGGGACCCAAACATACTATACAACTGCGGTTAAGCGGTCGGGCTGCTTGTTCTAACATTAAAAGCCAGTTGTTAGTTTCTCCAGAGACTCCAGTGGTGCCTCTGTACCAGTCATCCACGTTTTTTGGTTTGGAAGAGATTGTGATTTTAAACCCTGGGTTTGATGCTGTTTGACGCCTTACTCGATTATGGGTGTTGTGACTATTGTTGGTTTGCGATGTTGGCTCCGGAACCAGGAACCATATTGAGGTCACAATAAGCAAGGATACAATGCTGAGCCACACTAGGAGTCTCTGTTCTCCATACATAGTGAAGGCTAGATATAAATGGTCACGGGTCAGTTACCTACAGGAACCACTAGGGTGGATCTAGCTCGTTGGAGCTTTCCACGATGATTTCTTCACTAGCTCACAGTACCAGACTTTCGTCTGTGCCCCAGGACCCAGCAGGCTTCCCCCGTCTGGTGTCCCGTAAGCTGTCCTGTGAGTACTCTAGACTGTTTCACTAGATGATCCCTTAACTGCCTCTGTGACCAGTTTACAATGTGACAAGTGTATCCAGGTAGCTCGTTCACTTATCTTTACTGCTGTTGGCGTGGTCAGAAGCACTTGGAATGGGCCGTCCCATCGCGGGCTGTTCCACCTGACTCTATGTATTGTCTTTACCAACACCCAGTCTCCAATTCGAATCCTAGTATTAGGGGACGACATAGGAGTATCAGGTATTTGGTTCTGTGTTTGTACGTCATCATATAATCTGCTAATGTGTGTTCTTCGTCAGATTTCACCAGATCAGAGTTAAAGTGTGGCATAGGAAAACTTCGGCCATGTACTATTTCAAACGGTGTTAGTCCTTTATTTCCTCTGGTAACTCTCATCCACATTTTAACTAGTGACACACAATCATTCCACGGTCTGCCAGTCTCTGCCATTGTTTTTCGCAATCTTGTTTTAATAGTTCCATTTGTTCTTTCTACTAAGCCTGCACTCTGTGGGTGGTATGCACAGTGTTTTTTTTAATGTTATGCCTAACGTCTCTCCTGCTTTGGCTATGACGTCATTCACAAAATGAGTACCATTATCTGATCTGATAATTCTTGGTATGCCGTAGGTTGGAAAATAATGGCTACATAGTTTTGTTGCTACAGTTATTGCGTCATTTCTTTTTGTTGGATAAATTTCCACCCAATTAGAGTAGACATCGATTATGACTAATGCATATTTTCCTTCTTTAGAGTCGCTTAGCTCTATAAAATCCATGTGTATAGTGTGAAACGGATGTGGTGGGTGTGGGAACTGTCCTCTTTTTGGTCTACACTGTCCCTGTGAGTTGTTTTTTAAACATATCATACATTTAGATACGAACATTTTTGCTGAATTTTCGAAATTTACAGTATAGTAGTTTCTATTTACTAGTGTTACCATCCCTCCTGTTGAGACATGGGTCTTCCCATGACTCACTAAACACGCCGCCTGGTGCAATGCTTTAGGTAGGATGGGTTTATTGTCAACACAGTAGATATCATTTACTAATGTTGCTCCTTTTTTATGCCAAGTTTTTTGTTCATTTACAGGTGCCTGTTTTTGATAGTCCTTCAGGATTTCGTCATCAATCTCTGTGACTTGTGATGCTAATACATTAACATCCGTCGTAGTTTTAGATAGGGCTGCTGCTTTAGCTGCTAGGTCTGCTAAGTTATTTCCTTTTGTTACTTCTGAGTCGTCATTTTGATGTGCACGACATTTACATAAGGATAGCGATGTTGGTAGTTTAACAGCTTCTAGTAGCTCCATCATCTTGGCGCTATGTGTTAATGGTTTGCCGTTTGCTGAGGTCATGCCTCTCTTTGCCCATACGCGGGCATAGTGGTGTACCGAGTCAAACACATACTGGCTATCTGTCCATATGCACACTGCTTTTCCTGCCATTAGCTTACATGCTTGTGTCACTGCATGTAGTTCTGCTGTTTGTGCAGAAAATGAGGGTGGCAGTGCACCAGATTCCAGTGTGCATATGGAAGATGTTATAGCATAGCCTACTTTATTTCGTCCGGTATTATCTTTGCTCGCAGAGCCATCTACAAAAACGTGTTTGTTCTGGTTTCGGCGTACTGTAAATATCAGTACGAGGTTTCGTCTCTTCTTCCACTTTAGCTTTGCAATCATGCGGTTTTCCGTCAGCAGCTGTGGCTAAGAGGCATGGAAGTGAAACCTTTGAATGTTGTAAAAACGATATGTGTTGTTGTGACATGAGTGTTGCTATTAATCCTAATAGTCTTGTGTTTCTCACAAATGGCAGTGGAGTCTGTAACAGAATGAGTGGTATATTACAGGTGGTCATTATTTTTAATGGGTGAGTGAGCACAACTTCTGCACTCTGTTCCACCGCCTCAGCAGCTGCCATTACTAGCTGTACACACGATGGTTGACCACTGGCTACTGGATCTAATCTCTTAGAATAGAACGCTAAAGGTTTGTGTCTATCACCATGCTTCTGGGTCAGTGCTGCACTCATAAACCCTGAATTAGATGTGACCATTAAACAGAATGGGGCATCATAATCGGGCGAGTGTAGCATGGCCTGTGTTTGCAAAGCATCCTTTAGTGCAGTGAATGCTTGCTCCTGTTCTGGTGTCCATTCTATTCGGTCTTTCATTGCCATCTCTTTTCCGTGTATTGCATTTTGTAGCGGCTGCACTAATGTTGCAAAACCTGGAATCCATGTTCTGCAGTAGTTACATAGTCCTAGAAAGGACATCATTTGTCTTTTTGTTTCAGGTCTTGGTGTTTGAGCTATGGCTAGCTGTCTTTTGTTATCTAATCTTCGTCCTCCAGGGGTGAGGATATGACCTAGATACTTCACGCGCTGAGTACAAAGCTGTACTTTCCCCTGTGTCACCTTGTGGCCTTCACGTTGCAAGTGTTTCAGCACTGTTATTGTGTTACTCATGCAGGAGGCCTTGTCATGTCCAGTTACTAATATGTCATCAACATAAAGCAAATATTTACCATTATCTAATGCTGGGCATTTCTGCATTGAGTTTTCTAGCGCTTGTGAGTAGATTGTTGGACTATTAGTGAAGCCCTGTGGCAGTCTGGTATAAGTATAGGTTTTGTTTCCATACTTAAATGCAAATAGGCCTTGTGAGTCTTTATGTATGGGTATTGAGAAAAAGGCGTTTGATAAGTCTACAACCGAGAACCATTGTTCTTTCGCAGTTATATTATTGAGCAAAGTATGTGGATTTGCTACTTCAACTGGGTCATGTTTTACCATATCATTCACTTTTCTCAGGTCTTGTATCATTCTCCAACCTGATGTCGCTTTTCTTACAGGAAAAATTGGAGTTAAGCATTTAGGAGCGGTTGTTTCAACTAAAATCCCTGCTTTTAGCATGTCTGTTATCACTGGTTTAATGCCTTCTTCTGCTTCTTTTGATATGGGATATTGTCGCACTCGTGGATAATTTTGATGCCTTAACTCTATTTCTAACGGTGGGTAGTCTTTAACTAGGCCTACGTCGGTGGGTCCCTGTGACCACAGGCTTGTGGGGACCCCTTCTAGGATTTTTTGGTCTTTTTCTGATAGGGTAAGTATGTAGCTGTCCTCTGGTCACTCTGCATCAAGGTGGGTGGCTGGCGTCGCTGTTGTATAAGAGTTAAGGAGGAACCGTTGTATACCAGTATGTCTACCTGTCTGCCACCCACCGGGGTCGGTTCCTGTGTACGTATCTCTGTTAGCTTGTTGTACAACGCGGCTCATTTCCTTCCAGCTATATTTGTCACTTGTTGTCAATGATATGTGAGGGTTTTGGTTACGGTTAACCACTTGTTGTCTCGTGTTGAGTATGACGGACACACATGACTGTCCCGTTGGGGACACCAGCATGTGTTGCATACAAACATTTCCTTTAACAGAAAGTTTGTGCACCATTTCATCATAGGGTGGATCGGGCCCTGGTTCCTGTTTATACCGCAGTGTACAGTGCAGTTCATCTTTTGTCATGACTTTAAGTTTTCGTGTGTCTAGTTGCATGTCTTGAAGTTGAGTTTTTGCCATTATTATGAGCGACTCTGCCTCTGATTGATCAGTGAGATCTAAAGTCCAATAATAGTTTGGTTCTTTTACGCCTTGGACAACATGGCAATGTTCTTCACTTAGTATTTCTGTCTTCATTTCTCCATCTGCGGTTGGATAGACAGCTATACGTAGTGCTGCCATGACATCTCGGCCTAATAGGTTTACAGGGCAACTTGGGTCGATTAGAATCGGCTTTTTGGTTTGATTTCCTGATTCTGCGTCTGTTATAACTACAGGTTTTGTAAATCTTAACGGTGTAACATGTCCTGAGGCTGATTTTACCCAAACTGTCTTAGAGGATGTTTAACAGTTTGGAAATGGTTTTGTTAGCACAGTTGAACAAGCACCGGTGTCACACAGACAGTCATATTCTCGTCCATTAAAGCTTATTCTCCTAGTTGGAGCCGACTTATTTTGCTGTGATTTTAGCAGTACTTCTATATTTATGTGGACTTTGTCATTTTCAGAGGGCTCATTTTTCTCTAGTAGCATGTCTGTGTCTACTGATTGTCCTGTTTGCGTATGATCAACTTCTGTTTCTTTGACTAGTCATGCATCATTTCGTTGTGAGTCGTTGTGTCTGCAGTCTCTTGCCAAATGTCCTGACTTATGACACTTGTAGCAGTTATTTTCATGCGTATCTCTTTCCCATTGGGTCTCTCGATTATTATCACGAGGTGTCTGATTTCTTCTACCACCCCTGCCTCTACCTCTGTATGCTTTGCCATGATAAGCAACTGTAACTGTTCCTGCTGCTTCATCTACTGTGAAGGTCGCGCGCTTGTTTTTGTCCTTGACAACGCTATCTGCGTGCATTGCTTGCTCTACCGCTTGAGCTACGGATCCAGTGGTTTTGTGGACCCATGTTTTGTCTATTCTTGACCTGATTTCGGGCCTTAGACCCCGTAAGAAATGCATTTTTAGCTGCTGTTGGTAGGGGCTATTTGCATCGTTATTGGGTTGAATGCCGGAGTTAGCCTGGAACACTACTTCCAGTCTATATCTATAATCTGCAGGGCTTTCATCCTCCTTTTGTTGTGTTTCACCTATTTTTGAATAATCAATAATATATATTATAAATGACTAAATGATTATATATATAAATATATATATAATATAATAATAAAGTTTTGCTTTTCTCTCTCCCTCTTTATCTTTTTTCTTTTGCTCTAATTCACCCCTCCTTAATTTAGAGAGGAGTTTTTTACGCTCACCCTCAATCCTCGGTGAGTCAGTCTTGTGTGTGTGTGTGTGTGTGTGTGAGGCCGCAGTTGCACCTCCTTCGTCTCTCACTCCTACATTCTTTCTGCGACCTTGAGTCTCATCGTCTGGTTTCACATCAACACTTAGCGCAGCGAGTTTTTGTTGTGCCTTTTGCAGTTTTTTCTGCTCTCTTTTATTCCTTTCTCCATCTCTACGTTTACTTTCTTTTAGCCATTCATCACTTAGCTGGTACTCTTTTATCTTCTTTTCCTTTTTCTTTCCTGAACTCCCACTTATTTCTGTCTTTAGGTTAACTTGCAGTCTGAGGATTTCGCTCGTTTGAAACTTTCCCTCAAAACCATATTTCTTTTTCCATTTTAATGCAACTTTTCCGCTTCCTGGGAACTTTTGTTCCATCCATCTACTGTCCTCCGTGTGGTGTACGCTTTGTTCGCTCCCCATATTTATTTTTGGCTTAAATTTTGACACTGTACTAGAAATACGAGTTCTTCAGCTCTGTCTTCAGTTACTTGTTGGGTTCTAATTTGTATTGGCTGTCCGTCCCTTATGGTTGCGTGATAAACTCGGACGGTGGGGGTTCGTTCGTTATTAAACAAATAGTTTAATCTTAGCTCCACTACTATTTCTCCAATGTACTATTATCAAAGTACTCATAAACTATGACTGTTTGCAGAAAAGTGTCTCACACATGAAGTGATAAGAGTGAAGTTCCTCTCCCAAGCTTCTACATCGACTAATACGATGCGGGGAGAGCTTACTCAAACCACCGTGCGTACGTAAATTTTCTGCAAATAAAATAACAACAGAGTAGAGAGGGAAATCCTAGTCCCTTTTAATTACTCTTACTCTTTCATTCACACTTTCTCATTCACACTTAGGGTCCATACGTTCACCCTTCCTGAATCACTAACTGGATTCTTGGGAGATCAGTATCTCGATCTCAACCACTGGCCAAAATTTCGCGCTTTATTTATGACTTTCCATATGTTCAAAGTCTAACACCATGACTTTCCATATTGTTCAAAGTCTAACACCAATCACTCCCTTTATGTGTCTGATACTCACCTCTGGGCTCTCTGTAGTTCGGATGATTGACCAGGGACCCCCGGAGATCCGGTTCTAACCCTGGCCCGGATCCGAATTCACGGTCCGGGGCTTATCAGTCACCTGGTGACTGGCCGTCGACGGTCTGCAGGTCGGAGAGCCCCTCGTCAGGTTCCCTGATCAACCATCCGGCTCGAAGGACCAAGAATTATGTGAGGAGTTTACCAACTTACTCGACACCTGTGAGAGACCAGAACAAATGAGAGTCAGACACGAGAGCTTTACTTTGTACAAAGGGCACCCTGCTACTGCAACATCTAAGCCACAGAGAGCAGAGAAGCGCAGAGCAGTTCCTTGTTTCTTTATTTATAGCACACAGTAAGTTTACATGACACGTGACTGGAACAGGGGCAGTCCCTGTTCCAGTAAAAAAAAGAAAAAGGATGAATGTAGTGTACTACGACTACTGATGCTGGGGCAGTGTACTACGACTACTGATGCTGGGACATGTGACATTCTTTTAGCCTTCTAACAGGTTGTGAACATGAAATGTGTGGTATGAGGTCTCCTCTAAACAGTTTCATCTCTGGTTCCTTGAGGCTCAACGCACAAGCACAATTTCCTTTTTTGTCCCAGTATAGCTCAGTGAGAGTTACTTTACAGCTGGGCTCTTTAAAGAATTGATCATGATATTCTTTGTCTCGTCCGCGCTTGTTTCTAAAGTACAATGTGCAATGTAACTGTTCGGGTGTGTGTGTTTCAACTTTTTTCTCTATATCTGCAGGAAGGAATGCAGGTTTTTACCAATTTCATTAAATCTTGAGTTGCGCTACTTGGTCCTGTTTGAATTATCTATCTAAACTGCACCAGTAATTTAGTGTTAGTCCTTCATGCACAAACGTTTCTTTTCGTCCTCGTCATCACTGTCTGCTGTTTTTAGATTTACACGGCACGCTTTCATACCAGAACCATATTGGTCTGGTATCACTGCTATCCCTAATTTCGTCATTCAATCTCTCCCTAAGAGGTTAACGGGACACAGCACTGAGGCTAGTCTGCTTTTCTTTGTTTTAGGATCGCTTATTTTCTGTGGCTTGGTTAAAGGTTCAATAGTTACATGCCCTGTGGCTGATCTAACTCTTAAACCGCTATTCGGCTGCAAAGGAAATTTTGTTCCTGTTTCGCTACATCGCACGACTGTTCTACAGGCTCCAGTGTCACACAAGAAAGTTAGTGTTTTCCCTTGCACATCTAATTTTATCCATGGCCTACTTCCTTCCTGTGATAGTAAAATCTCTGTTTGTAACAGTAGAATCTCATCTACCTATCTGTTGCTGTGTTTGTGTCTGTGGTGTCATCTATTTGTGTATGTGTGTGCGTGTGTGTGTGTGTCCACATGACCTGCGTCTGGAGTTAGTCATGTGGCACGATCCTTTTCTTTCCTGTCCTGCCCGGGCTACGCTCCTTCGCCTCCTCCCACTCTCTATCCTTCCCTCTGGGTCCTGGCTGGTCCTGGCCTACGCCAAAACAGGGTTTTAACAACCTCAAAGTTGAATTTATTATTCTTGTACAAGAAGGAGCATTTAACAGTGCAACACACAAAAGGGGTTACAGAGAAAAGGAGAGGAGCTCTAACAGTTGGTTTTTAACGAGCTCCCCGCTGATACGTGTAATATCATAATGTCCTTTTTTGGTTTCCTGCTCAGTAATGAGCAGGGCATTCCTTATCCAAATGATACTTCTCTAATCTGTCTCTCCTGTCCTTGAACTATTCATTTATAGATCTCTCCCTGCCAGACTCAGCAAAACACACAGCAAATAAGGGAAGTGCTCGAGACATGAAAAAACAAGATTAACAGATTAGTATTTAAGTTAAAACATCTGAAAACCACAGTATAATCCTAATTTTTATAACAGATACATCAGGAAGAGCCACAGAGGAGGGATCCCTCTCCCAGGACGGAAAGACGTGCAAAGGACGTCACATGTACAGAACAATGTGGGTTAGATTATTATGTACTATGAGGGTGACCCAATTTCCCTTTGGGGATTAATAAGAGTCCATCTCTTCATAGACTTACATAGTCTTCTAGAGCTTTATTTTCCCAATTTGCGCACTGACAAGTTAGCAATAGGAATCTATCTGCAAAGTCTGCGAGGAGTCAGACATATTATATATTATATTGTATTATATTTATTATAAATAAGTACGAAAAGAGGTAAAAAAAAAAGACAAGGAAAGCATCGGGGGGGATGTATGAGCTAATAAATAAAATATATACAGCATATGGGTTCCAATATTACGCGAGAAATCATGTCTAGTGTGTGGAAAACAAAATGTCCAAGGTAGATTAAGACCAAGACCAGGTAAAATGCCTAATGCTCACTATCCATTTCATACGATATGAAAGCATAAATGCATTTATTGACTTACCTATCCAAAAATAAATAAAGACGACAAGCAAAAAATAAAGAAAAGCAGCACTCCCTTGAACATCAGGTTGTTGCTGGTAATCATGCTCAAGTGAAGTGGTAAGGCCTGAAGAGACAACAACAAAAAGAAGACAATCAGTAAAGCTCCAATCATTGTAAGGAATTTATGGTGGTTAAGAGACCAAAGCAGCACCTTCTTCTATCTCCTTCGTGTAGTACTGCAAGACACACAAACAGTTGTGATGAGTGGCCCTGTGGCACCATCTACTGGACAAAACAAGCCGTTTCACCTACCGCAGGAGTAAAGTATTTTTACCATGGCAATTATTCATCGTGAACTCATGTTTTAACTTAAATGCACTTATTTCTATTTCAAACAGCTCCTCTAACCACTATTTATCTTTTCAACTGCAGCCTATATCTCTTTGTAACTCGTTCTATCTGTAAAGGAACAGTATTTAAAAAGCTGCAGTGCAATATTAACACCTTATGTACTTACCAAATATCATAAAACATTCATCATAAACTGACATCATATCAACACAAATTTGCATCCCACTCACATACGCATCCCAGCTACACCGTTAGCACTTACATTACAGGTAATACCTGAGCTAGCGTAACTATAGCAACAACTCACAATTACCGTTAGCATTTCGCTAACTTAGCGAGCGATCTTTTTTTATGGTCAGTTTGCACTGTTCACCATGACAGAAACAATACCAACGTGAGTTTAACATTAGGAAATATTCCTGTACCTGCGACTGATTTGATGAAATCATCTCAATGGAAGGCGTTTTCATACAACAGCTCTCTGTAGTCAACGTCTCAGGACAAAGGGTGATTGCATTCTTGACCCCGACAATGAGTAAGGGCTGATGCGCCACCTTGTGGTTGGGCGGGGTAAACACTCTTAAATGAGATTATTTAGTAGTGTCTCTCAGTGCAATACCCAAAAGAGGTTCCAGAGAAAAGGCTCTCCGAGGAGCTCTAACAGTTGGTTTTTAACGAGCTGTCTCGGACACCTCCCCACTGATACGGGTAATATCATAATGTCCTTTTTTAATGAGCATTACTCATTGAGCTCATTACTGAGCAGGGCATTCCTTATCCAAATGATACTTCTCTAATCTGTCTCTCCTGTCCTTGAACTATTCATTTATAGCTATCTCTCCCTGCCAGACTCAGCAAAACACAGAGCAAATAAGGGAAGTCACTAGGTTTTAAGGACAAGGGGGGGCTTACCCCCAAGGAGATGCACAGGATGTGAGTGATCGTAGCATGTGAGCACAAAATTTCACTGAGAAATAATTTATTAGTTTTCAGTATGTGGTTCTGCGTTCTGAACTAGGGGAATGGATTGACAACAACGCACCAGAGGGGCTGTCTGTACTGTGAAGGGAAACAGCGAAGGGACAGATTTGTCATCACATTTAAGTCCTTAATGACTTATTATAATCATTAGTGGTTTTATGATTATTTATTTTAACTGATATGCTGGCTGCTTCATATTGAATTGTAGTTTTGAAAGTGCCAACTGGAAACTGTTGCCATGTAATTGTGTCTACCTTGACACTAGTGGATCAGTGTAATTCTCTATGTGACCACAAGAGGGCAGAAAATCCTGTGATTATTATTTTAATGATAGCGGCTTTGCCAATATTAACACAATCCTGTGGAGACTTTATACAGTTTATAATTCTTACGAGTGTTGTGTTGTGTATTATTTTTCTTCTAATAGCACAAACATACATATTACTTGTCTAGCTAGCAAAAAGGTTATCAAAGACAGCCATCAGTGTTCGATTCTCACGTCTCCGTTTTGTGGCTAAACAAAAATATGAAAAGATGGCCTCCCGAGTGAGATGAAGAGAGCAGCAATGGTTCTCAAGAGTTTTTTCTGTCAGTATTCTGAGTTTGATTTATTTGGTCTGGTTGTCACGGTGATGAGTTTGGTTTGGGTCACGTGGGTGCCGGCTATAGGGGTATAGGTTATATTAGCCGCAATTTTTGTTGACCGCTTTCTGTTTGATGAACGCTTTTGGTTTTAATGAACTCTTTTTTGTTTAACCAGTTATGTTGTTAAACACGTTAAAACTTACCTGGACTCGCCGTGCTTCAATGAACACCAGCGCGTCATACAAATACACAGGACCTAACGTTAGCCTCTCTGGCGACTTCAACGGATTTGGAAAGCCGCAATACGAACATTAGCATGAAGTCAGTCACCTTTCGGCAGCCGCATGTTTTCTGCCTTCCCTCTGTTGTTGTAGTTTTCTGTTTGTCCACAAGATGGCACCAAGAGACCGTTAACAGTGTTTCACAGTGACAGAAGAAGCTGGATGCATATATGTATATTAACTGATATTACTCCTAATATTTGTATGTATGGTGACAGGTTACATACAAAACATGATCATAACAGCTGTGGCTGTCCTTAACCAGAATTAATCACGATTTATTGCATTTTTAATTTGAAAGCCCCAACCGGAAACTGTTGCATTGTAACTGCGTCTACCTAGACACTAGAAGAGCGGTGAAATTCTCTGTGCGACCACAAGAGGGCAGAAAGTCCCGTGATATTATTTTAATGATAGCGGCTTTATCAAGATTAACTCAAGTTTATTTAATAATTCTAACGTTTTCTCATTCCTGTGGCGAGTTTATACAGTATAATTCTCTCTCTAATAGCACAAACATGTTAATTGTCTAGTTAGCAAAAAGACTAGCTAGGCTTCAGCCCCACTAAAACAGGCCTAATGATGCCACTGGTGCTCGAGACATGAAAAACCAAGATTAACACACTATATGAGTTAAAACATCTGAAAACCCCAGTATAATCCTATTTTTTATAACATCTCCCCCCCTGTTTGTACTATTTTAAAAGGTACAAAGACACAAGAATAAAAATTAATGAATGTTAAATAGTTGATTACAATAATATAAATGATGTGGGAGTGAAAAACCCGTCTGGCAGCTCTCTAACATTCTTTATTATTTTATTCTGTTACTTTCTAGACAGGAAAATTCTCCACACGGCCCCGCTGCTCTGGTGGCGAATGATTTGTGTTAATAATTGTTACAGTCACATCAGTATGCTTAATCTTAATCACTCAGAAAATGTAAAAAATATAAATGTGAAACGTATTAGTACTGACAACAGCAAACGTATAAGTACATTTATGAATCTAATAAAGAAAAACAAGTTTCTCCTCAGACGGGCTGATCGACTCAGCGGACCCAGTCCATGGGGACCTTTCCCTGCCTACGGGCGCTGCCCCTGAAACAAGAAAAAAAACACAAAAACCTTTAAATGTATATACAATTTGCTGTCAGTCTTTTTCTCTTAAGCATTCATTATACCAGAACCTTTCTTTTCTATAGGTTCTTCATTGTGCTGTGGAAAAAAAGACTAAACAAGTGCGTCATTTTCAGGTACTTCTCCACTCATTGGCACGTAGGTGGACTCTTCTACTCGTTCGAGCTGAACACATTCTTCATACTCGTCCTCATTCCCGTACCTCATCACAACCTGTCCTCTAAAGACATCTCATCTCTCCCGAACTCCTCAACTGTGGAGACAGGCTGATAGAGCAATTGTTGTTTCGTTAGTGCAGTGGTAATCAATCTTTGTATCAATTCTCTCATACATGGAATACAACAGCATCCACATTTTTATTTATTGTAACCCACCAGGTAAAGAATGATTCAAATCCTGCTGCCAGGTTTCCGGTTTCTAGCCTTCATCTGTTTGGCTATTTTATTTATCACTTACCTATAGGTATCGGTGCTCGTTTGCAATGTGTATCCACGTTGTTCTCTCCGCTATGCGTACTGCTGTGCGCGTTGCGAGTAGTACTTGAAATGGACCTTCCCACCTTGGAGAACTCCAGTTTTTCCGTTTGAGCGTTTTGGTAAATATACGGTAAATATCCATTCTCCTGGCTTCACAGGTCAAGGACTGGCTGCTCTGTGGGTGAGAGAACCTCAGACATAGTTTCTTTGTTCTTCAACATTTTGCTCATATAATCTACAGTTGTTTCTGTCAATTCTGTGTCATCTCCCTTGAAGTTAATCAAAGGTACTCTGTAAGGTCTGCTATACAGTCCTGTATTATTAGGTTGTGTATGAAGACTCAGCATTACTGCTGGCAAACAAGTCACCCATCCTTTCCCTGTCTTGTCCATGGCTATCCTAAGTTTAGCCTTGAGTGTGCCGTTCGCTCTCTCCACTAGTCCTGCTGATTGTGGATGATAAGAACAATGATATTTCATTTTAACAGAAAACAGTTCACTCAATTTAGCAACTACATCATTTCTGAAATGTGGTCCATTATCACTATATATGATTTCTGGAAAACCAAATCTTGGTGCAATATATGTGTTGCTAGAGCTTTAGCTACTGTTATTGCATCATTTTGTGTGGTTGGAAATAACTTCAATCCATTTTGAATATAAGTCTATGATCACTAGACAATACTTTTTATTTTCACATTTATTTAATTCAATGAAATCCATACATATCGTATGAAATGGATAGTGAGCATTAGGCATTTTACCTGGTCTTGGTCTTAATCTACCTTGGACATTTTGTTTTCCACACACTAGACATGATTTCTCGCGTAATTTTGGAACCCATATGCTGTATATATTTTACGGCCTGTACGAGCTTTTTGGTAACTCTTCTTCAGCAGTTAGAGTGTATCAATCGGTAATAGCGTCTAGGCTAGTTTCTCCACTGAGATGAACAGCCTTGACTGCTTGTGTGACCCAGTTTTTTGGGTGAAAATAGCACTTTCCCTCCCACTTCGATCTTTTTATTTTTGAGATAAACCCACCCAAATCCTTACAGTGTGAATTGATCGGTTGTGAACATGAAATGTGTGGTATGAGGTCTCCTCTAAACAGTTTCATCTCTGGTTCCTTGAGGCTCAACGCACAAGCACAATTTCCTTTTTTGTCCCAGTATAGCTCAGTGAGAGTTACTTTACAGCTGGGCTCTTTAAAGAATTGATCATGATATTCTTTGTCTCGTCCGCGCTTGTTTCTAAAGTACAATGTGCAATGTAACTGTTCGGGTGTGTGTGTTTCAACTTTTTTCTCTATATCTGCAGGAAGGAATGCAGGTTTTTACCAATTTCATTAAATCTTGAGTTGCGCTACTTGGTCCTGTTTGAATTATCTATCTAAACTGCACCAGTAATTTAGTGTTAGTCCTTCATGCACAAACGTTTCTTTTCGTCCTCGTCATCACTGTCTGCTGTTTTTAGATTTACACGGCACGCTTTCATACCAGAACCATATTGGTCTGGTATCACTGCTATCCCTAATTTCGTCATTCAATCTCTCCCTAAGAGGTTAACGGGACACAGCACTGAGGCTAGTCTGCTTTTCTTTGTTTTAGGATCGCTTATTTTCTGTGGCTTGGTTAAAGGTTCAGTAGTTACATGCCCTGTGGCTGATCTAACTCTTAAACCGCTATTCGGCTGCAAAGGAAATTTTGTTCCTGTTTCGCTACATCGCACGACTGTTCTACAGGCTCCAGTGTCACACAAGAAAGTTAGTGTTTTCCCTTGCACATCTAATTTTATCCATGGCCTACTTCCTTCCTGTGATAGTAAAATCTCTGTTTGTAACAGTAGAATCTCATCTACCTATCTGTTGCTGTGTTTGTGTCTGTGGTGTCATCTATTTGTGTATGTGTGTGCGTGTGTGTGTGTGTGTCCACATGACCTGCGTCTGGAGTTAGTCATGCGGCACGATCCTTTTCTTTCCTGTCCTGCCCGGGCTCCGCTCCTTCGCCTCCTCCCGCTCTCTATCCTTCCCTCTGGGTCCTGGCTGGTCCTGGCCTACGCCAAAACGGGGTTTTAACAACCTCAAAGTTGAATTTATTATTCTTGTACAAGAAGGAGCGTTTACCAGTGCAACACACAAAAGGGGTTACAGAGAAAAGGAGAGGAGCTCTAACAGTTTTTTTAACGAGCTCCCTACTGATACGAGTAATATCATAATGTCCTTTTTTGGTTTCCTGCTCAGTAATGAGCAGGGCATTCCTTATCCAAATGATACTTCTCTAATCTGTCTCTCCTGTCCTTGAACTATTCATTTATAGATCTCTCCCTGCCAGACTCAGCAAAACACACAGCAAATAAGGGAAGTGCTCGAGACATGAAAAAACAAGATTAACAGATTAGTATTTAAGTTAAAACATCTGAAAACCACAGTATAATCCTAATTTTTATAACAGATACATCAGGAAGAGCCACAGAGGAGGGATCCCTCTCCCAGGACGGAAAGACGTGCAAAGGACGTCACATGTACAGAACAATGTGGGTTAGATTATTATGTACTATGAGGGTGACCCAATTTCCCTTTGGGGATTAATAAGAGTCCATCTCTTCATAGACTTACATAGTCTTCTAGAGCTTTATTTTCCCAATTTGCGCACTGACAAGTTAGCAATAGGAATCTATCTGCAAAGTCTGCGAGGAGTCAGACATATTATATATTATATTGTATTATATTTATTATAAATAAGTACGAAAAGAGGTAAAAAAAAAAGACAAGGAAAGCATCGGGGGGGATGTATGAGCTAATAAATAAAATATATACAGCATATGGGTTCCAATATTACGCGAGAAATCATGTCTAGTGTGTGGAAAACAAAATGTCCAAGGTAGATTAAGACCAAGACCAGGTAAAATGCCTAATGCTCACTATCCATTTCATACGATATGAAAGCATAAATGCATTTATTGACTTACCTATCCAAAAATAAATAAAGACGACAAGCAAAAAATAAAGAAAAGCAGCACTCCCTTGAACATCAGGTTGTTGCTGGTAATCATGCTCAAGTGAAGTGGTAAGGCCTGAAGAGACAACAACAAAAAGAAGACAATCAGTAAAGCTCCAATCATTGTAAGGAATTTATGGTGGTTAAGAGACCAAAGCAGCACCTTCTTCTATCTCCTTCGTGTAGTACTGCAAGACACACAAACAGTTGTGATGAGTGGCCCTGTGGCACCATCTACTGGACAAAACAAGCCGTTTCACCTACCGCAGGGGTAAAGTATTTTTACCATGGCAATTATTCATCGTGAACTCATGTTTTAACTTAAATGCACTTATTTCTATTTCAAACAGCTCCTCTAACCACTATTTATCTTTTCAACTGCAGCCTATATCTCTTTGTAACTCGTTCTATCTGTAAAGGAACAGTATTTAAAAAGCTGCAGTGCAATATTAACACCTTATGTACTTACCAAATATCATAAAACATTCATCATAAACTGACATCATATCAACACAAATTTGCATCCCACTCACATACGCATCCCAGCTACACCGTTAGCACTTACATTACAGGTAATACCTGAGCTAGCGTAACTATAGCAACAACTCACAATTACCGTTAGCATTTCGCTAACTTAGCGAGCGATCTTTTTTATGGTCAGTTTGCACTGTTCACCATGACAGAAACAATACCAACGTGAGTTTAACATTAGGAAATATTCCTGTACCTGCGACTGATTTGATGAAATCATCTCAATGGAAGGCGTTTTCATACAACAGCTCTCTGTAGTCAACGTCTCAGGACAAAGGGTGATTGTATTCTTGACCCCGACAATGAGTAAGGGCTGATGCGCCACCTTGTGGTTGGGCGGGGTAAACACTCTTAAATGAGATTATTTAGTAGTGTCTCTCAGTGCAATACCCAAAAGAGGTTCCAGAGAAAAGGCTCCCCGAGGAGCTCTAACAGTTGGTTTTTAACGAGCTGTCTCGGACACCTCCCCACTGATACGGGTAATATCATAATGTCCTTTTTTGGTTTCCTGCTCAGTAATGAGCAGGGCATTCCTTATCCAAATGATACTTCTCTAATCTGTCTCTCCTGTCCTTGAACTATTCATTTATAGCTATCTCTCCCTGCCAGACTCAGCAAAACACAGAGCAAATAAGGGAAGTCACTAGGTTTTAAGGACAAGGGGGGGCTTACCCCCAAGGAGATGCACAGGATGTGAGTGATCGTAGCATGTGAGCACAAAATTTCACTGAGAAATAATTTATTAGTTTTCAGTATGTGGTTCTGCGTTCTGAACTAGGGGAATGGATTGACAACAACGCACCAGAGGGGCTGTCTGTACTGTGAAGGGAAACAGCGAAGGGACAGATTTGTCATCACATTTAAGTCCTTAATGACTTATTATAATCATTAGTGGTTTTATGATTATTTATTTTAACTGATATGCTGGCTGCTTCATATTGAATTGTAGTTTTAATTTGAAAGTGCCAACTGGAAACTGTTGCCATGTAATTGTGTCTACCTTGACACTAGTGGATCAGTGTAATTCTCTGTGTGACCACAAGAGGGCAGAAAATCCTGTGATTATTATTTTAATGATAGCGGCTTTGCCAATATTAACACAATCCTGTGGAGACTTTATACAGTTTATAATTCTTACGAGTGTTGTGTTGTGTATTATTTTTCTTCTAATAGCACAAACATACATATTACTTGTCTAGCTAGCAAAAAGGTTATCAAAGACAGCCATCAGTGTTCGATTCTCACGTCTCCGTTTTGTGGCTAAACAAAAATATGAAAAGATGGCCTCCCGAGTGAGATGAAGAGAGCAGCAATGGTTCTCAAGAGTTTTTTCTGTCAGTATTCTGAGTTTGATTTATTTGGTCTGGTTGTCACGGTGATGAGTTTGGTTTGGGTCACGTGGGTGCCGGCTATAGGGGTATAGGTTATATTAGCCGCAATTTTTGTTGACCGCTTTCTGTTTGATGAACGCTTTTGGTTTTAATGAACTCTTTTTTGTTTAACCAGTTATGTTGTTTCATCATTAAACACGTTAAAACTTACCTGGACTCGCCGTGCTTCAATGAACACCAGCGCGTCATACAAATACACAGGACCTAACGTTAGCCTCTCTGTCCGACTACAACTGATTTGGAAAGCCGCAATACGAACATTAGCATGAAGTCAGTCACCTTTCGGCAGCCGCATGTTTTCTGCCTTCCCTCTGTTGTTGTAGTTTTCTGTTTGTCCACAAGATGGCACCAAGAGACCGTTAACAGTGTTTCACAGTGACAGAAGAAGCTGGATGCATATATGTATATTAACTGATATTACTCCTAATATTTGTATGTATGGTGACAGGTTACATACAAAACATGATCATAACAGCTGTGGCTGTCCTTAACCAGAATTAATCACGATTTATTGCATTTTTAATTTGAAAGCGCCAACCGGAAACCGTTGCAGTGTAACTGTGTCTACCTAGACACTAGGGGAGCGGTGAAATTCTCTGTGTGACCACAAGAGGGCAGAAAATCCCGTGATATTATTTTAATGATAGCGGCTTTATCAAGATTAACTCAAGTTTATTTAATAATTATAACGTTTTCTCATTCCTGTGGCGAGTTTATACAGTATAATTCTCTCTCTAATAGCACAAACGTGTTACTTGTCTAGTTAGCAAAAAGACTAGCTAGACTAACGTTTCGATTCTCACGTCTTGTCTCCGTTTTGTGGCTAAACAAAAATATCAAACGTTCTGTGATGACAGCCTCCTGAGTGAAACGAAGAAAGCAGCATTTGTTCTCGGGTTTCATCGACGAACATTGGCATGAAATCAGTCCCCTCCTGGCAGCCGCCATGTTGTTTTTGTCTTTCCTGTGTTGTTGTACTTCTCAGTTTATCCACAAGATAGCGTCAATAAACCACAGATGCTGTTTGCCATTTAAGGAAGCGACTCAGAAATAAAAATTCGGGGAAATTCGAAGGAGATAAACTACCTGAAGACTGATATTATGCACGAATTGTAAAATACTCCGTGATTAAAAAAAGAAAAACCTGAATCAGTGAAATTTCAGCCTTTTTTGTGTGAAAAAAACAAAAGTTTTCAATAAAACACCAAACTATTTAGGGGGGCTTTGGATTGATAAATCATGAATGTTCGACTCCTATGTTGTTGTTTTCTTATCAATATCCGTTAGCTCAGCCACTAATAGGGGGGCGGGTCTCTCTGTAGTCAACGTCTCAGGTCAAAGGGTGCTTGCACTCTTGACAATGACAATGAGTAAGGGCTGATGCGCCGCCTTGTGGTTAGGAGTGGTAATCAATCAAATTTTATTTGTATAGTCCAAAGTCACAAAATACATTTGCCTCAGAGGGCTTTACAATCTGTACATGGAGTGACACGCTCTGTCCCTAGACCCTTGGTTTGAGTGAGGAAAAACTTGCCCAAAAAAACAAACAAGAAAAAACAACAACATTTTAACAGGGGAAAAAAGTTGGAAGAAACATCAGGAAGAGCCACGGAGGAGGGATCCCTCTCCCGGGACAGACAGACGTGCAAAGGACGTCACGTGTACAGAACTATGTGGGTTTGATTATTATGTACTATGATGGCGACCCAATTTCCCTTTGGGGATTAATAAAAGTCCATCTCTTCATAGACTTACATAGTCTTCTAGAGCTTTATTTTGCCAATTTGCGCACTGACAAGCTAGCAAAAGGAATCGATCTGCAAAGTCTGCGAGGAGTCAGACATATTAAATATGATATTGTATTATATTTATTATAAATAAGCACAAAAAGAGTATATCAATGTAAAAAAAGACAAGGAAAGCATCAATAAATGCATTTATTGACTTACCTATCCAAAAATAAATAAAGACGAAAAGCAAAAAATAAAGAAAAGCAGTACTCCCTTGAACATCAGTGATGCATTTATTGACTTACCTATCCAAAAATAAATAAAGACGAAAAGCAAAAAATAAAGAAAAGCAGCACTCCCTTGAACGTCAGGTTGTTGCTGGTAATCAAGCTCAAGTGAAGTGGTAAGGCCTGAAGAAACACAAACAAGGACAACAAAAACAAAAAGAAGACAATCAGTAAAGCTCCAATCATTGTAAGGAATTTATGGTGGTTAAGAGACCAAAGCAGCGCCTTCTTCTATCTCCTTCGAGTAGTACTGCAAGACACACAAACAGGTGTGATGAGTGGCCATGTGGCACCATCTATTGGACAAAACAAGCTATTTCACCTACCGCAGGGGTAAAGTATTTTTACCATGACAATTATTCATCGTGAACTCATGTTTTAACATAAATGCACTTATTTCTATTTCAAACAGTTCCTCTAATCACTATTTATCTTTTCGACTGCAGCCTATTTCTCTTTGTAACTCTTTCTATCTGTAAACAGACAGTATTTAAAAAGCTACAGTGCACACCTTATGTACTTACCAAATATCATGAAACATTCATCATAAACTGACATCATAACAACACAAATTTGCATCCCACTCACATTACATATTACAGGTAATACCTGAGCTAGCGTAACTATAGCAACAACTCACAATTACCGTTAGCATCTCGCTAACTTAGCGAGCGATCTTTTTTATGGTCTGTTTGCACTGTTCACGATGATAGAAACAATACCAACGTGAGTTTAAATATTAGGAAATATTCCTGTACCCGCGACTGATTTAATAAAATCATCTCAATGGAAGGCGTCTTCATACAACAGCTAGATCAACAACTAACAACAACCGAGGCCTAGCCTCTTAGAATTTAGCATCCAGACTTACCGGAGCTTCTTTAAAAGGGCTCACAGAGTGAAGCGGCTCCTCTTATCCCACATACGCACAATACTTCTTCCTAATAAAGAACTCGTAAGAAGTACTTTGGATTGATAAATCATGAATGTTCGACTCCTATGTTGTTGTTTTCTTATCAATATCCGTTAGCTCACCCACTAATAGGGGGGGGGGGCGGGTCTCTCTGTAGTCAACGTCTCAGGTCAAAGGGTGCTTGCACTCTTGACACTGACAATGAGTAAGGGCTGATGCGCCGCCTTGTGGTTGGGAGTGGTAATCAAGCAAATTTTATTTGTATAGTTCAAAGTCACAAAATACATTTGCCTCAGAGGGCTTTACAATCTGTACAGGGAGTGAAACACTCTGTCCCTAGACCCTTGGTTTGAGTGAGGAAAAACTTGCCCAAAAAAAATAAACAAGAAGAAACAACAACATTTTAACAGGGGAAAAAAGTTGGAAGAAACATCAGGAAGAGCCACGGAGGAGGGATCCCTCTCCCGGGACGGACAGACGTGCAAAGGACGTCACGTGTACAGAACAATGTGGGTTTGATTATTATGTACTATGATGGCGACCCAATTTCCCTTTGGGGATTAATAAAAGTCCATCTCTTCATAGACTTACATAGTCTTCTAGAGCTTTATTTTGCCAATTTGCGCACTGACAAGCTAGCAAAAAGAATCGATCTGCAAAGCCTGCGAGGAGTCAGAGGTATTAAATATTATATTGTATTATATTTATTATACATAAGTACAAAAAGAGTATATCAATGTAAAAAAAGACAAGGAAAGCATCAATAAATGCATTTATTGACTTACCTATCCAAAAATAAATAAAGACAAAAAGCAAAAAATAAAGAAAAGCAGTACTCCCTTGAACACCAGTGATGCATTTATTGACTCACCTATCCAAAAATAAATAAAGACGAAAAGCAAAAAAATAAAGAAAAGCAGCACTCCCTTGAACGTCAGGTTGTTGCTGGTAATCAAGCTCAAGTGAAGTGGTAAGGCCTGAAGAAACACAAACAAGGACAACAAAAACAAAAAGAAGACAATCAGTAAAGCTCCAATCATTGTAAGGAATTTATGGTGGTTAAGAGACCAAAGCAGCGCCTTCTTCTATCTCCTTCGAGTAGTACTGCAAGACACACAAACAGGTGTGATGAGTGGCCATGTGGCACCATCTATTGGACAAAACAAGCTATTTCACCTACCGCAGGGGTAAAGTATTTTTACCATGACAATTATTCATCGTGAACTCATGTTTTAACATAAATGCACTTATTTATATTTCAAACAGTTCCTCCAATCACTATTTATCTTTTCAACTGCAGCCCATTTCTCTTTGTAACTCTTTCTATCTGTAAACGAACAGGATTTAAAAAGCTACAGCGCACACCTTATGTACTTACCAAATATCATGAAACATTCATCATAAACTGACATCATAACAACACAAATTTGCATCCCACTCACATTACATATTACAGGTAATACCTGAGCTAGCGTAACTATAGCAACAACTCACAATTACCGTTAGCATCTCGCTAACTTAGCGAGCGATCTTTTTTATGGTCTGTTTGCACTGTTCACGATGATAGAAACAATACCAACGTGAGTTTAAATATTAGGAAATATTCCTGTACCTGCGACTGATTTAATAAAATCATCTCAATGGAAGGCGTCTTCATACAACAGCTAGATCAACAACTAACAACAACCGAGGCCTAGCCTCTTAGAATTTAGCATCCAGACTTACCGGAGCTTCTTTAAAAGGGCTCACAGAGTGAAGCGGCTCCTCTTATCCCACACACGCACAACACTTCTTCCTAATAAACAACTCGTAAGAAGTACTTTGGATTGATAAATCATGAATGTTCGACTCCTATGTTGTTGTTTTCTTATCAATATCCGTTAGCTCAGCCACTAATAGGGGGGCGGGTCTCTCTGTAGTCAACGTCACAGGTCAAAGGGTGCTTGCACTCTTGACACTGACAATGAGTAAGGGCTGATGCGCCGCCTTGTGGTTGGGAGTGGTAATCAATCAAATTTTATTTGTGTAGTCCAAAGTCACAAAATACATTTGCCTCAGAGGGCTTTACAATCTGTACAGGGAGTGACACGCTCTGTCCCTAGACCCTTGGTTTGAGTGAGGAAAAACTTGCCCAAAAAAACAAACAAGAAGAAACAACAACATTTTAACGGGGGAAAAAAGTTGGAAGAAACATCAGGAAGAGCCACGGAGGAGGGATCCCTCTTCCAGGACAGACAGACGTGCAAAGGATGTCACATTTACAGAACAATCAACACAAACATGTCGTACAATTACAATGAATTACAATAAATGGTAAAGTGATTGCAGTAGCAGTGGAATGAAAGAGAGATAATGATTGACAGAACAATAAGACCTTAGGCCCCATTTTATGCAGACTCTAAGAGATATCGAACTGCCTTACATTGAGAGAGAGAGAGAGAGACAGAGAGACAGAGAGAGAGATAATGATTGACAGAACAATAAAACCTCAGGCCCCGTTTATGCGAACTCTAAGGGCTATCGAACTGCCTTACATTGATAGGTCTCATTCATGAAGAGTGAAGTATTTCACGATGTAAGTATATGAAGAGATAGACCACTGATTACATGATGGTAGTGTTATTGTTATTGTTAATGGTCCAATGACAGACTCTTGTGACTCCCTGTACAGACTGTAAAGCCCTCTGAGGCAAATTTATTTTGTGACTTTGGGCTATACAAATAAAATCTGATTCATTACCACTCCCAACCACAAGGCGGCGCATCAGCCCTTACTCATTGTCAGTGTCAAGCGTGCAAGCACCCTTTGACCTGAGACGTTGACTACAGAGAGACCCCCCTTATTAGTGGGTGAGCTAACGGATATTGATAAGAAAACAACAACATAGGAGTCGAACATTCATGATTCATCAATCCAAAGTACTTCTTACGAGTTCTTTATTAGGAAGAAGTATTGTGCGTATGTGGGATAAGAGGAGCCGCTTCACTCTGTGAGCCCTTTTAAAGAAGCTCCGGTAAGTCTGGATGCTAAATTCTAAGAGGCTAGGCCTCGGTTGTTGTTAGTTGTTGATCTAGCTGTTGTATGAAAACGCCTTCCATTGAGATGATTTTATTAAATCAGTCGCAGGTACAGGAATATTTCCTAATATTTAAACTCACGTTGGTATTGTTTCTATCATCGTGAACAGTGCAAACAGACCATAAAAAAGATCGCTAGCTAAGTTAGCGAGATGCTAACGGTGATCACGAGTCGTTGCTATAGTTAAGCTAGCTCAGCTATTACCTGTAATATGTAATGTGCGTGCTAACGGTGTAGCTGGGTAAGTTAGCATGTCGCTATAGTAGTGAGTGAAATAGAAAGGTAACGGATGCAAATTTGTGTTGATATGATGAATGTTTTGATACTTGTTAAGCACATACGGTGTTATATTGTACTGTAGTTGTTTAAATGCTGTTCGTTTACAGATAGAAAGAGTTACAAAGAGAAATAGGCTGCAGTTTAAAAGATAAATAGTAATTGAAGGAGATGTTTAAAATATAAATAAGTGCATTTATGTTAAAACATAAGTTCAGGATGAATGATTGTCATGGTAAAAATACTTATACAGTACTGCAAATGTATACAGACTCATCTACAATGACTTGAAGGTTATGTCTCTGTAATGGAAAATGCATATTACATGATTGTGTGTTCTTTTATAATCATCTTTGATCTCACTAATTTTTTTTTTTTTTTAAGTTTTTAATTATGAAAATGTGTTCCTTATACATCTTGTTTGGTTTTACTCAGTACTTTGCACTTAGAAATCTCATTAATGCAAGTCGTCTGTAGCAGGAGTTGTTTTGCTGTATAAACTTGACCTTGGTTCACACGGTCCAGCAGAGCTTGTTAGTGAGGTTTGATATTGATGGCAGACTCCATTGTAGCCACCTGCAACAGTTAGATAAGTAAATCATAATAATGATGAATACTCCTTAGAAATGTAAAGGAATCAGTGTGGGACTGCCCCACCCTGAACATTTTCTGCAGACTGTTTGTGCATTTGTAGAGCTGTCCTTCTTGCAAGAATAAAATGATAAAACCTTTAAGGACCAATTGATTGATTCAAGATCTTTATTTTGTGTTAGTGAGTGCTTACAGAGTATTTCAGTAACATCTTGCATCTGGGTATACATACAGAAGATATATAGAGTGAAAGGTGAAAAAAGTGTTTTCTGCACTCTATGTGTAGATTGTTTTTTTTTAAATTGAGTGATCAACTGAGTTGATTCAGATCCGAATCCGTGGAGGTTTGGTGGCAAGCCAGGAAGACGGACAATTTGGACAGCGCGCGGTGTGGCCAGCCATGGCATCCATTCTGGAGAACCCAGACATCATCTCACCTCACTCACTGTCTCTGATACAGGTAAGAAAAGAAGACTAAAATCCACCCAGGTAGTAGGTCATATAACAGAACATTACATACATATACCACAGAACTTACTGAACAATTTTGTGTTTCTTTAGGCCTCATCAATTTCACTTAGCATGATTTCCAGCAACAACCTGATGTTCAAGGGAGTACTGCTTTTCTTTATTTTTTGCTTTTCATTGCTATGGTAAAAATACTTACAGTACTGCAAATGTATTCAGACTCATTTAACATTGACTTGAATGCTGTATATCTTGCATCTGGGTATAGATACAGAAGATATAAAAAGTGAAAAGTGAAAGTAGGATGATGTGATGTAATTGAATAGAGAGTAATGGTTATGTTCTCTGCACTCTCTTAGGAGTCGATTCAGATCCGACTCCGTGGAGGTCTGGTGGCGAGCCAGGAGGACAAGCAATTTGGATGGAACACGGTGCACGGTGTGACCAGCCGTGGTATCCATTCTGGAGAACCCAGACATCATCTCACCTTACCTCACCTCACCTCACTCACTGTCTCTGATACACGTAAGAAAAGAACACCAAAAAACACCCAGGTAGTAGGTCATATGACAGAACATTACATACATATACCACAGATACCACTTTTCTATTGGATTTTATTTTTTCTACAAAATTTGTATTTTTAAAATTTTCATTACACTGTCAAGGATTGTTGTGTGAAGCAATAAATTGTCAACTCATCAACTTCATGCTCCCCCATTTGAATGATTTAGAGGTCCAACTCATCCGACCCTAGTAAGAGTGTAAGTGTCTATAGTGTGTTCTTCCAGTTAGGCTAAAGGGCGCTACAATAACAACAGTATATCATGATAATATTAATAGTATTGTCAGTGAGTCTATTGCTGGAGCTGCTCTTTAGCTTGCCCAGTGTTGTGTGGAGGGGGTGGGAGGGATTGTCCATGATTGCCAGCAGTTAAACTTAAATTAATTTATTTGAGAAACAAAGGGTTTAAACTTTGACAAACATTGCTACTGCAGGAAAGGGGCACACACACAATGTGCGCTGCATTCCGTGATGACATATGGTACAAGTGTGATTGCCAGACATGAGGAAGAACGAATGTATTGCCTTTATAAGCAGCTACCAGAAAAAAAAAAACAAATAAATAAATCTGCTGCCCTGCAACTGTGGGTTGAATGGATGTTTTTGTTTGTTTTTTCTCCCTACAGCGGGCGAAATGGCTTGTTTTGTCCATTGGATGGTGCCACATGGCCACTAATCACAACTGTTTGTCTTGCAGTACTACACGAAGGAGATAGAAGAAGGTGCTGCTTTGGTCTCTTAACCTCCAAAAATTCCTTACAGTGATTGGAGCTTTACTGATTGTCTTCTTTTTGTTTTTGTTGTCCTTGTTTGTGTTTCTTCAGGCCTTACCACTTCACTTGAGCTTGATTACCAGCAACAACCTGACGTTCAAGAGAGTGCTGCTTTTCTTTATTTTTTGCTTTTCGTCTTTATTTATTTTTGGATAGGTAAGTCAATAAATGCATTTATTGATACTCTTTTTGTACTTATTTATAATAAATATAATGCAATATAATATATAATATGTCTGACTCCTCGCAGGCTTTGCAGATCGATTCCTTTTGCTAGCTTGTCAGTGCGCAAATTGGCAAAATAAAGCTCTAGAAGACTATGTAAGTCTATGAAGAGATGGACTTTTATTAATCCCCAAAGGGAAATTGGGTCGCCATCATAGTACATAATAATCAAACCCACATAGTTCTGTACACGTGACGTCCTTTGCACGTCTGTCTGTCCCGGGAGAGGGATCCCTCCTCCGTGGCTCTTCCTGATGTTTCTTCCAACTTTTTTCCCCTGTTAAAATGTTGTTTCTTCTTGTTTGTTTTTTTGGGCAAGTTTTTCCTCACTCAAACCAAGGGTCTAGGGACAGAGCGTGTTACTCCCTGTACAGATTGTAAAGCCCTCTGAGGCAAATGTATTTTGTGACTTTGGACCATACAAATAAAATTTGATTGATTACCACTCCCAACCACAAGGCGGCGCATCAGCCCTTACTCATTGTCAGTGTCAAGAGTGCAAGCACCCTTTGACCTGTGACGTTGACTACAGAGAGACCCGCCCCCCTATTAGTGGCTGAGCTAACGGATATTGATAAGAAAACAACAACATAGGAGTCGAACATTCATGATTTATCAATCCAAAGTACTTCTTACGAGTTGTTTATTAGGAAGAAGTGTTGTGCGTGTGTGGGATAAGAGGAGCCGCTTCACTCTGTGAGCCCTTTTAAAGAAGCTCCGGTAAGTCTGGATGCTAAATTCTAAGAGGCTAGGCCTCAGTTGTTGTTAGTTGTTGATCTAGCTGTTGTATGAAGACGCCTGCCATTGAGATGATTTTATTAAATCAGTCGCGGGTACAGGAATATTTCCTAATATCTAAACTCACGTTGGTATCGTTTCTATCATCGTGAACAGTGCAAACAGACCATAAAAAAGATCGCTCGCTAAGTTAGCGAGATGCTAACGGTAATTGTGAGTTGTTGCTATAGTTACGCTAGCTCAGGTATTACCTGTAATATGTAATGTGAGTGGGATGCAAATTTGTGTTGTTATGATGTCAGTTTATGATGAATGTTTCATGATATTTGGTAAGTACATAAGGTGTGCACTGTAGCTTTTTAAATACTGTCCGTTTACAGATAGAAAGAGTTACAAAGAGAAATAGGCTGCAGTCGAAAAGATAAATAGTGATTGGAGGAACTGTTTGAAATAGAAATAAGTGCATTTATGTTAAAACATGAGTTCACGATGAATAATTGTCATGGTAAAAATACTTTACCCCTGCAGTAGGTGAAATAGCTTGTTTTGTCCAATAGATGGTGCCACATGGCCACTCATCACAACTGTTTGTGTGTCTTGCAGTACTACTCGAAGGAGATAGAAGAAGGCGCTGCTTTGGTCTCTTAACCACCATAAATTCCTTACAATGATTGGAGCTTTACTGATTATCTTCTTTTTGTTTTTGTTGTCCTTGTTTGTGTTTCTTCAGGCCTTACCACTTCACTTGAGCTTGATTACCAGCAACAACCTGACGTTCAAGGGAGTGCTGCTTTTCTTTATTTTTTGCTTTTCGTCTTTATTTATTTTTGGATAGGTAAGTCAATAAATGCATTTATTGATGCTTTCCTTGTCTTTTTTTACATTGATATACTCTTTTTGTACTTATGTATAATAAATATAACTCCTCGCAGACTTTGCAGATCGATTCCTTTTGCTAACTTGTCAGTGCGCAAATTGGCAAAATAAAGCTCTAGAAGACTATGTAAGTCTATGAAGAGATGGACTCTTATTAATCCCCAAAGGGAAATTGGGTCGCCATCATAGTACATAATAATCAAACCCACATTGTTCTGTACACGTGACGTCCTTTGCACGTCTGTCCGTCCCGGAAGAGGGATCCCTCCTCTGTGGCTCTTCCTGAGGTTTCTTCCACATTTTTCCCTGTTAAAAGGGTTTTTTTGTGGGCAAGTTTTTCCTCACTCGAACCGAGGGTCTAAGGACAGAGGGTGTCACTCCCTGTACAGATTGTAAAGCCCTCTGAGGCAAAATGTGTTTTGTGACTTTGGGCTATACAAATAAAATTTGATTTGATTTGATTAGAATATACACAGGCCCTTTCATTAAAAAAAATCTATCAGCAAAGTATGTCTCACTATGTGTTTCTTTCTTTATATACTGGGTGTCTTTCACAACCTGGGCATCACCCATGCCACCTTCAGCCTTCTGAAGGTACATCAAATAGCTTGTACTATTTACATGAATACTGTGAATTTAGCAGTTAGCAGCTTGTTTGATTTTGGACTTTTCAATTTGGCCTGAACCAAAATTACATGTGGAAAAAACAAACAAAACTAAACAGCACTACTGGTGTGAAATGAGCTCTGACATGGTCTCATTTGTGCATGGGTACAAGGACTAGTGTCTTTTAT